>JALIGW010000017.1:13282578-13360078 GCA_023053685.1 Diadophis punctatus similis
ATTTTCCACCATACCCAGAAAGCAAGATTTCCTTTTCTTCTCTATATAAACTTGCAGTAACGTCTTTCAATTGCTAGAGAAGTAGAAAGTGACTCATAGCAGTAATTTAATCAAGGAGGTAGTTGGAAAAATTGAGCCTATATTTTCTGTTTTCCCCCCCATTTTCTGTTTTCCCCCCCATTTGCTTTCTGTTTCTGTTTTCCCCCACATTTGCTTTCAGAACTGGGTGAGTGGGAGATAACTAGGGTGGGAGATAACTCACCCTCCTTATACACACCCTTTTATCTATTTCTTTCCTTCTTTTCCTCTGCTGTCCTGTCGCCAACCCGATTAGACACACTATCCATTAGGAGAAAATTGATCTGGTTATGGTTTTTTTTCCTTATTTAATTCTCCCTCCAAGATAAACTCTATAAATGTGAGTCAACTACTTTTGTCTCTGACTTTCTCTCTTTCAAGGAGAAATGTTTTGTAGATCAAGTAGAAGAGAGAGGAAAAAAATTCTAAATAGATTTTTATTTGAATAATCTGTGAAACTGAGTGCAAACCTGTCCATTTTTATTTAGAAATGAAGGCTGCTTAATTTAACAACTTGCATTTAAATTAATTGCACTTGCTGTTGGATCAAAATTTTGCATCTGACCTCTCTTCCCTCTTCTGCCAAAATTAGATTTTACTAGGCAAAAGTCCGCTCTAACTTTTTTGAGGCTTAAAATTCCTTTTGATCTGAGGTCACCTTACACTAATAACTAGTTTAGTTTCATTTTAGTTGTGTTAGGCACACTTTTTCCTAAACAGAAGCGACTCTTTAGGAACAGAACAATATCTGTGGATCTAACTCACATACTGTATTTGTGTAAGACCATGAGTAATGAGGCATATGTTGTGGTGTTTTGTTTTGTTTTGTTTTTCAACATATAACATTTACTTTGCAGCATTTTCATGTATTTTTATGCATTTTCTTTTTTGGGAATTTTTGATACATTCTGTTTGCTGTAATCAGACCTCAGTTTTAATAATTGTTTTATTCTGTCCCATTTACTGTCAAATGCGAGTACATAATTTTCTTCCTTGCACTGATCAAATTCCATTTCGTCACCCCTCGGTGGTGACATTTTATTATATAAAGAGGAAGGTAGCCTTCAGTAGATATATATGGTAAGAAAGGATCTTCTGTAGGAAAATTAATCG
Organism: Diadophis punctatus similis; assembly: GCA_023053685.1. Lineage (NCBI taxonomy): Eukaryota > Metazoa > Chordata > Lepidosauria > Squamata > Dipsadidae > Diadophis > Diadophis punctatus. Next base: position 13,283,770 of record JALIGW010000017.1, read on the forward strand.
TATTGTATTTGTGTGTAACGCTGCCTGGTCCATGGTCAGGCAAAGGGGTTGAACAGCTATTTTATTATCCTCCATTGGGTAACAAAATAATACCCCCCCCCCAAAGCCTCCAGGCATTGATATAAGCAGGGGGATTGTGTGGGATTATTGTATGTTGAAGGCAGTTTGTGTTTTATGTGTTGTATGTTTTCCGTCTACAAATCATACTGGTCTGTATTTGCCATCTGCAACAGTTGCATGTCTTCTAACATCACATCTATGCAGGTGGGTACATAGTGTATAGGAAACAGTAAAATATATCTCTTAAAATCAGGCCACATTAATTAACTCAGGATGCACAGTGCTAAAATGAGACTAAAATACAGGGAACGTATGATGTAGCTTACTGTCAGTTTTATCTTGTGATAACTGTGAGATCTGAGGCAGAGATCTTTCTCAGGCCTGTACCCTATTTACTCATTCACCAAGTTATGGAATTTTTCCTTACATTTATTATCGTTTCTGAGAGAGAATGATCATGAAACAGAACTACTGTAGTAATCCCAGCTTGCAGACTGTGCATTAAAACATAGCTTATTAACCCAGCCTAGATAACCTTCTAACTAAGCTTTCCATTTATTAACAGCTGAAGAACCCAAAGACTTTGGAATACATTATATTACATTATAATATAATTTATTATAATTAGAATACATTACAAATCATACTAGTGTGCTTTGATAGCTTATTAGTAACCTTGACTATCACTAAGTGTTAAATCTTTCTATTCTTGATGAATGTATTCTCCTTATGTACATTGAGAGCATATACACCTAAGACAAATTCCTTGTGTGTCCAATCACACTTGGCCAATAAAGAATTCTATTTTCTTTTCTTTTCTATTCTATTCTATTCTATTCTATTATTATTCTATCCTGTTATTCTATTCTATTATTATTCTATTCTACATTATGGAGATTTCAAAGTCCGATTAATCTAATAAATCAACATACTCTTGCAAATAATAAGCTTTAGCCAATGGATCTTGGTAAGACGGAGCTCATGTAACTAAATTTGCTTATACAGTATTTAATTGTGGCACAGTTACGTCTACTATTGTGACAGAACAATAGGAATAGGCCAGTTTTTCTGCCCTAATGCAGGGATCTCCAACCTTGGTAACTTTAAGACTTTAAACCTCAAGTATGGCTGGCTGGGGAATTCTGGGAGTTGAAGTCCACAAGTCTTAAAAGTTGCCAAGGTTGGAGATCCCTGCGCTAATGGATGAAATATTTGGAGGGGTTGCCCAATTCCTCTGAACCAGTAAAGACCCTGTCAAATGAAGACAATGGCCTCATTTTCTGACACTTGTTTACTGGTAGAGTTGCTGCATTGCTCCCCAACTATGGAGGATAATTGCCTTGGGAGTTGCCTTTTACCTCAGGAAAAGAGTCTTTTAACTGCATATAGGAAAAGAGCCCAGCTCCTCCTTTCCCCCCACCCTTTTCCAGTTTGAAGACTAGTTGATTTTAACTGTTTCTAGCTGATATAATTTCATGTTTTAGTATTAGTCCCCTTGAATGACCTCTGGGCTAGAAGGCAAAAATGCAGGTGAATAAGGAACGATAATAAGAGTCTAGTTGGGTGTTGGCATTGTATAGATTACATACAGACCTAAATATAACGATGAATTTTGTCTGCAATAGCTTATTCCTTTGGTGTCCTTTCACAGGCATGGAAAATGTTGGTTCCCTTGCTCATTAGCCTTAAACACAGAAGTTAATTTTTAAGTAAGACTCCCGTTCTTTCTTTTCCTAATCCATTGGCATGCAATGTTTCCTCCATAGCCTCAAGTACTACAGCCTTCCAGCCACCGTCCCCGTTCCGCAGACCTCAGCCAGGGAAAACTAGCAAAAGCATCACCCACCGTGGCTCGCAGTGAACCCCCTCCTCAGGACCAACCGGAACGTGTTGGCCACAAAGACGACAACGCTGCCCTCGGCTCCGGCACTGACAGCAGGCGTGAACCAAGCACTTTAAACACACAGCGGAACGATGACAACTCCCTGGCGAACGCACATTCCATCAAGAACGAAACGGTCCGAGAAAAAGCAAAAGGCATCCCTGGTCAGAAATTGAACGCCCCGCAGCCCCTTGCCCCCTCGGCCCAGTTGAATGCGCAGGACGGGCAGGCCAGGCCAGCGCTAAAAAGCCAGAGCTCCAGGCCAAACCAGGCTTTGCCACCAAAGATGTCGAGAGCTCTCCGAGCCCCAAAGCAGATCTCGCCAGGGCCTCCCCCTCCACCAACCTCTTTGAGAGACTCCCCTGTGCCTCCACTGAGCGGCCAGGCGCAACCCCAGTCCGTGTCCAACCTCTCCCTTCCGAGCAGCAGGACCCAGAGGGCCTCCAAACTTCGCCCTCCGGCCATTTCCTTCCGCCCCAAGCAGAGAACAACCCCCCAAACCGCGATAGCTCCCGAGCAGCAGAGGTTTCAGGCCGGCCCCTCGAAGCTCCTGACGCCAGCAAAAGATGCCCCACAGAACCGAGATCCAGCCCTTCGCCCCGGGGAGGGCCTGACTTTGCACCATCACTCCCGACTCCCTAAACCAAAGACGTAGCCCGAGTGGGGCTCTCTCATGTCGTTGCCGTGGGTCCTGTCCCATGACGCTGCTTGCCCACCCTTTTTCTCGGGCCAGGAGGCCCCGGCGAGAGCCCGGGGGCACCAAATGTGACACATCTTCTGAATGCTGCTTCTTCTAGTCTCAGTTTTACCCTCTTTAAAAGAAAAAGTGCATTGCTTCCTCAAGCCTTGATCTGCACGAGCCTGTGACCTCTACTGATGGCGCCGATGGTCGTCTCTGTCTGGGCGGAAATTGTATCCTTTAAATCAGGGGTCTCCAACCTTGGCAACTTTAAGACTTGTGGACTTCAACTCCCAGAGTTCCTCAGCCAGCAAAGCTGGCTGAGGAACTCTGGGAGTTGAAGTCCACAAGTCTTAAAGTTGCCAAAGTTGGAGACCCCTGCTTTAGATTTCTCCCCGAAGAATAGATGACTGAGGCTACCTTCTGGTTCTGGGAATTAATTACAAGCGATGGACAAATGATACTGTTGGATCTCTTTGGTTGTTGTTTTCGTCTTCTTTTCACGCTACCCTTCAGCCATAAGTCTGTCTCTGTATGTCAAGAGGCCTATGCAAATTGTCTCTATTTATAACCCCAGACTTTGTAAAAGATGTATATTTAATATTTAACGGAGGCCGCAAGGAAGATCCCAAATTGTTCTCTTGTGTTTTGGGGGGTCCGTATTCATGGTTCACAAGTGGCCACAAAATATTCACAGGGTGAAATGGATATATTTATATTTAAAGTCTTACCCGTTCCTTGTAGATAAGCTGTAGAATATGTAAGTGTTAAATCAATTATCATGGCATAACTGAAAAACAGTATTTAATATATATCCCAGACTGGTTTATAACGACGGTTGACAAATGGCATGTGAAGTGACTCTGGAAATAATGAGTCTATGACCGCCAGCTTGTAAATTTTCATGTCAAGGCTTGCTTAACGGTAACATTATTTATTGAGTTCTGTTACAACTAAAAATCTCAAGAAGCCAATTTGGAACGTTTGCACAAAATTTTGCCATATATATATATATATATATATGTAGGGATTCAAAAATTATTTTTCATAATAAAGCTTATGTTTTTTAAAACCCTATTTTTAAAACGCCAAATGCATTTATGTACACCGACACACTTGGGGGAAATCTTGGGAAGTCACAAAAGAACGAAACGTTTTAATCTTTGGGGAAAGTGATAGACAGAGAAATTCTGTCAGATAGGCCGTCAGTGGAAGGAAGGGTTAACCAGAGCCACAGAAAAAAAAAAGTTGTAAATGTTGTCTTGAAATCTTATTCCAGTATCAATCTGAGAACACTTTGTTTGAAATGGCATTTTTTAAAAACACTTAAAAGTGTTAAATAAAACTTGAAAAATACACCACAGCATTGATTTTGAGCTCTGCTGAATATTACTTATAGAATGTTTCTTATAGAAAAACGCATCCTTTAAAAAAAATAATAATAATCAAAATAACCTTTCCAAATCTGCCACCCTCCAAATATGTCAGACTAAATCTTCATCGTCCTCAAATAACCTGGCTTGTGCATATGTTAGCCGGGAACCCTGGTCTATTTGGAGGGCGCCAGATAGGCTGATTAAGCCAGGGAAAAGTAGCTTTGGTTTTCTTAAGAAGGATAAGTAAGAAATATATGCAGCCAACTTAAGTTGATCATCAAAAGACTGACCAAGAGCCCGTTAGCTGTGTTTGTGTCGCTTGTAAACCTTGAAGGTATGCAGTGAAATGTTGTTGATGATGTTGGCTGGAAAATGCTTTCTTGAGAGGGAAAAAAAAACCTGTTTTCTTCAAGTGGCAGAAATGCTTTAATCTTCAGTTGCCTTTTTTTGTGATCAGGGATAGCGGTTGAAGGTGGACTGTGTTTAAAACGGGCAGGGGTTTTCTGTTGTAATGTTAGCCCCCACGGACCTCGACGTGGAGCACACCTTGTTCAGTCCAGGCTGACAAGCACATCAGCCCAGGTAGTTGCGGCTGAACCCCTGGCTAATCAGTCTGGCACCGTGTCGAAGCAGACGGAGCCTGTCAAGTGAGCAGTTCTCCAAGCAAGCTGACTGATCCAATGGGACTCAAGGGTCTGCCTACTTTCGGCACTATAAATATGACGGGATGCTATGTAGTCGCACAAACGTCGTCAGTCCAGAGGGGATAAAAATAATAATATCTACAACCACTATCTTGCTGTTTTTGACACCTTGAACAGACTCAAGCTGTTCTTTCCCCAATATTTAACACCATCTTCTTGTCCCTATCAGGATGTGAATGTACCATGTCAACAGAAGATGCCTAACCACCAAGGGGTACCAGTAGAATTAGACAGATGAAAAACATTGGAGAGAGTTGTCCCATTTCTCAATGGCAAGTAATAACCGTAATCCGGCTTATAAAAGGGTGACTGCACCAGGTTGAACTTTTAAGACTTGTGCTGGCTGGAGAATTCTGGGAGTTGAAGTCCACAAGTCTTAAAAGTTGCCAAATTTGAAGACCTCTGCATTAGGAGGCCTTCAACTAGCGTTTTTAAATTCATGTTCCCGGCATTACTTTAAGCACTTAATGAGAAGTAACCCTTGGAGGGTGACCTGTTTACTTCAGGAAGATACAGCGCTTGGGGGGGAATTACTTTCCAAAGATAACAGTAGCCTTTTGCTCCCAATTCCATTGTCAGGCTGGCCAGTGAGAAGCAAGCTGATGGTAGCAGATGGCAGCATGTGAGGTTGATGTTCAACATCTAAACTCTGTCTTGAGGCAACTTGGAAGTCCCTCGCCCAGAGTGGGTTGACTGAGCTGCCCTGAGTCGTAATTTTGGGCATTGATTGGGCAAAGCAAAGGTTGGACCCGGTGGGTTTTTTAATCATTGTTTGTGAGTCTTCCTTACACAACTGAGAGGGCCAACCTTTTTGAATGCAGTTGTGTAGGAGAAAGTTCTCATGTATGTTTAGGATGTCCAGCGGATGAAAGGCATTTCTTATTTTCAAAGCTGGCATGCAGTATGACTTGAAGGCTGGTTCAATTTGGTAGGAGTCCCAGATAGGCAGCCAGATTCCCAGTGGCCTTAATGATTTCTTTAAAGTGAAAAAAAAATATCCTGGGATTTTATTCATCTTTACTTTTTGTTAACATGCATTGTGTCCATTGGATTCTACTGCATTATGCAATACTTCCTAAGGTATTAAACCACTCCAATGTGCATAATGAAGTGGAAATGGAACAAAACAGGTTTGCACTTGATGAGCTTGGAGTTGTGCCTAAATTTAAAGATCCATGGCTGAAGCAGTGAAATAGTTTTTCAGTGTATATTAATGTCCGTGTTTCAGGTTTTTTTAAAACATAAGCTTTCCATGGAGGATTCAGCCCATAAAACGTATCTCCGCCTCTTCATTATCCCAAAATATTTGTGGAACTGTGGCTTGCATGCCTACGCAACCTGGCCTTGCAAAGCTTTTTGTCTTGTTAAACATCTTTCTGAACCTCCACATTCTTCACGCCATAACCCAAAAGAGAAAATTCCTAAGACGTTTGCCAAAGCTAAAGCTTGCCTTTAGAATTGCTTGATTTAATTGTTGTTTTTTTAAATTACTCTGCAATAAATACCACCTGCCTTGTGCAAACAAGGAGCATTAAATATTTCAAGGGTTTGGAATCCAGTTATAGGGAACTTGCAAACTGCCTACACTGCTAAGCCAGTTCTCGTTCTCAAATGCTGTGTTTGGAAGCCACTAGGGTTTCCTTGCCACACTCTTTGCGTGCCTGAAGCCTTTTGTGTGATGGGTGCATTAGCAGCCTGTGGTTGATTTTCCCGTCTCTCTATTTTTTGGCATTATTTTTGCTTTTGGTAGACCAAATCTACCACCAGAAGCAGTGTTTCTCAACCTTGGCAGTTTGAAGATGTGTGGACTTCAACTCCCAGAATTCCCCAGCCAGCGTTGCTGGCTGGGGAATTCTGGGAGTTGAAGTCCACACATCTTCAAACTGCCAAGGTTGAGAAACACTGACCAGAAGCATCCTGGCACCAGACTGACAATTCCATTTGGGTTTCCCCTTCATCTGATAGTAACAGTTCTCCAAATGCAACGGACCCGGTCCAGCTGAAGTGTAACCCCTTTGCAGACCCCTAGATTTGAACTTGTCCTTGCCTTTGGCTGGTTCAGCCTCTGAGGCTGTGGGATGATCGTGTCAGTGAGTAAGTCGTGCCTTGTTGAAACGCGATCATGGTTAGAGAGGGCTAGCTGGGTCTTTGATCACTGCTGTGGTAAAGCTGCTCACTGCCTGTGTGATTCTCAAAAGCACCACGATTAATCAAGATTAACTGCAGTGTTAGTCTTTGTACTAATTCCGTACTAGCTGCAAAATAACTCTTACGATGTAGTCTTTCGCCTAAAGGAAAAGAAAGAGAAATACTGTATATTGGAACCTGCTTGTAAAGATAATTTTTAAAAAGCCTGTATGTAAAGAATTTCCTCAGTGTTGCTTTAGTGAATAAACTTCCTAATTCCAAGTGTTTTTCGGTGTGCTAGCTGTCACTGGCTGTGTTGGGGTGTGTGTGTTTTTTTGCTGGGCAATCTTAAGAGAAACCTGAAATGAATCCTGCATTTAGAATGGATCGTCTGCCACCTAGTGTGCTCAGTGGGAACTGCTCTGTAAAATGAGAGAAACTTCCAATCCAGGGGAATTCAGCTTATTCTCAAGAAGTCAGATTGATTCTATCTTCTACACCAAGGGTGTCCAACCTTGGCGACTTTAATGCTTGTGGACTTCGACTCCCAGAATTCCCCAGCCAGCCAGCCAGTTTTTGTTTCTCCCCTTAGCTTTGCTAACCCTGCAAAGTTAGCCAAGAAGACGCTTCCCAACACCTCCCTTTCCATGTTAACTGTCTGAATTGTTGCAGGATCCACAACTAAACTAAACCTCTGTTTCCGGTGACTGACCCAGATTGGATCCGGCAACATTTATCCTGGGATACCTATATTTGCCTTCATTCGTGTCTGAATTGTCCTCTCGGTCTAAGTGCCTATTTGCCCCCTAACCCTACCGGCTATACTCCAAATTATACGCCAGTCATTTTCTACATCTTCCTCCTTCCTCCCCCCCAAAACTGAGTTGCCACCATGGATTCAGACTGCCAATCTGCCATTGGCTATTGAGTTAAAGTAATGCCTGAAATGTGCGTTTGCCCTCTTGAGTCTCAGCCTATTTATGATGAGTTTTCACAGCGCACCTGTTGAACAGAAATAACACGGGTTGGAAAGACGTAGCACCCATCGCAGCTCTTCTGCTCAAAGGCTGCTGGGACTTTCAAGGCCTCCTGGAGCTTTCAAGGACCCTGTTTGGTAATTTCCAAATACATTCAAGGCCAGCCTGCTACTTAGCTCCTGCACCCAGGTTCAACAGCTAGAGTGGGGCTACCATCTGTGGAGACATCCTTAGCGCTATTATGCTGTTTTTAAAAAAACAAAACTTAAGAGGCCTAGCCATTGGTTTACAAATGCTCCTCCTACGGGTGAAACTGCCCCCCCATCCCCGGCTGAATCTCAAAATGGCTCCGATCTAATCATCGGATAACCCAGTCAAGGTATTTCTAACTCAGACAAATAACAGCCAGATCAAGGGACCACCAAGAACCCTCCCAGCAACACTGACTGGGCTAGCCACTATAAACAGCAAACCCCAGGCCCTTCTAGTACTGATGATGTTGCCTAGTTGGGTCATGAAATGTCTGCAAGAAAATCCCCAAGCTCAGAGAGCAACCAGGACCCCACTAATCATCCCTATTTGAATCTTGAATCTCTTAATTCAGAGTGAATCTGGGCTTACACAGTCTAATGATTTATAATATTCTTTCCATCTTTATTCAAACCTTTATCAATCTTTGTAGGATTTTCACCTCTATCAGAAGTATAGTTTGACCTATCCTAAAAGAAACTTTGCAGTCTAAGCTTGAAGGCTGTTGTAACACCCTCCCCACTGGCCATGCCACTGAAGTTTTACTTTTCCAATGTGAAAGCTCATTGTTCATTCTGTAGAAGGTGCTCATCCTTTGGCCTTTTAGCCTTTCACTGTCCAGCAGGGTCTGTAAGGCCAATGGGCAGTCCTTGGGCAGCACCGCCAAAGAAACACGACATCTTGGTGTCTGTGAATCCACCTCCAGTCCTCTGTGGGGCTTCTTCACAGTAAGCGCTGTGTAATTGGAGGTAGGTGGATTAAGAATTACAGAGATTTAAGGTACTAAGAACAAAAGAGAACCTTCCTAATGGAACAATTAACCAGTGGAACGGCTTGCCTTCAAGAAGTTTGCGTGCGCCATCACTGGAGGCTTTCAAAAACAGATTGGATAACCATCGTATGAAATGATACATGGTCTCTTGCTTGAATAGGGGGGTTGGGCTAGAAGACCTCCAAGGTCCCTTGATGTTTATGGAGATTCTCAGTCATGGTTGTCCCAAAGGTGCTTTTTCAAGAGGGAACTGGACTTTCCAATAATGGACGAATTTAGAACAGAATAGAATATAATAAAGTAGAATAGAATTAGAATAGAATAGAATAGAATTAGAGCAGAATAGAATAGAATGAATTAGAGTAGAATAGAATAGCAATAGCAATAGCACTTATATACCGCTTCATAGTGCTTTACAGCCCTCTCTAAGCGGTTTTACAGTCAGCATATTATCCCCAACAATTTGTGTCCTCATTTTACCCACCCTGGAAGAATGGAAGGCTGAGTCAAACTTGAGCCTGGTGAGATATGATCTGCCAAACTGCTGGCAGCCAGTGATCAGCAGAAGTAGCCTGCAGTACTGCACTCTAACCACTGCGCTACCGTGAATAGAATAGAATAGAATAGAATAGAATAGAATAGAATAGAATAGAATAGAATAGAATAGAATAGAAAATATGGAATCGAATCGAATCAAATCGAATCTGAAAGGGACCTTGGAGGTCTTCTAGTCCAGCCCCCTGCTCAAACAGGAGACCCTATAACAGTGATGGCGAACCTTTTTTTCCTCGGGTGCCGAAAGTGCATCCACGCGTGCTATCGCGCATGCGCGAGTGCCCACACCCATAATTCACTGCCTGGGAAGGGCAAAAACGGCCTCCCCCGCCCCCCCAGAGGCCCTCTGGAGGCCGGAAATGGCCCATTTCCCAACTTCTGGTGGGCCCGGTAGGCCCATTTTTCGCCCTCCCTAGGCTCCAGAGGCTTCCCTGGAGCATGGGAAGAGCAAAAACACCCTCCCCCATCTCCCCCCCGGAGGCCCTCCAGAAGCCAAAAACGCCCTCCTAGAGCCTCCGTGCAAGCCAAAAATCAGCTGGCCGGCACGCACATGCGCACTGGAGCTGAGCTAGGCAATGGCTTGCGTGCCAGCAGATATGGCTCACCGTGCCACCTGTGGCATCCGTGCCATAGGTTCGCCATCACTGCCCTATAACATTTCAGACAGTCTCTTCTTAAAAACCTCCAGTGATGAAGCACCCACAACTTCTGAAGGCAAGCTGTTTAATTGTTCTCACTGTTAGGAAGTTTCTCCTTAATTCAAGGTTCTCTCCTTGATTAATTTCCAACCATTGCTTCTTGTCTTGCCCTCTGTTGCTTTGGAGAATAGGTTGACCCTCTCGTCTTTGTAGCAGCCCCTCAAATATTGGAATACTGCTATCATGTCACCCTTAGTCCTTTTTTTTCACTAGACTAGCCAAAGCCAAAATCCTGCAAAAGTTCTTCATATGTTTTAATCTCAGAATAATCTGAGGATGCAAGATTGAATTACCCAAATAAAAGAAAACAGACTTTCTTGGTCCTTGTGTGAATGGGGAGCTTTAAGTCTCATTCAGCGGAGAGCTGAAGAGGAAGCTGGTCTTGACCCCCTTGGATGACTGAAGCAAAACCTCTCCAAGAGTTGGCGCTATGTCCGGGTTTCTAACGCCTATAAGAAGACCCAGGAAACGCTGTATCAGGCCGGCCAGAAGACCTCTGCTGCTCTTTCCAACATGGGTTCTGCAATCAGCCGGAAGCTTGGAGATATGAGAAATTCTGCAACTTTCAAATCTTTCGAAGACAGAGTTGGAGGAACCATAAAGTCCAAATTGTGGATGGCAAGGAGAACGGCGGTGCCAACCAGCTCCATTCGCCAATGGCCACTGTTGACAAGCCGCCTTAGGACAACGCACCTTTCTAAGCCTACAGTGTGGCAGTGCATGGCTGCCAGAGCCCCACCCTTCGCTCTTCCCAACACGCAAGACCGGGGGGGGGGGGAAGAAGAAGAAGAAAGAAGAAAAGAAGAAGAAGAAGAAGAAGAAGAAGAAGAAGAAGAAGAAGAAGAAGAAGAAGAAGAAGAAGAAGAAGAAGAAGAAGAAGAGAGAAAGAAAGAGAAAGAAAAAGAAAGAAAGAAAGAAAGAAAGAAAGAAAGAAAGAAAGAAAGAAAGAAAGAAAGAAAAGAAAAGAAAATTGCAGTCCCACCCAGAAGAGAGAGATCCATACATCCCACTTTGCTGCTGGAATCTTCAGGTCCAATAAAGTGAACAGACGGCTTTTTGTACACTTATACCTATTTTACGCTAAAGGTTTCTTGAAGGAGCCCCGTGCTGCGCTTCCGTTTGGAAGGGTATCACCGGGGAACATTCTGCCGTTTGAGCCCAGAAGACACCCACCCCCATCCCCATTTTAGGCTTCACAGGCTTGTAGTCACTGCCCCCTCCTCGTTCCCCCAGTTGCAAGCAGAAATATGATTTTTTTTAATGCAATATTGTTGGGATGAGAATAAAATCTCATAGAGGTGATGTTGGATCTTTTACTTGGAATTCAGACATTTAGAAAATAATAAATATTTTATTTCAGTACAAAAACAATAAATCCTGAATAATTACATCTTTGCTAAGAAAACACGACCGTTCAGGTCAAGAGCCAAGGCAGAAGAAGATTATTGGTGGATCAGGAATGTGGACATGCGTACAAGATCATATCACTTGTTCTGCTTGTATTGGAATATACCATAATATTAGATAGGGGTGCATCACCCTGCATAGACATACAACTGACAATATTCACTACGTGACAAATATGGAAAAAGGGTCGTTTCAGGAGGCGGTCGCTGTACGCAAAACACGCAAGTGCTCTCTATACCCTTATTCTATCTTTTTGGTATAACTAGCCTTCAACAACAGATGGAGTGACGCATCGGTTGGAGTGCCTCAGTTGTATCATTGGCAATATCTAGTCAAAAGCCAGGGAAACACCTACTTAAGCCAATTACAGGTAGTCCTCGACTTACGGCATCTATTGAGCCCAACATTTCTGATGCTAAGCGAAACATTTGTTAAGCGAATTTTGCCCTATTTTTTTTTAACTTTTCTTGCTGCCGTTGTTAAGTGAATCACTGCAGTTGTTAAGTTAGTAACACGATCGTTAAATGAACCTGGCTTCCCCATGGACTTGGCTCATCAGAAGGTCACAAAAGGGGATCACGTGACTCCAGGATGCTGTGATTGTTGTAAATGCGAGTCAGTTGCCAAGCATCTAAGGAGCCGAGGTGGCGCAGTGGTTAAATACAGCTACTGCAGGCTACTCCAGCTGACTGCTAGTTCAGCAGTTCAGCAGTTCAAATCTCACTGGCTCAAGGTTGACTCCTCCTTCCATCCTTCCGAGGTGGGTAAAATGAGGACCCAGATTGTTGGCGGCAATATGCTGAACTCTGTAAACCGCTTAGAGAGGGCTGTAAAGCACTATGAAGTGGTATATAAGTCTAAGTGCTATTGCTATTGCTATCTGAATTTTGATCATGTCACAAAGTGTGAAAAGCGATCATAAGTCCCTTTTTCTCCCCAGTGCTATTGTAACTTCGAACGGCCACTAACCGAATTGTTGTAAGTTGAGAACTACTTGTATTTAGCAAAGCTTGCATTCCTATAGCAATGCAAACCTCGTAGCTACTTGTTTGGGTCAACAAAGCTGACCTAAGGGGGTCAGGGGAATTTACCAAATTTGCAGATGATGCTAAGCTGGCAGGAATAGCCCACACCCTAGAAGATAGGCTGAAGATCCAGAGGGATCTTGACAGACTTGAACACTGGGCCTTCTCTAACAAAATGAAATTCAACATAGAGAAAAAGTAAAGTCTTACACTTAGGCAAGAAAAACCAAAAGTACACATATAGACTGGGTGAAACCAGGCTTAATAGCAGTAACTGTGAGAGGGATCTTGGAGTCTTAGTGGACAACCAGTTAAATATGAGCCAGCAGTGTGCAGCGGCAGCCAAAGGGTCCAATGCAATCCTGGACTGAATTAACAGAGGGATACAATCAAGATCAAGCGAGGTACTAATACCACTCTATAAAGCTTTAGTAAGACCACACCTAGAATACTGCATCCAGTTTTGGTCACCACACTATAAAAAAGATGTTGAGAGTCTAGAAAGAGTGCAGAGAAGAGCAACCAGGATGATTAGGGGACTGGAGGCTAAAACATATGAAGAACGGTTACAGGAACTGGGCATGGCCAGTCTAGCGAAGAGAAGGACCAGGGGAGACATGATAGCAGTCTTCCAATATTTCAGGGGGTTGCCACAGAGAGGAGGGGGTCAAGCTATTTTCCAAAGCACCTGAAGGCCACACAAGGAATAATGGATGGAAACTGATCAAGGAGAGATTCAACCTAAAAATAAGGAGGAACTTTCTGATAGTGAGAACAATCAACCAATGGAACAGAAGTTTCCTTCAAAAGTTGTGGGATCTTCATCACTTGAGACTTTCAAGAAGAGATTGGACTGCCATTTGTCAGAAATGGTGTAGGGTCTCCTGCTTAGGCAGGGGGTTGGACTAGATGACCTACAAGGTCTCTTCCAACTCTGTTAATCTGTAAAGCTAAGGAGAAGCGCGGGATCTGAGGTCTTTCCTCGGAGCATGTTTCAGTGTTCCTCCAGTTTCCACGAAGCTGGCGTGCTCCTTCAGAGTTTTGCAGCAGAGGGCACTCGAATGCCAGGAAATGAGAAAAACGTCAGTTCTGCAAGATGGGAGAAATAGCTGGTGCCTCTGTCAAAAACAGTTTGCAAGCCCACAATCCGAGCTCTTGTCAAAACGCTTCGGCTGCAGCCGATCCACGCTTCCCTTGTTTGCAGAGGTGGGTGGAAGGGAGGGTGCAGCTCCGGTACTTGGACTGACTCTGGATTCCTTTCCGCCTCCTTTCCGCCGCTGTGGTGATAAGAATTCAGCAAAAAGACCCAGCCGGCCCTTGTGGTGAAGTGTGCAAGAGACAGCTCCGCTAAGCCAAGGGTGTGTGTGTGAAATGAGGAAGAGCAGGGATATTAATGTATGCAATTCTTTGCTTTCTTACCTCTCGAGCCAGTTGGGTTTATAATTAATTGCTATGGAGATAGGAGAAAATAGAGACCTATAATACTGCAGGGAGGGGGAATTTATCCCTTGCTTTAAACAGAGCTAATAGACCCTGTCATGCATTCAAAAGCTGGCCTTCTGCAACCCCATGTTCTTCAGATGTGTTCAAATCCAGAATTACCCCAGGTGGAAATGATGCAAACTGTATTCCAATGCAACCAAAGGTGAGAAAGAAAAGCTATAAACTGGTGGGCATTGCTGGCTTGGCAGCAGCCCTAAGAAGACAAAGGAGAAGTAAGGGATGTAGAAACTGTAGGAAAAACACAAAGGAGTCATGGAGTCCCAACTTCCCATACTTATAGATACAGATTAACAGAGTTGGAAGCAGGGATGGGTTCTAACTTACCTCGCTGCCGGTTCGCTTCCTCCCACGCCGCTTGAGCGCACCTCGTGGGCGCACGCATGCGCAGTGCTGAAAAATATATGTTAAAAAAGCCAAAAACAAGATAGCGATGCATGCGCAGTGCCGGAAACTCGGCTTCTGCGCATGCGCAGAAGGAAAAAAAAACCGGAAAAAAATCCCCCCCAAATTAAAAAAAAAATCCCCAAAAAAGATGGTGGAGTCCACGGACCGGCACCGACAGAACCAGTTCCGTGACATCATCATGACATCACCAGCGGCTTGCTACCGATTCGGGTGAACCGGTCCAAACTGGGAGGAACCCACCTCTGGTTGGAAGGGACCTTGTAGGTCATCTAGTCCAACGCCCTCAAGCAGGAGACCCTACATCATTTCTGACAAATGGCAGTCCAATCTCTTCTTGAAAGCCTCCAGTGATGAAGCTCCCACAACTTCTGAAGGCAACTTCTGTTCCATTGGTTGATTGTTCTCACTGTCAGAAAGTTCCTCCTTATTTCTAGGTTGAATCTTGGGAGGAACCCAGCATCTAGACCAGTGATGGTGAACCTTTTTTCCCTCAGGTGCCAAAAGTGCATGCGCGCGTGCTATCACGCATGCGTGAGTGCCCACGCCCATAATTCAATGCCTGGGGAGGGCGAAAACGGCCTCCCCCGCTCCCCCGGAGGTCCTCTGGAGGCCAAAAATGGCCCATTTCCCAACTTCTGGTGGGCCCGGTAGGCCCATTTTTCATCCTCCCCAGGCTCCAGAGGCTTCCCTGGAGCCTGGGGAGGGCAAAAACACCCTCCCCAGTCCCCCCCCGGAGGCCCAACGGAAGCCGAAAACCCCCTCCCAGAGCCTCCGTGTGAGCCAAAAATCAGCTGGCCGGTGTGCACATGCGCCCTGGAGCTGAGCTAGCCAATGACTCGTGTGCCGGCAGATATGGCTCCGCGTGCCACCTGTGGCACCCGTGCCATAGGTTCGCCATCACTGATCTAGACCTACTTCAGGCCTCCATTAGACAATGTGGCCTTGTCCTCAGAGGCAGATGAAGATGGGTTTCGACTGCACTGTTGGTCCAAGGTCCAAGATAAAATGCCCTTTTCTGACATGCTACCAGAGGTTGAAGCTGGAGCTCAGGTTTTCTTCCATGTTACACTTTATTACACTTTCATGGAACCATGCTGGCTTGGACAGCGATCAAAGGAGAATCACAAGGGCAGGAAGCTGGCTAAACTGATTGCATGTAAGGCTTCAGAAATCATAAACTGAATATGGTGGGTCTGACTTCCAAGAGAGATCCTCGGCTTACTGTATTTGTGTCATTTATTCTATTTGTGTCATTGACTCCCTTTGTGTCAGTGACTCTGTGAAGCACAAAGAGACCAGCAGGACCAATTGTGCCGGCAGAGTTAATCTGGCAAAATTTATCTCCAGTGAACTAAGCTGTGATTTTCATTTGATCACATCCTTTTATCAATAGACAATTATTTTTGAGATGGGAACTATTTACAGGAATGACAGGCGCTAAAAACAGAGAGCCTAGTTTCTGGGTGGCAATACTCAGTTCAAACTTCACTGTTTCTTCCCTGGTTTTGAGGGTTGAAATGAAAGCACGAAACACAGCAAACAGGAGAGAGGTCAGTTGGTTGGGCTCTTCATTGGGAGAAACCCTGGCAACATTGTCTATGCAAGATTTGGACGTGATTTTCTTTCTTTTTTTTATTCAAAAAGTTTTATTAGTACAAAGTACAAACATTTTTCACTTTTTCTCCCACCCTACCTCCCCCCCCCCCGACTTCCCAGAAAAAGCACAGGATATAATCTTCAATAAACATAAACTTAAAATATACTAACAAATTATAAATTCAAGAATTTCTCTAATTTTTTAACTCCACATTATTTAAAATCTATTACATACCAATCTACTCCATTCCAATATATCTCTCTCATTTGAGTGTTCTTTTAGATATGATGAAATTTTTGCCATTTCTGCCAGATGTGCAACTTTTGTTGTCCATTCCTCAATGGTAGGTGTATCTTCTTTCTTCCAATACTGTGCCACCAGCAACCTGGCAGCCGTTATCAAATTCAGAACCAATTTGGTCTCTATTACAGTACAATCCTCAATTATTCCCAGCAAGAAAAACTGTGGTGTAAACTTAACTTTTTTCTTTAAAATATTTTGAATAATCCACCATATTTTAATCCAAAAAGCCTTAATTTTCTTACAAGTCCACCAAATATGGAAATAAGTAGCATCTTCACATTCACATCTCCAGCAGTTAGGTTGTAAATTGTAAATCTTCGGAGCTGCGGAGCCAAACCGTGATTTTCAAAAGCTCTCCAAGCATGCTAAGGTTGGGAGTTTCTAATCCTTTGCTACTTTTTATTAAAATCTGAATTGCAGAGGCATTCCTGATTCCTTTCAAGTTTTGCTGGGCATCGATATATTTTTTTAAAATTTCCCCCTCCACTCTGGTCTGTTGCTTAAAGAAACACAGCACATCAGCAATGCCCGCCGGTCTTCGGGCGTCTTCCTTAAGTCTCACATGTTCAAGCATGAGTTTCCTGCTTCAAGCCCCTCGCGAAAAGTCAAGCATATGCAACCACTTGACTGTCTGCAGTGGGTAAGCGGGTAAGGGAAACAAATCAAAGCTGACACATTCGTGATGATGTAGATGATAACTTAGTGGAAACTTTGTCACTTCTGCTCAACATTCAACAGCTGTCTTGGATGATAGGGAAATAAAATTTACGAGCAAATAACATCAGCTGCAACTATGCATGTACAACAGGCTAAGCCAAACATGTCAGCGTTTCTTGAGTTCATGTTCAGTTATCCATCAACCGTGGTTTTAGGCTGATTACATTATCTAAATCTGGAGTGGCTCCCAGAATTTAAATGAAAAGCAAACCTATCATGCTTAATATTTTTCCAGGATGGGGAGATCCAGGTTTCTATCCACTTTCAGTCCCGGAAACCTACTGGATGACATTAGGCTAAACACTCAGCCAACCTAATTATGGGATTGTTGCTTTAGTGACAATCTGTTGAAAGATTCCCATGCCAGCTAGAGAAAAGGTGTGATATAAACCCAACCAATCAAGAACCAATAATGGTTTCATATTCCACCTGTCAGACTCCAGATTCTGCCATTCAAAAGGCTCTGCTTGATCAAAAGGTTATAACATATCTGGATCCTAGACACCTAGGAGCCTTCTCATCTTAAGATAGGATTTTATGAGGGGTAATGCAAGTCAGTTGAACGGAAGGGAGGCTGGGAACGTATAGCCATCTGGTCACACACTTGTGGATTGATTACGCTTGCAACTGGCCGAATGGGGTGGGGCATTAAGGTTAAATATGCTTGCCTTGCCTGAAGGCATTTAGACTTTGCTTTGAAGGAATGGATGTTATACAAATGCAAATAAAGGAATCCTTTTGAGAACACTGACTCAGAAGTTCGTACTTTGATTGTGTTTGGGAAGACAGTCCTTACACCACCTTTCATCAATCCAAAATGGTGGTCTGTCTTGATTTGGACAATCCAGGAAACCTAAAGCCCAGTTAAAGAGCATCAAGAGTTGCAGTGAAAGAAAAAATTAAAAAAAAAACTGATTTACTAAGACTTTGTAGCCTAAATCAGGGGTGTTCAACACTGGCAACATTAAGACGTGTGGACTTCAACTCCCAGAATTCCCCAGCCAGTCCTGGGAGTTGGGTGGCATACAAATCCGAACAAATAAATAAATAAATAAATTCCGGGAGTTGAAGTCTACAAGCCTTAAAGTTTGCAAGTTTGGGGACCCCTGTCCTAAATAGTAACAAAGAGAGACAGTTATTAAGAACCGAAAGATATTCTTCCTGTTTGGGCATGCATTGATGTTTCTCCCGAAGTAGATGTGACATTTAATAATGCTTCAGTGATGTTGTGGTGAAACTGAAGAAACTGAAGCCTTCCTGAGACTTTGCCCTACAGACGTTTCTTCTTTTAATTTATAGTCTGCAGAGAACAGAAGTGAATCAATAAATCCATCATGGAGAAGGTATTCTGATCAACACCAATTCATTTCCATTAGAAACGGCTAAACATATTGCTTCTTTAGAAAACTGCTGATGTTCTCGAAAAATCAATCCTCTTTATTCTGCATTATAGAGATTCTCTTCCTAAAATAGGGCACCATTCTTTAGAAGAGCTAAAGTAGTAATTTTCTGATACACATAAATCTGAATATGATCAAATCTTCCCGCCCTCACCATAAGTTTCGCTCTCTCTTTTTTAAATGACTCTTAGAGATTATTAACTACAACCTTCTCAAATGAGCTATGAGGAAAAGGAAGTGTTACCGTAGGGGAAGTAATGGATTTCAGCAACCATTCACAGAATAGGGATTGTTGTTGTTGTTTTGTTGGTGTGTGCACTGACACACTTCAACAGCATGTATGTTACTTGTTCCCCTCTGAACAATCCTACCTAGTTTCAGTAGGAAAAATATAAATATACAATACATGAATGTAACAATTCCAGTTTTAGTTATTAAGTAAAGTGGATTATCTATGGAGATTCTCAGTCATCCAGGTCATGGTTGTCCCAAAGTTGCTTTTTTCAAGAGGCAACTGGACTTTCTTGTTTTTCTTTGAAGACGTTTCACTTCTCATCCAAGAAGCTTCTTCAGCTCTGACTGGATGGTGGGGAATGGAAGGATTTATATTCCTTGCAGACGGCTGGCAATTTGCATCCTTTTAGAGCAGCCATTCCCAACCTGGGGGTCGTGACCCCTTTGGGGGTCAAACAACCATTTCCCAGGGGTCTCCCCAGCATCCTCAGTCCCCCCCCCACTGCCACAAGCCTGGCCATATCGCGCCCCACAACCCGCGACCTACCCCGCCACCGCCATTTGGGTTATTTTACCCTCTGCATATGCGCAAAGCATTCTGTGCATGCGCAGAGGGTAAAAGAACCCAAATGGCGGCGTCCGGGTGAAGTCTCCAGATCCAGGCGAGGTCTCCGCTCGCTTCGCGTGTTGTCTCTGGGAGCTTTTCGAGCCCTTCCGCGAAAGGAGTGCGCGACTTTGGTGGGGCCGGGACAGGCAGATGCCGGAGAGAGCCACCCCTTTGCTCCGAATGCTACAGGTAGACAGGAGAGACTCTGCGAAGGGGATGGCTCTCTCCGGCAGGGGTGAAATGCTCCCGGTTCGCTCTTGCCTGTTGGTCGTCGCAGAGCCGATGGAGCCGGTGGGCTTCCCCTGCCCGCCTGGACGCCGCCATTTGAGTTCTTTTGCCCTCTGCACATGTGCAAAGCGTTCTGCATGCGCAGAGGGTAAAAGAACGCAAATGGCAGCGGCAGGGTGGAGCGCAGTGGGGTCGCAGGTCACGGCATTAGGAAGGTTGGGAACCGCTATTTTAGAGGGTCCTTGAAGCACTTGAAGGTTTATCTGTGTCCTCAGGGTCATCTGAGTAATGCTCCTGGTTCCTGTAGTCTGCAATTTCCACCCCCCCTCTGTAAATCCATTCCTACTCCCACACCATTCAAAAGGTGTTCACCCCAAATTGTATAGCTAAAAGTCTGTAGAGATTCTCAGTCATCCAGGTCATGGTTGTCCCAAAGCTGCTTTTTCTGGAGGTAACTGGACTTTCTTGTTTTTTCTTTGAAGATGTTTTGCTTCTCATCCAAGAAGCTTCTTCAATGCTGTGGGAGTAGGAATGGATTTCCAGAGGGGGAAAAAAATTGCAGACTACAGGAACCAGGAGCACCACTCAGGTGACCCTGAGGACACAGATAAACCTCCAATGACCCTCTAAAAGGATGCAAATGACCAGCTGTCTGCAAGGAATATAAATCCTTCCATCCCCCACTATTCTGTCAGAACTGAAGAAGCTTCTCGGATGGGAAGCGAAATGTCTTCAAAGAAAAACAAGAAAGTCCAGTTGCCTCCAGAAACAAGCACCTTTGGGACAGTGAAGTGTATCTTAAGAAGTTGTAAGATTGGGTGAGCTTAAAACAGATTTTCAGCCCATTTCCATTGCCCCCCCTTTTATTATTGTTGCCCAGAATAACTGTGCTCAAACCAATGTATGCCTCCATTTACAGTTGCCCAGTACACACAACAAAGAGAAGGAACTTCCTACAATCTTGGGTGAGAGATCTCTGCCCTCTGCCATGCCCATTATAGTAAAAATAGCTCTTTTACAAATGCCTTACATTGATGTTGAGCTGAATGCCATTTTCTTTTTCAACGAACCATTTATTTATTTATTTATTAGTGACATTTATATACCGCCTCACAGTGCAAGCATTCTCTAAGCGGTTTACACCAGTAAGCAATGTATATTTACATTGCCCCCAACAATCTGGGTCCTCATTTTACCTACCTCGGAAGGATGGAAGGCTGAGTCAACCTTGAGCCGGTGAGATTTGAACCGCTGACCTGCGGATCACAGTCAGCTAAAGTGGCCTGCAGTACTGCCTCTAACCGCTGCGCCACCTCGGCTCGTTCATAGTTCAGATGTTCCCCGGACCCATTTTTAAATCTAATACTTTGCTACTCTAATTTATCCCATGGCACAATAAAATGGGTGTATTTTAAATACACTTCAAAATTTGGGTTGAGACTAGACTTTCACCCACATTGGATAAACTCTGAATTAACCTCTCCCGCTAAACCACAGACCTCACTTTTTAGCCGAGATTTTGCTTCACTCACGTATAAGTTTGCTGTCAAAAAGGCAGCGCAGCCATCATCTTTCCATCAAAGTTATGGCCATAATTAATTTTTTCTGTGCTTTGGAGGTTTGGGTTATTTCTTAGGCAAACAGAACGAACCTTGTCAGGATTTATTTTCGGTTACTCTTCTCATCTTTAGAATTCTGCAGCTTTGATAAAAGGCTCTCAACTCAAACTGCCGACTTTAATCTACTTCAATAAAATGCGAGCGGCCCCATCTGCACCTTTGGAGATCCAACTCCACCCAGCTGGAACACAGCAGCTTTCTGTTACGACAGCCAAGCAAGACAACCCATGGGCAAGAAGGCATATTTCTGAAGGTTCCCTGGTGTTCTCTGAGCTTTGTTGAAATGATGGGTCCTTGGTGCTCTCTCAGCTTCAGCCATGAGCTACAAATATTCTCCTTTATTGGAGCCATATTTCTGTTGGTAACGTCCAGCCAAACTTGGAACAAAAGACTTAACTTGGGCACACAGACAAGCAGGATCCTAGCCCAGGTCAAAGCGGAAATATGCACTTCTTTGTATTCCCCAGCAGGGTTGCCCAACCACGATAGCCTCCAGATGTGTGGATTTCAATTGCCAGAACTTTTAGAGGTTAAGAATGGGTTGAGAATTCTGGAAATGGAGGACCCACATATCCAGAGATATGAGAAACGCTGTTTTAGGCAATCCAGCCACTCACTGCATTTTGGTTTTCCTAACCATTGAGATCAATCTGTGCTGGGAAATGCTATCGCACTGCATTAAATTTAGTGTAATCGGGTACATTGGGCATGCTCAAGTATCATCATGCAAAATAAATAAACAATAAACAACAAATAAACAACAAACAAACAAAGGGGTGTGTGCATTTCTGTATCTAGTTTATGGTTTTCTTTATCTTCTCAAGACCTTTATTTTCTCAAGAGACTCAGAGTGGGGCATTTATTGTTGTGTTTGTTGTTGTTGCTCCAGTGAAGATGATCTGGGGTCATCTTCCAACTGCTGTTGAGGGATTGAAGAGCAGAACGGTGGCTAAAAAGATATACCTTCAATCCTGTTTCATGGTGTGTAGGTTGAACAGGAAAATGCAGACACATCTACCTGTAGGAAGTTAGCACCTACCCCCCTCCTTTAAAAAATGAGATATTTTAGGAAATATGAAAAAGGCAGAATATTTCCCCTAAAAGGGAGGCAGAAATTCAGCCCCCCTCCACCTTTGTCATGGGCCATTAAGGCCTGGGCCACTCTATTCAACATAACAAAGATCTACCTCCTTCAGGCAGAGCCATAGTAGGAATTGCCCAAAGCCCTTTCATTACATCATCACCCAGCAAGAGTCAACCAAGCCTGGGACTCAAAAGGCAACCTACAATGTTACCCCTGCATGGCCCCATAGGAGTCTGACAACCAATCAGAACACAAGCTCAAATTCAAAGCCCAACAGAGGGCATAAAACCCAGGCATGCTCAGCATCTCGGCCCTTTTTTGCCCAGGACCTCAAAACCATGTGGTCCTGTCCACCATTAAACCATCTTTCCAAGCAGTCTCCATGTTTCCAGTGTCTTTCCCCCCACTTGGAACCGAACCCAGATGGGCATTTCTTCCAACACACTGTATAGCTGATCCAATGCCACAAACAGAGTAATGAACACAACAGCCTCACGCATGCAGTTACCGTATTTTTCAGAGTATAAGATGCACCTTTTTGCCCCCCAAAAGAGGGTGGAAATGTTGGTGTGTCTTATACACTGAATACAGCCATTTTTGGCCTCCTGAAGCCCCGCCCCTGCGTCCCATTTTTGCGAAAAATGGGCCCATTTTTCGCAAAAATGGGGTGTGCAGAGGGTTTGGGAAGCCTGAAGAGTGCTCCTAGGGGATGAGGGAAGGCAAAAACACCCCCGTTTTTGAAAAAAATGGGCAAAAAACACCATTTTTTGCAAAAACGGGGGGATTTTTGCCTTCCCCCACCCCCTAGGAGTGCTCTGCAGGCTTCCCAAACCCTCTGCATGCCCCATTTTTGCAAAAAAAAAAAAAAAAGGGCGAAAAATGGATCGTTTTTTGCAAAAACGGGGTGTTTCTGCCTTCTAATTACCCCATCTAGCATGACTGGAGGAGGAATTCTGGGAGTTGAAGTCCACTAGTCTTAAAGCTGTCAAGGTTGAAGACCCCTGGGTTAGGGGTTAGGGGTGCAAGGGTCTTCACACTTGGCAAGTTTAAGACTTGTGGACTTCAACTCCCATTCCTGAGCTAGCATGACTGGAGGGGGGATTCTGGGAGTTGAAGTCCACTAGTCTTAAAGCTGTCAAGTTTGAAGTTTGTAAAAAGTGTACATGGTTGTAAAAAGTATACATGGTTGTAAAAAGTATTCTGCTACACTGGTATTTTATTAAATAATATATTACTACACCATTTGGTTCAGAATACTTTTTTCCTTGTTTTCCTCCTCTAAAATCTAAGCACGTCTTATACTCCGATGTGTCTTATACTCCGAAAAATATGGTATTCTTTTCTTGTGATCCTGTCTACACAACGAAGGGGAGAAGATGGGCTGCAAGAGAAATTTAGATTTCTGCAAAACCTCACTCCAACATCCATCCCAGTATCTGGTTTTAAGCTCAGGGTGGGAATCGGGTCAGCAGTTGCTAGAAAAAGATCCATTTCATTACAGAAATTCTTCTCATCTTGCTCTGCCTGTAAACCTTTAATTGCTCCATTAAAACGATTTCATTTTCTCTTTGGCTGTAATGGCCTGAGCACCAAATGAATTAAGTCTGTTCATTAACATTCAGGAGACGCCCACGGTTATTTCAGCATGGGCCACCTTCATCACTGGTTAAGCAGGAGTTAATGGGCACTTGGAAGTCAGTGACCTGGTTGAAAGTGCGGTCATTGCTTTTGACCTTAGTTTGCCAGAAGTTTTGACCCATCACTATCTCCATGTTGTCCATTACCCTTTCATTCCTACATAACTAAGCCCTTCCTTTCATGCACGTCTTCTATTTTTAGGAGGATTTGAGAAAAATGAACTTGTGATTTATGGTTTCAGTGATGAGACAGGATAGATTATAGAAGGAAGAATAATTTGATGTAATTTTAGAGAGAGCGGTCAAAATATATTTGTACTGATAACTGCGGTGTAGAATATCAGAAGCCAATCTTTCTGGGTTTTTTTTTCTTTTCTACTTTTCTTCTACTTTCCCTCTTTTTCCCTCCCATTTTTCTCAGTTTCTTTGATCTTTCTTTCTTTTTCTTTTTTGTATTAGTTTGCCTTAGTTTTTATCTTCTTGTTTAGAAGTTTTAAAAGAGCTATACTGTAGTTTAGAGATGATCTCAGAGGACACACTTGGGAGTTGCCATGGAAGAGTGATGTCCAACTCCCCTGGCCTGATTTGTTTGGACAAAGGTGGACAAGTTGTGATTGTGTAAATTGAGCTGTATCTATATGGAGGGAAGTATGCAATAGGGTACCCCAAGGCTCTCTTTTAGGTCCAGTACTCTTCAACATCTTCATCAATGACTTGGATGAGGGGATAGATGGGGAACTCATCAAATTTGCAGATGACACCAAGCTGGCAAGAATAGCCAACTCTCCAGAAGATAGGCTCAAGATACAGAAGGATCTTGACAGACTTGAACATTGGGCGCTATCTAACAAAATAAAATTCAATGGTGAAAAAAGTAAGGTTCTACATTTAGGCAAGAAAAACAAAATGCACAGGTACAGCATATGTGGTACCTTGCTCAACAGTAGTAACTGTGAGAGGGATCTTGGAGTCCTAGTGGACAACCATTTAAATATGAGCCAGCAGTGTGCAGCAGCTGCCAAAAAAGCCAACACAGTTCTAGGCTGCATTAACAGAGGGATAGAATCAAGATCACGTGAAGTAATAATACCACTTTACAATGCCTTGGTAAGGCCACACTTGGAATACTGCATTCAGTTTTGGTCGCCACGATGTAGAAAGGATGTTGAGACTCTGGAAAGAGTGCAGAGAAGAGCAACAAAGATGATTAGGGGACTGGAGGCTAAACATATGAAGAACGGTTGCAGGAACTGGGTATGTCTAGTTTAATGAAAAGAAGGACTAGGGGAGATATGATAGCAGTGTTCCAATATCTCAGGGGTTGCCACAAAGAAGAGGGAGTCAAACTATTCTCCAAAGCACCTGAGGGCAGGACAAGAAGCAATGGGTGGAAACTAATCAAGGAGAGAAGCAACCTAGAACTAAGGATAAATTTCCTGACAGAACAATTAATCCGTGGAACAGCTTGCCTCCAGAAGTTGTGAATTCTCCAACACTGGACGTTTTTAAGAAGATGTTGGATAACCATTTGTCTGAAGTAGTGTAGGGTTTCCTGCCTAAGCAGGGGGTTGGACTAGAAGACCTCCAAGGTCCCTTCCAACTCATCACCATCATCATCATCATCATCATCATCATCATCATCATCATCATCATCATCATCATCATCATCATCATCATCATTATTATTATTATTATTATTATTATTATTATTATTATTATTATTATTATTATTATTATTATTATTATTATTATTATTACTCCCCAGTTCAGCCCAAAACATTTCACAAGGAGATTGGGAGCATTTAGCTCCCACCAGCTGCAAAACCACCAGTGTGACCATCTTAAAATTTGAAGGCAGAGAAAAATGAGACATATGCTCTTCTGATATTACCCTACTGCCCTACAAGGGTCGTCAGAACAGCCACTGGGCACTGAAGAAAAACCTATAGCCTCAAAAACCAGGAGCGTAGCAATCACTTTAGTGATGGAGAATGAAGATCCTAATTAATTTGCTTACAAAATGAGCATGGTTAGGCCAAGGACAAATAATTGAATTCTAATTTAATGAGCATTGAGTTAAATGCACTTTACATAATTTCCCCCTTCTGTCACATAAATATCACAATGGCTTTGTGTGGAATTCGAGGAACTGGAGCCAAAGTAGAATGTGTGTGTGTGTGTGTGTGTGTGTGTGTGTGTGTGTGTGTGTGTGTGTGTGTGTGTGTTTGGGTTCTTGTCAAGTCCAAAAGATGGAATAACTACACAGATACACCACAGTTGTCTCTGATACTGCAGTTATTTTTTAATCATTTTGGTTGGTAGCTATCAATAGTCTTAAAGACAATGTTAAGTAGAGCTTGACCACTGGTGATCGCAGGGGGGTGCATCCATGTACTCTCATGTACTTCCATGAACTCGGCAAGACTTGGAAGCAGATCATTGGTCATTGCCTTCTTTTAGGGTGTTGTGGTTGACCATCCACTCCCTAGGGCAGGGGTAGGCAAAGTTGGCTCTTCTATGACTCGTGGACTTCAACTCCCAGACTTTCTGAGCCAATCATGCTAGCTCAGGAATTCTGGGAGTTGAAGTCCACGAGTCATAGAAGAGCCAACTTTGCCTACCCCTGCCCTAGGGCTTCTTGATGTCTCATCTAAGCAGCGAGCAGTTCTAAGCCTGCTCAGCTTTTTAGATCCACCAAGACTGACCAGGTGGCACCATTGAGGGGGGCCTTGTCCTCCTTGAATATAACTCCTCCCCCTCCTTTTGTTTTAAAGCTGTAATGACTGACAGAGACTGTGAAGGGCTGGTAATGGAAAATGCACATAGCGCCACTGAGATCAATCCAACTAGTGATTTGAAAGATTGGATAATGACAAAGTAAGAAAAAGGAACCCTCTCCCCCAGGCACCCTGCCTGGCCACCCAACACATCTGAGCTCAATATCGGCCACAACAATTTGTGTGTAGCAGGGTTCCCCAAACTTGGCAACTTTAAGACTTGTGGACTTCAACTCCCAGAATTCTATGCTGGCTGGAGAATTCTGGGAGTTGAAGTCCACAAGTCTTAAAGTTGCCAAGTTTGAAGACCTCTGGTGTAGTGTGTCTTTATCCCCGACATCCAAGGCTTGTGTTGAACAGAGCTGTAGCCAAACAGAGGGAAGGCTACATAATCATAATGATGAAGTGATGGAGGTTCTCAGCCTCCTAACGTATTCCTAAACATGCAACATGAAAAAAAACCCCAAGAAAGAATAATTTGGTTTCCCCTCGCTTTGCTCAACCTGAAACTCCTTCAATGCCATGTGTGCTCAGCCCAACACAGCCATTCAGGCTGCCGGGATGGCTCAGTGAGAGTCAGATTAACAGAGTTGGAAGGGACCTTGTAGGTCATCTAGTCCAACCCCCTACCCAAGCAGGAGACCCTACACCATTTCTGACAAATGGCAGTCCAATCTCTTCTTGAAAGCCTCCAGTGATGAAGCTTCCACAACTTCCAAATGCAACTGCTGTTCCATTGGTTGATTGTTCTCACTGTCAGAAAGTTCCTCCTTGTTTCTAGATTGAATCTCTCCTTGATCAGTTTCCATCCATTATTCCTTGTCTGGCCTTTGGGTGCTTTGGAGAATAGTTTGACTCCCTCCTCTTTGTGGCAGCCCCTCAAATATTGGAAGACTGGTATCATGTCTCCCCTGTGCCTTCTCTTCACTAGACTAGCCATGCCCAGTTCCTCCTGTCGTGCCAAGGCCGACATATGCACCTTGGTGGGAGGGAGAGACGCTGGACTGAGGGATTGCTGGTTGCCAAAACAACAAACTCTTATCAGCAGTTAAATGCCTGATGCTGGTGATTAACGTCCTGTTGCATGAGACGCCGAGAAAGCCAAGCACAGAGAAATGCTGCAACAGGAAGAGGCAATCTAAGCCATGTCCAGCTGAGAGGGGAGGGCTTCACAGCACCGGATGGTGGTTTGGGGGAAGGAATGGTGAGGTTTTGCATAAATAGCACTGAGAGAAGGATGATCTCAGAGCTGACTTTGACCTGAATGGGATCGGCATGGTCTGAGTTCTTATCTGTAGCGTGATTAAAAGCTGAAGTCCTTACTTTTGAAAGTGTCCTGAAGTCATTAACGCACAGGTTTGACTAGCCAGTCCGACACCTGCAACAGTTCATCATATGTTTTAGTTTCCAGTCCCCTCATCATCCTGGTTGCTCTTCTCTGCACTCTTTCTAGAGCAGTGTTTCCCAACCTTGGCAACTTGAAGATGTCTGGACTTCAACTCCCAGAATTCCCCAGCCAGCATTCGCTGGCTGGGGAATTCTGGGAGTTGAAGTCCAGACATCTTCAAGTTGCCAAGGTTGGGAAACACTGTTCTAGAGTCTCAACATCTTTTTTATAGTGTGGTGACCAAAACTGGATGCCGTATTGCAGTCTCTGAATTCGTAACTGTGTTTAGCAGAGGAATCCTCCAAACCTTGCAAGATCAATTCAAGGACCCTTTGTGATCCCTTCTGAATCACAACTGTGTTAAAGACGAAGGGGGGGGGAAGGGCAGGGGAATTCCTCCAATTACCACCACCATGAAGTGGTAGATTCTTAGAAATGCCAGTACATTGTAAAATTGGGCTAAAAGTTCCCCGATGCAAAGCTGCCAACGATTCGTTCTCCTCGAGGCCCTGTTGTGCAGGGGTCTCCAACCTTGGCAACTTTAAGACTTATGGACTTCAACTCCCAGAATTCCTCAGCCAGCAAAGTTGGCTGAGGAATTCTGGGAGTTGAAGTCCACAAGTCTTAAAGTTGCCAAGGTTGGAGACCCCTGGACTAGACAACACAAAGAGGCATTCAATTCACTGCTGGGTTAATTACAATGCATCTTAAAAGAACCCCACCTTACTTGTATGTAGATCAGTAGGGACAAGGTATTGTAAGGAATATCCTTCTGGGTTCAGTTCCAAGTGGGGAAAAGATTCAGAAAATTGCTTAGAAAGAAGGTTTTAATGGTGGACAGGAGCACATGGCAGGAGCCCCTGTACAGAAAAGGTAGATTACATGCTTTCAGGTGTGGGTGAAGAGGAAAAAGGGAAAGAAGAGATGCTGAGTTCCTTGCTTTATACTCTCTCTTGGGCCCCTCCCTAACTGTTTCCTGTTCCTATATAGAGATGTATTCCATTGGCTGTCAGACCCCCAGGGGCATGCTGGGGCAACTCTTGTGGGCTGTCCTAAGTCCCAGGCTGATGTAATCTTCCTAGGTCCCATGTGGTGTAATGAAAGGGCTTTGGGCAATTCCTAATATGGTTATTTGTTATGTAGAAAACTGTTGCTGGGCCCAGCCCTTAATGGCCCATTGACAAAAGTGGGGGCTTCTAAGAGGAGTCTTTTGTCTGCTTAAAAGCATGTTTCCAGGCATATTCTATAGAATATATTCTGCCTTTTAATATTTCCTAGGATATTTCATTTTTCTAGGAGAGGGGTGGGTGCTAACTTCCTACAAAGGAATCAACCCTAATGTGCATGTCATTTATTTTATCATCCAGAGCAAATCCATTACAGTCCTAAGGCAGGGGCTACAGTTCCCCACTGTCCTACTCTCTGAGTAATGATGTCTCCATGCAACAAGAGGGAAGTGACAGCCCTAACAGTTGATATGATTAATAACTATTGGCACAGATTGATTGTGATGGCCCTATTCTTTGACCCAGCAGGCAACCTTCCCACTGGTGGTTTGACCCTAGAGTCAAAGGAGTCTTGCCCCAGCCAAGGAATAAATGTTTGAACATCTCAGCTTTCAAGAGCTTTGGAGCGAGTTTCCCCGCAATAATTAGTCATCTCTACATGCATGAGGAACTAGCTCCGAAGCTGCAGGAACAGGAAACCCTTGTACCCTAACCCCCCCTCTGACCTCCCCAAGAGAGCTCTTTGAACCTGGGGGCTTCAGTTCAAGGCAAGGCCTGGCAAAAAAAAAAAACAATTAGAAGAGCATCTTCCAAAGCTGCTTATCCTTTCTCCAGAGGCCATTTCTCCTCTCCGGCTCTGAAATTCATAATTATAAATGGTGCAATCATAACTCTTCCACTGCTGGTCCTTCAGGCATATTGATCACAAAGGGAGAATGTGTTGAATTGTGGAAACCATTGCATTTTCTCCCCCCACAGCCCCAAAATGCTTTGGTTTCCAATAGTCTCAGTCGTGAAAAATGTAAAGAGAGTCCTAATTTTCACAGCCCCTACCATCTCGTGGAGATGCTGTTTTCAGAGGACTAACAAGATCTTAGGTAAATCTAGCAACAAGATTCTCGATAATTCAGTGAAGTGGAAGCCAAAAGTTGATAATAGCCTTGGAAAGTCTTCTTCTTCTTCTTCTTCTTCTTCTTCTTCTTCTTCTTCTTCTTCTTCTTCTTCTTCTTCTTCTTCTTCTTCTTCTTCTTCTTCTTCTTCTTCTTCTTCTTCTTCTTCTTCTTCTTCTTCTTCTTCTCCTCCTCCTCCTCCTCCTCCTCCTCCTCCTCCTCCTCCTCCTCCTCCTCCTCCTCCTCCTCTCTCCCTCCCTCCCTCCCTTCCCACCCCCTCTCTCTCTCTCTCTATTTTCTTGGCCAATTGGCTACACCCAAGAAGCTCTTAAACCAGTGGTTCTCAATCTTCCTAATGCCGCGACCCTTTAATACAGTTCCTCATGTTGTGGTGACCCCCAACCATAAAATAATAAAATGATTAGGAAACTCAAGGGTGGGTTCTAACTTACCTTGCTGCCGGTTTGCTTCCTCCTGCGCTGCGTGGCCGCGCCTTGTGGGTGCGTGTGCGTTTTGCGCTTGCACGCATGCGCAGTGCCGATTTTAAAAGAAAAAATGCAAAAAAAGCCAAAAACAAGATGGCAACGCATGCGCAGTGCTGGAAATTCAGCTTCTGTGCATGCTCAGAAGTTCCCATGGTACAGATTTTTTTTTTACAGTAGTCTATTTGCATGTGGGTGGACCCGCCTGGAGACGGATAGAGGAGCGGTGTCTCGGTTCCTAAGACCATCAGAAATATGTGTTTTCCGATGGTCTTAGGCGACCCCTGTGAAAGGGTCCTTCGACCCCCAAAGGGGTCGCGACCCACAGGTTGAGAACCGCTGTCTTAAACAGTATCCACTGTCTCAAAACACAAAACAAAACCCCCAAAGATTGTAGCTTTTTTGCTTCTCAGAGGTAAAATAAGACTGCCTGAATTAGATTTGGTTTGCAGATGTGGAATTCAGTTTTTGGGCACGCTTCAGTTCAAGCCTGCATTTTAAGCTAAAGATATACTGTACATCCCTTTTTGTTTTGTTTTGTTTTGAATTTTAAAAACAGCAAAGCAATATTTGCAGTTCCACTTATAGAATGTGGTGCACATTCTGATCATCCAGCTGTTCTGGTCAGGACTGCATCTAAGCAAAACTCAAATCTCAGTTGTTTCCACAAAGAGCGATTCTCTTCAAAATTGCCAAACCTTTTTTTTGTTTCATTAACTTCGAGGAAAGTGGACAGTTCTTTGTAGTCTCTTGCTAATTCATCCTGGCTAAAGTAATTCTGCTTGTTTTAGGGTGAAGACTGTCAGGGAAAAGTAGTTTTAGGGTGGAGTATCAAGAGTTAAAGGCGTAATGGTCTTCTTATGAGGAAATATCTAAAGATACTTCTGCCCAGAGCTCCTGAGATGGGTCTAGGACAGCGGTTCCCAACCTGGGGGTCGGGACCCCTTTGGGGGTCGAACAATCATTTCCCAGGGGTCACCCCAGCATCCTCAGCTCCCCCCCCCACTGCCACAAGCCTGGCCATATCATGCCCCACAACCCGCGCCCCCACCGCACCCCACCCCACTGCCGCCATTTGGGTTCTTTTACCATATGCGCATGCGCAGCACGCTTTGCGCATGCGCAGAGGGTAAAAAAACCCAAATGGCGGTGGTGGGATGGGTCACATAGGTGGCGCGGGGGTGGGGCGTGGGGCACAGCATTAGGAAGATTGGGAACCACTGGTCTAGGACAACCCGCTGCAGTCAATCATGGCCAACTCACTGTGGCCACTTTGCTGTGACCAACTCATCTCTGGCCAACTTGCCACACGACAATGCAGCACTTTATTAATCGTTTCATTCAGGTACTTTTATTATTGGTGACCACGTTTTTGTCAAAATTATTGGAACTCTTGCGTTTCTGGATTGACTTTCATTATTTTATTATAATTGGCCATGGTTCTGTCAAAATTAATTTAACTTTTGTATTTGTTGAATTGTCCTGTGGCGATTCTTCCTGAGATTGACCCAGGCTGTCCTAACTATCCTATGAGTTTGGTATCAAGCTGCCTCCAAATCAAACTTTAAACCAGAGGTCTTCAAACTTGGCAACTTTAAGACTTGTGGACTTCAACTCCCAGAATTCCTCAATTCCACAGAATTCTGGGAGTTGAAGTCCACAAGTCTTAAAGTTGACAAGTTTGAGGACCCCCTGCTTTAAACTGTATTTTAAAAAAAGGTAGCTAAGACTCACCACGTGCGGAGGGATTTCCATGTTGGTTAGATTATAATGCCTGTGAACATTTGAGAGAGGGGCAGAGTGACAGAGAGAGACTAAGAGTAACAGCCTGGATGCCGATTCTTCCAACTTCCAATCCATTTTTAATTAAAAAGGATGCTTCCCAAGTATGGTTCTTCAAGAGCTAATTAGCACATAAATAAAATGGTGATAAAAGTCACAGAAAGAGAGAGAGAGAGAGAAAAAAAAATGGGAAGAAAAGATGCATGTTATCTCTAAGCAACTGGCTCTGCGCAGTTGTTGCTGCAAATTGGTTAATAATCGCAGCTTGAGCCACAAATCACACTCTGCAGTGTGGCACTGCAAGGTTGCTTTCCTAAGGATATATGCATTGAAGTTGGAAATAATGGGCCTGAATAAATGCTAAGTTTTCCAATGAAATGACCATTCATTCCAAGGGACGGTTTTGCGGTGAATTATGCCCCGTGCTATTAATCCTGCACACGAGGCTCCTTCGTCTTCCAAATAAAGAAGCAAAGCATTTAGCACAATGATTTTCTATTTAACACCCTCGTAGCTTTTGGCATTTCTCTTTTAGCTTTCATATTGCTGTACATTCTTAGATGCGGATCTTCTTGCAGAAGCTCTAACAAATGCCAGGCACCTGTGCTCATCAGAAATTCCAGCATTGGCTTCAAAAATAAAGGGCAGCAGCTCCTTATGCAAACTTTGCAATGCAAACTTTGCAAAGCTCCTTATGCAAACTTTGCAATGCAAAAATGCAATGCAAACTTTGGAGATGGCATTTCCCCTCCCCTCTTCCTCATGCAATAAATTCACTACACAAAAGCTGGATCGGAATTGTTTGTGTCTTTTGGATTCTCCTTCTGGGTACTTTATTCTTTCAGGGGCAGCATCAATCTGCCTCTGAGTCTGCTGTCATTTCTTTGAAATATTTATTAAGCTGAACTTCTCCTTTGAAAAAGTTGGTTCTGCAGATCTTCTGGGTAACCTGTTCACCAGTGCCAGAAAGCCCTGCTTCCATAAGCTTTGAGCAACTCACACAGCCAATGCGTCTAGTAAACGTTGCCTAGATTTTTGTATCATTTTTGTTCCTTTTAAAGCCCCCATTCTCCATCCTTCTGACACAATACTGTTGTGTTCCTGTCTCAAATGTCTGCCTAGAATTCAGGGGCGGGTTTCTAATTTTTTTTACTACCACTCTGTGGGCGTGGCTTATTTTGTGAGTGTGGCTTGCCAGCCATGTGACCGGGTGGGCGTGGGCCTCGGGAGCTTGGCAGCGGCCGGAGAAGCGGGGGGGGCATTGCCCACTCGCAACGCAGCCCCCTGCAGCAGGAGCAGCAAGACCGCGGCAGCGGTTCTTCTAGGAGGCTCTGTCCGGCCTGAATGCTTCTCCCCATTTGATGATCCTAGGTTCCTGCCGCCTGTTCCCCCTCCCCTCAGCAGCTCGAGAAGCCTCGAACGTGTGAAAATGCCTAGGATCATCACTGCGCGTTCGTGGCTTCTCAGACTGCTGAAGGGAGGGGAACTGAGATAGGTCCTGCCGCCCGTTCTTTCAGCGTCTCACGCGCTTCCTCAGCCAACCTCCCCTACTTGGACTCACTGTAGGGTAGGAAGGCAGCACATGCGCAGTGCCGGAAGCTCAGCTTCTAAGCATGCGCAGAAGAAATTTTTTTAAAAAATGAAAAAAAATTTTTTTGAAAAAATGGCGGTGCCCAGGCACCGGCAACCGACCGCACCAGTACTGTGACATCACCAGAGGGCCGCTGCCGGTGCTATAGAGTGGACCGCACCGGTAGGAACCCACCACTGCTAGAATTGGTGGGACAAGGATGAAGAAAAGGAAATGTAGTCTACAAAGAAAGAAACCATGTTAGATTGCCCTGTTAACAGGGAATTGATTAGAATTGCGCACGATATTGATGATCCCAACATCGCAAGGTGTTGTTTGCAGCTTAGGAGGGTTGTTAGTTTGTAGTTATCCCTTTGATTTTAGCAGAAAGAAATCCAGAATGTTTGCAACCTAAGGCTGTGCAGAAAAATCGTACTGTGTGTTGTACTGAATTGTACTCATGAGTGACATCACACTTTATAATTGTGACTCATTAAGCAGCATAATGCAAGTTCCTCAATCTTTTGTACCCCCCTTCTTCTTCTTCCTATTTGTAATAAAGCGATAGTGAAAACATTACTCTGTGAAATATGACTCAGCTTATAGACTATGTTCTATCCTCCCCCAGAGTTGTTTTTCAATATTTTGGTTTTCAGGACTGGCACTTCAGCAAACCATAGGTATAAACAAATCTGTAACAGTTAACTCTTCCCCATATTCGATTTTTAAAATATCAAGTACCATACCAGCATTCATGGGAAAGGAAAGCAAAATCACAAGGTTCAAATTTGAAAGTTACAGCATGGAAAGAGTTGCATTATTGCATTTGTCTGGAAGGTTGCTATTAAGAGATGGGGAACCCCCCCAGATGGAAGACACAGAGAGCATCACCAATATTCAGCACCTCAACATGATCAAGTGGTTGACTCAAATGGCAAGACAACAAACAAGAAACAATGGATGGAAACTAACCAAGGAGAGAAGCAACCTAGAACTAAGGAGAAATTTCCTAATAGTGAGAGCAATCAACCAGTGGAACAGCTTGTCTCCAGAAGTTGTGGGTGCTCCATCACTGGAGGCTTTCAAAAAGAGACTGGACAACCATTTGTCTGAGATGGTGTAGGGCCCTGCTCAATCAGGAGGTTGGGCTAGAAGACTTCCAAGGTCCCTTCCAACTCTATTATTCTTTGACTCAGCCCTCCATTTTTAAGAGCTAAGCCTTAGATTAACAGAGTTTGAAGGGACCTTGTAGGTCATCTAGTCCAACCCCCGCCCAGCAGATCCTACACCATTTTTGACAGATGGCTGTCCAGTCTCTTCTTGAAAGCTTCCAGTGATGAAGCTCCCACAACTTCTGAAGGCAACTTCTGTTCCATTGGTTGATTGCTCTCGCTGTCAGAAAATCTCTTCTTATTTCCAGGTTGAATCTCTCCTTGTTCAGTTTCCATCCATTATTCCTTGTCTGGCCTTCAGGTGCTTTGGAAAATAGGTTGACCCCCTCTTTTCTGTGGCAACCCCCTTCAAATACTTTAATGGACAAAATTGTCCATTTTGATTGATCTCATTTCAATTTTAATTTTCAGTCTATGGTTTGCCATATTTATGGAGAAACTTCCAAACTGGGTTAATTCTTATTTTTTAAAAAATGCACAAAACAGAATTTTCAACCAACCTTATTACTGGTAACTTTTCAGTTAAACATTGCTTTTCCTCCCATTCCTTCTTGTAACTGAGTTCCCAGGTCAAATTAAAAACTGAAGCTAAACTCAAACTTAAAAAAGAAGAAAAAAAGCACACAAACTTTTTGAAATATAAAATTCCCTTTTCTTCCCTTGCCACACCTCTTACCTTCTGCTGTTTATGTAAGATCAGTGAAGGATAGAGAATGTTTAATTAAGTTTAATTGTGTGACAGCTTAAAAGTGGGGATACAATTATTCACATAATTATTTTTACTGCTAAAAGTGTGTACATAATTGCACTTCCTATGAGGAATCTCCATTTGGGGGGGCTTCTGTGAAATCCAGCCAGACTCAGAGCCTCCCCAACATATCCAGGGGAGCTCGGCCAACAGAGCCAGTAAAAAAGCTAAAATCGAAAGACCTGGAAACCCAACAGTATCCGAGGGAAAACTTTCATCTCTATTTGCATAAATTAGTATTTGTGGAGCGTAGCTGAGAATATAATTATCAATTCTATTTTCTCTCCCGCTGCTCAGCTGGCAACCAGAGAGCCACCCCGAGGAGATGTCAAAATAGCGCTGTTTTTGCAAACACACATTTCTCCCTTTGCCATGGGATGCAGGATAATGGCAGAAAAATAAGGTCTCTGCCAGTCAAGTTCAGCTCCGGATACATCTAAAGCCAAAAGGTTGTGAAACAAAGAGTTCTGGATAGAGTGTGGCTGCAGGCAATCTGTACTGCATGCTCTGAAGGTAGCGTGGTGGTGGAAAGCCTTCATGCTATCAGTGCAGGTTTGATGTATTACCTTCAATTATTATGGACAGAAGATACCCATTCCTGAATATTTTCGCCCTTAGGCTTCTCCTGCAACCCAACCTGTAGGCCGTGTCTTACTATTTTTCTGTAAGGACTACAAGCCACCTTCCTTTTTCTGAGATGACCCATTGCTCCTTGTGGCAATGTCGTGTCTTCAGTAGCCAAACTTCACTTAGTAGCCATGCTTGGGTTCTCTCTGAGCATGTAGGGTGGAGTTTTCAGAAGTGTGGATGGCAACTTCCGGAAGCCTCATCAATGACCAATTGCTGGGGAAGGCATTTCCAGAGCTGAAGACCACACATCCAGGAGCTGCCAAGTAAGGGAATTGTAGGAGATGACCAGGCTGACCCAAGAGGAAGCGGTCAGGTTTGGAGTCCTTTCACGCTCACAAGAAATATAAGTCCAGCTCTCCTTGAATTGCGTTGGTTCTTATCTACCGCCAATTTGCCTTGACCGTTAATAGTTCAGACTCTTGTTTAGAGCTAGCATGGAATGAACTTGTACTCATTTGAATGACCTGGGTTCCAGATTTCTAATACCTGACAGACGTTTGGCGTTACAGGATGCATTGGGATGTGTGGATGATCAAAGAGAATGAGGGAAAGAGAAAATGATCAGACAAGAGAAGGGGAAGCCCAATGGATTAACAGTCAGAGAAGAAACTTAGGAAAGGCCTGCCCTAATTGATCAGGTGGTTAAAAGTGACAGCGGGAAGTTTGTCCCTTCAAACTTGCAAGGTTCAGTTAGTTAGCCTTACAATAACGTAAATTAGCTCATCTAATTGTGTTTCCTGTCTAGCTGGCCTAGGAGGGCTGACACAGGCTGGTATACCGTCTACCACTCTCTTTGAATGAATGACATAACTCTAATTCTGAAACATTCAAAATAATAATAATAATAATAATAATAATAATAATAATAATAATAATAATAATAATAATAATAATAATAATAATAATAATAATAATAATAATAATAATAATAATAATAATAATAATAATAATAATAATAATAATAATAATAATAATAATTATTATTATTATTATTATTATTATTATTATTATTATTATTATTATTATTATTATTATTATTATTATTATTATTATTATTATTATTATTATTATTTTGTCAAGCATATATAAGATTACAGAGAAAGTATAAACATGATTGTGAATTCATGAATGTATAAACATGGTTATGAATACATGATATGGTTACGAATACATGGGGACATTAGGACAGGGACGGTAGGCACGTTGGTGCGCTTATGCACGCCCCATACAGATCTCTTAGGAATGGGGTGAGGTCAAAAGTAGATAGTCTAAGGTTAAAGTTTTGGGGGTTTGGGGATGAAACCACAGAGTCAGGTAGTGCATTCCAGGCATTGATCACTCTGTTGCTGAAGTTGTATTTTCTGCAATCGAGTTTGGAGCGGTTTACATTAAGTTTGCATCTATTGTGTGCTCGTGTATTGTTGCGGTTGAAGCTGACGTAGTCATTGACAGGTAGGACATTGTGGCAGATGATTTTATGAACTACATTTAGATCAGACCGAAGGCGACGTAGTTCTAAGTTGTCTAAACCCAAAATTTCAATTCTGGTTGCATAAGGTATTCTGTTGAGAACAGAGGAGTGGAGGACTCTTCTTGTGAAATATCTCTGTACATTCTCAATTGTATTAATGTCCGATATGTAGTGCGGGTTCCAGACAGATGAGCTGTATTCAAGAATTGGTCTAGCAAATGTTTTGTATGCTCTAGTTAGAAGTACAATATTACCAGAGAAGAAGCTACACAAGATTAGGTTAAAAACTCTTCATGCCTTTTTGGCAATGTTGTTACAGTGGACTCTGGCACTTAGATCATTAGAGATGAGTACTCCAAGGTCCATAACAGAGTGGGGGTGGTCTACAATGTCGTGTCCATCCCAAATGATGGGAAGCTTCTCGCCACAAAAAAAGGTTACTACTTGTCCTCAGCACAGCCACCATAGTAGCTGGGAGAGGAAGAGACAATATGTGGGAAATTATTTGTGATGATTATAGCTGTTATTCACCTTAGATGACAATCTATCTTTTCAATTTTACATAATCACATTAGATTATTTCCCCAGAGCTAGGCAAAAATCCTGTAATATCCTGCTCAATTACATGTGGTCCCAGACCTTTGGACCAAGAAGGATTATGGGAGGTAGGCAGGCAGATATATACAGTATCTTTCAAAAGAGATGCCTGATGTGATGATTTTTATTAAATGTTTTTCTGCTGAGTCACCTGGTATACCCAATTATGGGAGGGAGCATACTGCTTCCTTATGTTCGGTTCGAATCCTAGAAGGGTATGGCTAGCTGATGAGAGGTAAATAGCTTGAAATAGATCTATACTAGTCTCCCTTTATTTCTTTATCAGTTCTTTGTAAGTTTGCAAATATATATATATATATATATATATATATATATATATATATATATATATATATATATATATATATATATATATATATATATATATATATATATATATATATATATATATATATGGCTTATATTTATATATATATAAATGGCTTAAATATATTTTAATGTTTTTTACTTGGCTGTTCACCGCCCTGAGTCCCCTGGAGAGGGGCGGTATATAAATTTAATTAAACTTAAACTTAAACTTAAACTTAAACTTAGTTGCATGTTGTACGCCGCCCAGAGTCCCTCAGGAGTTGGGCGGCCTATAAGAATGAACAAACAAACAAACAAATAAATAAATATATGATTGTGGGCAGCGAGGAGAAATGGCAGGAAGACTCCATTTATTTACAAAGTCTTATGTTATTTAGAGGTCCACTTCATAAAAATAAAAATCAACCTCATACCAATGCCATCTCCAAATATTGAGTCTTGAACTGAACATGGGTGAAGATCCATACAACCTTAGAACATAGAATGATGGAGTTGGAAGAGACCTTGAATGTCTTCTAGTGCAGCCCCCTGCTCAGCTGGAGACCCTTTACCATTTCAGATAAATGGTTGTCCAGTCTCTATTTGAAAACCTCCAGTGATGGACCCCCCACCACTTCTTAAGGAAAGCTGTTCTATTGGTTAATTGTCCTCACTGTTAGGAAATTTCTCCTTAGTTCTAGGTTGCTTCTCTCCTTGGTTAGTTTCCATTCATTATTTCTTGTCTTGCTTTTTGGTGCTTTGGAAAATAGGAGCGGCTCCTACAAAGAATTTGTTTTTGTAGGAGGCTCTCAAATATTGGAACACTGCTGTTATGTCTTCCCTGGTCCTTGATAGCAGCGTTCCAACGTTTCAGGGCTCCTACGAAGACGAGGGGATTAAACTATTTTCCAAAGCACCAAAAATCAAGATGAGAAACAATGGATGGAAACTAACCAAGGAGAGAGGCAACCTAGAACTAAGGAGAAACTTCAACTATGCATCATGCGCTGGCCACGCCCACCCCCGGTTTACCGATGGAGAAAAAAGTTGTGATACATCAGATGACGACAACGTGACGACGCGAGTTTGACACCCCTGTTGTAGATTCAAGCTGACATTTTCCCTCCATTTGTCAAATTGATCAGAGATACAGAGAACTTCTCACTTTTATTTTAAAGCAAGGAAATAACTTTCCATACCCGAGATGTTCTATTTTACTCTTGAATAAAAGTCTTGCGATGTTTGTATTCTCCTGACTGAGCTTTACTTTTAGATTTAGATTTATTATTAGAGTTGGAAGGGACCTTGTAGGTCATCTAGTCCAACCCCCTGCTCAAGCAGGAGTTCCTACACCATTTGAGACAGATGGCAGTCCAGTCTCCCATTGAAGGTCGCAAGTGTTGGGGCTCTCACAACCTCCGCTGGCAAGCTGTTCCACTGGTTGATCGCTCTCACCGTCAGAAAGTTTCTCCTCACTTCCAGGTTGAATCTCTCCTTGGTCAGCTTCCATCCATTATTCCTTGTTTGGCTTTCTGGTGGCATAGAGAACAGCCTGACCCACTCCTCTCTGTGGCATCCCCTCAAGTATTGGAACACTGCTATCATGTCACCCCTGGTCCTTCTCTTCGCCAGACTGGCCAAGCTCAGTTCCTGCAACTGCTCTTTGTATGTTTTATTTTCCAGACCCTTTATCATCCTGGTTGCTCTCTTCTGCACTTTCTCTAGGGTTTCAATGTCTTTTTTGGAGTGTGGTGACCAAAACTGGATGCAGTACTCTAGGTGTGGTCTGACCAAGGCTTTATAGAGTGGTACTAGTACCTCTCTGGTCCTTGATTGTATCCCTCTATTTATGCAGCTCAGGACTGCGTTGGCCTTTTTGGCTGCTGCTGCACACTGCTGGCTCATATTTAGTTGGCTGTCTACCAGGACTCCAAGATCCCTCTCGCAATCGCTGCTATTGAGTCTGGTTTCACCCAGTTTGTATGTGTATTTTTGATTCTTCTTACCTAGGCGCAGAATTTTGCTTTTCTCCGTGTTAAATTTCATTTTATTAGTTTGGGCCCAGTGTTCGAGTCTGTCGAGGTCCCTCTGGATTTTGAGTCTGTCCTCTGGCAGGCAGAGCCTTAATAAAATGGTTCCAGCTGTTGTATCTGCGGTGCAAACCATCAGCTGTCCATTTTTGATACATGGTGTTTTTTCTCCTTTTCTGTTTGCTGTTTATTTCTATGCATTTCCTTTACTCCCCCTAGCAGAAACGGAGTGGCTTGCGGAATAAGGATTTAAGCACACGCAGAAAGACACCAGTAGTGCTTATACATGTGCATATGTGTTTGCGTGCGCTCTGGCAGTTTTGATTATTTCTACAACAATAACTTTGTCTTGAAAAAAAGCTGCATGCAACCAGCATCATCATTCCCCCAAGGTGAATTCTTTCAATGACCATTAAAAGGTTGATTGTTCATGGTTGTTAGAAATATTGTGATGAGTTGAGACAGAAAAGCCTGTTCTTTTGTTAGTATGGAAAGCAGTGGATTAATGTGCAGGCAGAAATGGAGAACAAGAATGAATGCACTACATTTGAGAAAGGGATTAACCCTTATCATTGTTGATTTCAATCTTACGGTCTGCTTTGAAAATATTGGCATGCTGAAATTTTCATTGCAGTGCTTATCCCTTCTTTCCATACACAATATTTCTTTTCGTATATGCTAGAACAGTGATGGCGAACCTTTTTTCCCTTGGGTGCCGAAAGCGCGTGCGCACACCATATTGCACACGCGCGAGTGCCCACACCCATAATTCAATGCCTGGGGAGGGCAAAAACGGCCTTCCCACCGCCCCGGAAGCCCTCTGGAGGCCGGAAATGGCTCATTTCCCAAATTCCGGTGTGCCCAGTAGGTTTCCCTGGAGCCTGGGGAGGGCGAAAATGCCCTCTCCTGCCCCCCCAGAGGCCCTCCG
The DNA here is from genome assembly GCA_023053685.1 of Diadophis punctatus similis. Classification (NCBI taxonomy): domain Eukaryota; kingdom Metazoa; phylum Chordata; class Lepidosauria; order Squamata; family Dipsadidae; genus Diadophis; species Diadophis punctatus. The sequence goes on from JALIGW010000017.1 coordinate 13,325,614, forward strand.
GAAGAGAAAACGCCCTCCCAGAGCCTCTGAATGAGCCGAAAATCAGCTGGCCGGCGTGCACATGCGCTTGGGAGCTAAGCTAGGGCAACGGCTCGCGTGCCGGCAGATATGGCTCCGTGTGCCACCTGTGGCACACGTGCCATAGATTCGCCATCACTGTGCTAGAACATTAGAATTGTTTGTAAATTTTGCTTGGCGATTCCATCCATGTTCCCCAGCCTTGTCCCAGTGCAAAGGGACTCCAATGTCCGGAATTCAGACCAAACAAGGCAGTTCTTGACGTTCTCACGCTTGAAGCGCAACCCAGTGTTGTCACCGGCTGAAGAAGAGAGGCGGTAAGCTTTTAAAATTCACAAGAAGCCCAAAGTAAAAACAAGCTCAAATTAACGTAGACTCAAAAATGCAACGTCAGGCTCACAAATGGTCATTTCAGGAACAATTTTATCTGTCTTAGCTGCTGCTCTTACAGATATCAGAAAGACTCTCTTTTGGCTGATACATGCCTGAAATAAATCTGGACTGAATAAGGATGATCTGTTCAAATAAAAGTATGCTGTAGGCATGTATTAAAGAAATTATTTTTAAGATTGTTGCAGTTGTATATTTTTAATCCACATTTTTGCACAGTTTTTCCCTGTATACAGGTGCTTCCTTTGTGTGTATGTCTCATTGCAGAAATATATAAACTGTCTGTTACATGGTATAAAGGTATATGGAGCTGACAAGAAAAAAAAAAAAGAACTGGCAATTTTGCTTTCGAGCAATCCATGGGGTCCAGTGGTGGGTTCCTACCAGTGCGGTCCACTCTATAGCACCGGTAGCGGCCCGCTGGTGATGTCACAGTACCGGTGCGGTCGGTTGCCGGTGCCTTGTTCCGCCATTTTTTAAAAAAAACATTTAAAATTTTTATAAAAATTTTCTTCTGCGCATCCCCAGAAGCTGAGCTTCCGGCACTGCGCATGCGCTGCCTTCCTACCCCACAGTGAGTCCAAGAGGGGGAGGATGGCTGAGGGAGCGTGTGAGATGCTGAAAGAACGGGCGGCAGGAGCTATCTCCATTCCCCTCCCTTCAGCAGTCCGAGAAGCCACGAATGCACGTTGATGATCCTAGGCATTTTTGCACGTTTGAGGCTTCTCGAGCTGCTGAGGGGAGGGGGAATGGGCGGCAGGACCTATCTCAGTTCCCCTCCCTTCAGCACTCCACGAAGCCACGCCCACCCGGTCACATGGCTGGCAAGCCACGCCCACCTGGTCACATGGCTGGCAAGCCATGCCCACAAAATAAGCCACACCCACAGAGTGGTAGGAAAAAAATTAGGAACCCGCCCCTGATGGGGTCGTGTTCAGTATCTCTTTCTTTCTTTCTTTCTTTCTTTCTTTCTTTCTTTCTTTCTTTCTTTCTTTCTTTCTTTCTTTCTTTCTTTCTTTCTTTCTTTCTTTCTTTCTTTCTTTCTCTCTCTCTCTCTCTCTCTCTCTCTCTCTCTCTCTCTCTCTCTCTTTCTTTCTTTCTTTCTTTCCTCTCTCTCTCTCTCTCTCTCTCTCTCTCTCTCTCTCTCTCTCTCTCTCTCTCTCTCTCTCTCTCTCTCTCTCTCTCTCTCTCTCTTTCTTTCTTTCTTTCCTTCTCAAGGGCATTGTTTGACTGCTGAGAAGAGATAAGGATTGTTTGATTTCTTCCCTTCCTAGTTCCCACAATTAATCGCCTCATTCTCCAATTCTGGATATTCTACAATCTACACCCATTGCCTACAATGAGTTTTCTCATTCTACACCTAACTAGAACTCTCATTGCTCCTCCTTCCTCCTTGAGGTAGTTACTACTGCCATTCCCATAGCATATTTATCCAAAGGGTAGAGCAGCGTTTCTCAACCTTGACAACTTTAAGATGTGTGGACTTAGCCCAGCTGCTGTGGCCTAGAGGTGGAGCTCTTGCCTCACATTCAGGAGGTTGTGAGTTTGATCCTAGGTAGCGGCAGATCTAGGGTCTCCTGCTTGGGCAGGGGGTTGGACTAGATGACCTGCAAGATCCCTTCCAACTCTGTTAATCTGTTAAATATCTTAATGGCCTTTGCACCTAGGGAGGTCAAGGGGAATCCATTCGGTGGTGGGCTTCAAAAATTTTAGCAAGGGGTTCTCTGCCTGCTTGCTGGGTGGGCGTGGCCATGGTGGGTGTGGCCAAGTTGGCTTCCTGCACCATGGTGGGGGGGGGCTTTTTGCCCTCCCCAGGCTCCGGAGGTTTTCCTCAAACCTCCGGGAGGGTGAAAACGGCCTCCCCAGGCTCCTGGGGCCTGAACTTCTGGTAGGCCCATTTTTCCCCCTCCCCGAGTCTCCGTGCACGCCTCCTGCACTTACCTGCATCCAAAACGGGGCATGTGGGAACTCTTGGGAGGGGCGGGGTGGGAGGGGCCAGCCAGGAGTGGGATTTGGGGGTTCTCTGAACTGCACAGAATCTTAGCTAGAGGTTCTCCCGAACCCCTGCGAACCCCCAGCAGCCCACCCCTGAATCCATTGGCAATCTCTATCCAGTTTGATGCAAACCCTCAAATGTGCACCTAAGGAATGGAAAAGAAATGACCTACTTTCTTCCTTTTATAGGGTGGCATCAGTGGTGGGTTCCTACTGGTATGGTCCACTCTATAGCACCGGTAGCGGCCTACTGGTGACGTCACAGTACCGGTGCGGTCAGTTGCCGGTGCCTGGGTGCCGCCATTTTTTAAAAAACATTTTTTTAAATTGTTTTTAAATTTTTCTTCTGTGGAGGCCCAGAAGCCGAGCTTCCAGCACTGCGCATTCGCTGCCTTCCTACCCCACAGTGAGTCCAAGCAGGGGAGGATGGTTGAGGGAGCGCGTGAGAGGCTGAAAGAACGGGCGGCAGGAGCTATCTCCATTCCCCTCCCTTCAGCAGTCTGAGAAGCCACGAACACGCGGTGATGATCCTAGGCATTTTTGCACATTCGAGGCTTCTTGAGCTGCTGAGGGAGGGGGAACGGGCGGCAGGAGCCTAGGATCATCGAATGGGGAGAAGCATTCAGGCCAGACGGAATCTCCTAGAAGAACCGCTGCCGCGGTCTTGCTGCTCCTGCTGCGGGGGGCTGCATTGCGGGTGGGCAATGCCCCCCCCGCTTCTCCGGCCGCTGCCAAGCTCCCGAGACCCACACCCACTCGGTCACATGGCTGGCAAGCCACACCCACAAAATAAGCCACGCCCACAGAGTGATAGTAAAACAATTAGGAACCCGCCCCTGGGTGGCATGAACCAGATCACAGCAGTAATCCTAAAACGGGCACCTCACAGATAACAACATTGCTAAATTCCTTCAAAAAATAAACAGGTTGCATAACTTTACTGGCATTGCTGCCTTTAGGTTGTCCCACAAATTAATTGGGGGTCTTAGCCACAAGGAGTTTACCGGGTTCCTGCCAAACCGCCCCATTTTTAGGGGTTAATCTAATGCCCACAAGCAGACTGTAATGTAATTTCTATCTTCACAGTGAAGACAAGGTCTCTTCTCATCAAGGGAGACAAGCATCTAATATCAATGGCACATATTCCTCTATTTAATAAATCCAGAACCACACACCTTAGATGGGTGAAAAGGATATTGCAAAAGGGCACCATTAGCATTTCAAAGTACCTTCAGGTGTCAGATCTTTGACCACGAAGCCACAAGTCTCTTTCCCTTCCCAGACTTTCAGGATGGGAGAGATGTGCTATCACAATGTGAAAACAAAAACATGCATTTGCATAGGAGAACAATATGATTTGCATGGTGATTTGAAAAAGAGGTGAAACTCAGCAAAATCTTTTCCTGCCCCAGCATAAACGTGAGTATATCACATCTGGGGCATGTTAAAATGCCGTAATGATCTAGCTGAGAGGGCTTGCAGCCATTTCCAATAAAACCACAGATATATTTTTCCTGTTTTTTTTTAAACCTAAGGATGTGATGATATTGCAGACCTTGAAAATCAAACCACAAATGTCAAATATGCTTATTTTGGGCATCCTTTATTTAACCCTTGGAGCACCATGAGAAGATAGATAGATAGATAGATAGATAGATAGATAGATAGATAGATAGATAGATAGATAGATAGATAGATAGATAGATAGATGATAGGTAGGTAGGTAGGTAGGTAGGTAGATAGATAGATAGATAGATGGTAGGTAGGTAGGTAGGTAGGTAGGTAGATAGATAGATAGATAGATGGTAGGTAGGTAGGTAGGTAGGTAGGTAGATAGATAGATAGATGGTAGGTAGGTAGGTAGGTAGGTAGATAGATAGATAGATAGATAGATGGTAGGTAGGTAGGTAGGTAGGTAGATAGATAGATAGATAGATAGATAGATAGATAGATAGATAGATAGATAGATAGATAGATAGATAGATAGATAAAGATAGATAGGTAGGTAGGTAGGTAGGTAGGTAGGTAGGTAGATAGATAGATAGATAGATAGATAGATAGATAGATAGATAGATAGATAGATAGATAGATAGATAGATAGATAGATAGATAGACAGACAGATCTGGAGAGAGAGAGAGAGAGAGAGAGAGAGAGAGAGAGAGAGAGAGAGAGAGAGAGAGAGAGAGAGAGAGAGAGAGAGAGAGAGAGGATATATAGTAGATAATAAATAAATAATAGATGACAGATAGATACAGTGCATTCAGAAGTATTCAGACTCACTTCACTTTTGTCAATTTTGTTATGCTGCAGCCTGATTCTAGTTCTTGAAATTCATTTTTTCCTCATTAATCTACACTCAGAACCCCATGATGGCAAAGTGAAAACAGAATTTTAGAAATGTCTATAAATGTATTAAAAAGAAAAAAAACCTGAAATATCACATTGGCATAAGTATTCAGACCCTTTGCAACAACACTTGAAATTTAGCTCCGGTGCCTCCCATTTCTCTTGATCGTTGCTGACATGTTTCTACACCTTGATTGGAGTTGACCTGTGGCAAATTAAATTGATTAACATGATTTGAAAGGCACACTCTTCTCTATAGAAGTCCTCACAGCTGACAATGCATACTGTAGCAGAGCAAAAGCCATAAGGCCAAAGGAACTGCCTGCAGAGCTCAGAGACAGGATTATTGCAAGGCACAGATCTGGGGAAGGCTAGAATAAAATTTCTGCTCCATTGAAGGTTTCTAAGAGCACAGTGGCCTCCATAATTCTCAAATGGAAGAGGTTTGGGACAATCAGGACTCTTTCAAGAACTGATTGTCCAGTCAAACTGAGCAATCAGGGGAGAAAGGTCTTAGTAAGAGAGGTGACCAAGAACCTGATGATCAGTCTGACTGAGCTCCAGAGATCCTGTGTGGAGATGGGACAGAGTTCCAGAAGGACAAACATCACTGCAGCCCTCCACTCAGTGTTTCCCAACCTTGGCAACTTGAAGATGTCTGGACTTCAACTCCCAGAATTCCCCAGCCAGCTTTGCTGGCTGGGGAATTCTGGGAGTTGAAGTCCAGACATCTTCAAGTTGCCAAGGTTGGGAAACACTGCCTCCACTGATCTGGGCTTTGTGGCAGAGTGACTAGACGGAAGCCTCTGCTCAGTGCAAAACACATGGCACCCACTTGGAGTTTGCAAAAAAGCACCTGAAGGACTCTCAGATTGAGGAACAAGGTTCTCTGGTCTGATGAAACCAAGATTGAACTGTTTGGCCTGAATTCTAAATGTTATGCCTGAAGGAAACCAGGCACCACTTATCACCTGCCCAATATCATCCCAACAGTGAAGCATGATGGTGGCATCATCATCATACTGTGGGGGTATTTTTCAGCAGCAAGGACTGGGAGACTGATCAGGGTTGAAGGAAAGCTGACTGGAGCAAAATACAGGGATATCCTCAATGAAAACCTGTTCCACAGTGCTCAGAACTGGGCTGAAGGTTCACTTCCCAACATGATAACGGTCCTAAGCACACAGCCAAGACAATGCAGGAGTGGCTTAGGGACAAATCTGTGAATGTCCTAGAGTGGCCCAGCCATAGCCATGACTTGAACCCTATTAAACATCTCTGGTGGGACCTGAAAATGGCTGTCCGCCGACGGTCACCATCCAATCTGACTGAGCTTGAGAAGATTTGCAAGGAAGAATGGCAGAAAATCCCCCAACCCAGGTGTGCAAAGCTTGTCACATCATACCAGAGGTGGGTTCCTGCCTGTTTTTGCCGGTGCGGTTAATAGCTGTTGTTCGGCGCAGAGCCGAAGACGCTGCTGCTGTTTGCGGTGCGGGAGTTTTCCCCGGGCGCTTTCCCCACCTGCACCCAATTGCGTTCTTTTGCCCTATGCGCATGCAGAACGCTTTGCGCATGCGCAGAGGGCAAAAGAACGCAAATGGCGGCGTCCATGCAGGCGGCGGCAGCACCTGGGGAAAGCCCCTGCGCCACGAACGGCAGCAGCGTCTTCGGCTCTGCGCCGAACAACAGCTATTAACCGCACCGACAGGAACCCACCTCTGCATCATACCCAAAAAGACTCAAGGCTTTAATTGCTGCCAAAGGGGCTTCAACAAAGTACTGAATGAAGGATATGAATACTTATGGCAATGTGATATTTCAGTTTTTTTCTTTTTAATACATTTACAGGCATTTCTAAAATTCTATTTTTACTTTGTCGTTAAGGGGTACAAAGTGTAGGTGTCAAACTCGCCACGTCATGTTGCCGCCACGTAACGTCTTGCAACGTTTACCCCATTCGCGGAGCTGGGGTGGGCGTGGCCTGCACATGAGGCATCCAGCAGTTTGACACCTCTGGTTGTAGATTAATAAAGAGAAAAATGAATTTCAACAACTAGATATAGACAGATAGACAGAGATGGATAGATAGATGATAAATAGATGACGGATGGACGGACGGACAGATCAATGACAATGGTGTTTCTTCAGCAGTTTAACTGGTGAAGTAATAGCCAAACATATTATTTGCCTTTTGTTTCATCGATCAGAATTATCTTTGGCGCACAGGGTTACATAAAGCAGTCACACAGCTCCAAATATCTTTGTCCAGCTTGCACAACACAGCTATCATTTCATAACCAAAGGGACCATATTACTTCAAGCATTCAGTCAAATGATTCCCAGGTGCTGCTGTTCTCTACTGCAATGACGATCTTTGGCCCAAAACTACTCATATAAATATCATATTCAAGATTGGCTGATAGATCAGATTCCTCCAAATATGTTGCTTGGCTGTATTTCCACTTTGAAGACTGTATCAATTAAACTATTTCTTCCCCACTTTGAATTGTCATCAACGCCCATATATCTCAGCCTCTTAGCAATTTGGCCACCTTTTCTTCTAAGCCAGTGTTTCCCAACCTTGGCAACTTGAAGATGTCTGGACTTCAACTCCCAGAATTCCCCAGCCAGCGAATGCTGGCTGGGGAATTCTGGGAGGTGAAGTCCAGACATCTTCAAGTTGCCAAGGTTGGGAAACACTGTCCTAAGCGCTAACGGAATGTTCACCATTGCATATGAACCAAAGAAACCATCCTCTGCTACCATGTCAAATAAGAATAACTGTCATCAGAGGCGAAAATAGATTTTTTTCCTGGAACTCTGACATTAGAAAAGAAACCGCAGTTTAAAGTTCTAAGTAGAAAATATTTATTTCGGTACAAAAACAATAAATCTCATTAATCACATCTTTGCTATAAAAAAACACGTCTTGCTTCTACAGAAGCTGAAATAGAAGGACTGATCAAGGAAAGGAATGTACACATGCGTACTAGGAACATATTAATCACGTGCTCAGGAATAAACCATTATATTTGATAGGATGCATCTCCCTGCATATACATGTAACAGGCAATATAAAATCACTGCCTGACACAAACTTATTAACAAGTTCTAATAACCTGTTCTAATAAGAAAGAAAGAAAGAAAGAAAGAAAGAAAGAAAGAAAGAAAGAAAGAAAGAAAGAAAGAAAGAAAGAAAGAAAGAAAGAAAGAAAGAAAGAAAGAAAGAAAGAAAAAACACCCTTTAATTTTTGATGCAGATAGCCTATGATGGAAATGGTATGGTTAGCATTACTTTTTACTCTTTCAATCCTGAGCTCCATTGCAGTTACTGTATTTTCCTTGTTATGAATCATTGCTATTCAAATCACCTGAAATAGAATGTATATTAATTCACAAAAAGAAGTAATGGAATCGGAGATTGAACAACCGGCCAGTGAAGGTATGTGATCTTCAGTAAAAGTTGAGCATTTCACTCAATGAAAAAAAAAAGGGGGGGGATTTAACTCATTTTTAATTACAATTAATGTGCTGAGACTTTCCCTTTAGAAATAACACTCTGGCATTTCCTTGGATACCAGCTGCAGGCTGAGCTCTTTAACATTTAACTTTTTAAATGCTCACTATTTATCTAATTCCCTGTTTTTCCTCCGCTCAGTTTTTCCTCAATATATTTTGTTGGAAGTCAATAATTCCCAAAGTGGAGTTGATCTAATTTCTCTTTCATCCCATTCTCTCTTCTCCTTGTGGCTTCTCCTCCTCTCTGCCTTCGGCAAATCTTGCTCTTTGAGCTCTGAAGGATGATGGCTTTTGGGGTTCTGCTAGAATTAAACAGCCAGAAAAAATGTAACTAACCAAGAAGTTGCCATGATCCCTTCTGTTGCCCCAAAAGAGGGACTATTGTCTGGGTCTATGCTGTAAAACAATTTATGTTCGCTTGTTCGAACTCTTGATTTCCACAGCAAAAATGAAAGGAAGCTTGGTCGGTTGATAAAAGTGCACATGTGATTTGGAGGGCATTTACAAGCTTTTCTCCTATTTCTGTAGGCCAGTGGTTCCCAACCTGTGGTACGTGTACCACTAGTGGTACGCGAGGGCCTTCCAGGTGGTACGCGAACACTTTCGGGGTCATGAACGATTTTTAGTTAGTTATTTTTTTACTTCACAAAAATGTTTACTGCCTAACACAAGATAATCTGGCAACGATTTGCAACTGTTGCCACACGCCACCCACCTGGTCCCAGCGGCCCGAGAATCCAGTTGCTGGATGCGCGGGGCCAAAAAAGGAACGGTACAATTATGGAAATAAAGTGATATCTGATCGAATTTAGTTTCTCTGGAACCAGGTGGTACGCGGCGACTGTACGGGACCGCCAAGTGGTACTCGATCACAAAAAGGTTGGGAACCACTGCTCTAGGCGTATGAGACAAATCCATCCTTTCTGTCTAATATTCTGACAGGCAATACTATTGTATTGTATTTGTATTTTGTATTTTGTATTTGTTTATTTGTCAAGCATATATGATTATAAGCAAAGTATAAACAGTAAAACATGATTGAATATATATGTAATAGTACAAGCATGAATAAGAGTAAAAGAGGTATGAATATATGGGTACATTAGGACAGGAACGGTAGGCACGATTGTGCGCTTATGCACGCCCCTTACCGACCTCTTAGGAATGGGGTGAGGTCGATGGTAGATAATCTGAGGTTGAAGTTTTTGGAAGGGGAAGAAACTACTGAGTCAGGTAAAGTGTTCCAGGCATTGACCACTCTGTGTCTAATATTCCAACAGGCAATACTCTTAGAAAACTATGTACAGATGGAATTGTATTTAAGGAAATCTTAATCTGAGTACTACGCAAGACAAAATAGCAGAAGTGGGTTCCTACCAGTTCTAACCGGTTCTTTAGAACCGTTAGTAACTCAGCGATAACGTCACAGAGCCGGTTCTGTCGGTGTCTCCATGGGCGCTGCCATCTTGGATTTTGATTGCTGCGGGCGAACCGGCAGCAAAAGCATCCAGAACCCACCCCTGCAAAATAGTACTTTTTTCTTTTATAAACCTACTGTAAGAACTACTTAGTTAGTACTATCCTGACAAGTAGAAAAGAATTCTATTTAGATGAAACAAGTTGCAGCTGATGATTTTTATTTTTAAACAGCAGAGATTTAATAATAATAATAATAACAACAACAACAACAACAACAGAGTTGGAAGGGACCTTGGAGGTCTTCTAGTCCAACCCCCTGCTTACGCAGGAAACCCTACACTACTTCAGACAAATGGTTATCCAACATCTTCTTAAAAACTTCTAGTGTTGGAGCATTCACAAGTTCTGGAGGCAAGCTGTTCCACTGATTAATTGTTCTAACTGTCAGGAAATTTCTCCTTAGTTCTAAGTTGCTTCTCTCCTTGTTTAGTTTCCACCCACTGCTTCTTGTCCTGCCCTCAGGTGCTTTGGAGAATAGTTTGACTCCCTCTTCTTTGTGGCAATCCCTGATATATTGGAACACTGCTATCATGTCTCCCCTAGTCCTTCTTTTCATTAAACTAGCCATGCCCAGTTCCTGCAACCGTTCTTCATATGTTTTAGCCTCCAGTCCCCTAATCATTTTTGTTGCTCTTCTCTGCACTCGTTCTAGAGTCTCAACATCCTTTTTACATTTAGGTTGAATACTGTGCAGAAAACAAGATTTCATTTATTTTTTTGGAGAAAAAGAACTGGAGGAGACATGAAGGAGAGTGATAATTTTATTTATTTTATTTATTTATTTTATTTATTTTGTCAAACATATACAGGATAGTAGTTGTTTGTATAAACATAACATAAGTAAAAAAGTACCGATAAAAGAGGACAATAGGACAGTAGGACAGGGACGACAGATACCAGACACTGAAGATTATTCCATGTTTGGTGCTACAGGTGGATGAGTATTTATATAAACAGAATTTGTTAAAGATTGCAGAGAATCAGAGACAAAATTTGAATGGGACCAATAATAATAAGGAAACTGTATGTGAAGCTACCAAAAAGACTAGCAAAGGAAAGATACCTGATCCAGATGGCTTTCTGGCCTCTTACTGTAAATGTTGGGAAGATCAGCTTTTACAATTTTTACAGCAAACTCTGAATATAATTTTACAGAACAAAATTATTCCTGATTGCTGGAAAGAGGCTAATTTAACATTAATATCTAATGTGGGACAAGACTTTGACAAAAATCTTATCAGCCAATATCTTTATTGAACAATGATTACAAGCTGAGTGTTTACCACAATTTTGGCTGAAAGGTTGGAAATAATTTTACAGGATTCTATTCCTGAAGATCAATGTGGGTTTTTACTTAAAAAAAGGCAATTACAAGATAATATTAGAAATGTTTTGAATATTCTGGAATACTTGGAGCAACATAATGAAAAACAAGCTGTGTTGATATTCTTAGATGCAGAGAAGATCTTTGACTTTGAATTCAGTTTTTTTTTTGTTTAGCGTTATGAAACTAAGAGATAATTTTAATAAATGGGTAAGGTCAACTTATACTTCTCAGAAAGCACAGATAATTGTTAACAGGGAACTTACAATAAAAAAATAGTTTCTGCTCTGATCATAACACAAAATATGTGGACAATTCCAGTTCCAATAAACCTGGATAAACCTTCAAATAGTAAATTAGCAATTATAGTAAATAATAGATTAATCTATTAATCTTGTATTTTTCACTGATGTACGCCGCCCTGAGTCCTTAGGGAGTTGGGCGGCATATAAGAATTCCAAAATAAATAAATAAATAAATAAATAAATATTAATCTACAATACTATAGATTCAGGGGTGGGTTCCAATTTTTTTACTACCACTCTGTGGGCGTGGCTTATTTTGTGGGTGTGGTTTGATGGTCATGTGACTGAGTAGGCGTGGCCAACTTGACATCACTCATGCCCACGCCCTCAGTCACATGCCCTCTACCTAGCCACACCCACAGAACCCGCGAAAATTTATGTTTCGCCAGCTGGAAGGCTGGCAAAGAAGTCTCAGTTTCCCCGCTGCCGTGGCTGCTTCTACCTCAGCGCTGAATGGTCCATGCCCCCCCTACACACACACCCTGCGCTTGCCTTGGCAGCAGCCCAGCAGTAGCAGCCGAGTGAGAGAAGGAGAGGGACTGGAGAACGAAGCGGGCACGGCGGCAGCCAAAGCTGCTGCTTATTCCAACAGCCGAGGATGGAAGAGGCACCTCTTCAGTCCTTGGCTGTTGCAAAGAAGCAGCAGCTCTGGGTGTGCCACGTTCTGTTTGGGAGCCGCTTTGCACCTTGTTTGCAACCCACTCCAAAGGGAACTCGGATTGTGGCTCTGTTCCAGCTTCTGCTGACTTGTGGGGTCTGAGGTCAACCCGGCGACACAGGCGTGTTTTGAGGCGCTTAATCCTCCAGGCATTTGATGGCCGGAGAGTGTGGGAGAGTGGGCAGGTCCTCCTGGGCAGCTGCTCCCCACTGCCCTCCCCAGAGGGGCTAATTCGCCTGTAGATTCTTCACCTGTCAAGAGCCGAGCCGACCGTAGCTGGGCTGCCTGACCCCAGGAACAGGCAAATTAAATGGCAGGCAAGGGGAGGGGACTGGCATCGGGCCGGGCAGTGACCAGCTTGGACTGAACCCAGTTTCCCAACTGGCAGAGGGAACAAGGCCGGGAGGAAGTGGTCACATCAACAGCTCGGTTTCCCACCATGTTCAAGCAGTGCTGTGGCGGGGCTTGAATCTGCATTGCAGGAAGACTCTGCTCTTGGGGTGTGCGCACTCCAGGCTTTCTCTGGAGACACCCCCACAACCTTCCTTCAATTGCCAGGGACATCTTTCTTGGTTTGCTGGTGCCCCTTCGCCTGTTCCTGTGCCTGCATGGGGGAAAAACACCTCAGGACACTGTGATCCATCTTCCCCAACTCGGAGGTTTCTCCCCAAGCAGCAGCGTTCTTGGAGGACAATGTTTTGCCCGGCCTGGAAGTTGCTTCTGAAGTGTGGAGAGGCTTTTTCCCTCCTCCCCGGTGAGCAAAAAGATGGCGGGCTGGCAGGGTCAGGGGGCTGCGGGCCTGGGATTCAGGGGGCAGAAGTTTTGCTCCTCGGAGCAACCCTTGCAGAGTAAAGAAAAAATTCTCACGAGTGCAAGAAGTTATTAATTGCCTCACAATCGTGGGAGCAAAACCTCCGCCCCTCGAATCCCAGGCCTGCAGCAAGCTGATCCGCTGCCCATGGCTCCGGTTGCCTGTGGCTCTGGCTATGCCTCCTGCGGTCTTGTCCGCCATTCTATTCACCTGTTCCTTGAGTTGGGCAGCCCAGCTACAGTCAGCTCAGCTCTGTTTGGCTTGGGCTGCTCCTGCGCCGGGGCCAGAGAGGGCTTGTGGGCTGAACCCTGCTAGCCTGCCAGCTTTTTGCTCACTGAGGAGGAGAAAAAGCAAACCATGCTTCGGAAGCAACTTCCAGGCTGGGCAAAACATCATCCTCTGAGACCACTGCCACTTGTGGAGCAGCGGAGCCTCCTGGTTGCAGAAGATGGATCAGGGCACTCTGAGGTGTTTTCCCCCCACCTGGGCACGGGAAGAAAGATGTCCCCGGCAATTGTAGGAAGGTTGTGGGGGGTGTCTCCAGAGGAAGCCTGTAGTGCACGCACCCCAAGAGTGCAGTCTTCCTGCAATGCAGATTCAAGCCCTGCTTGAACACGGTGGGAGACCAAGCTGTTGACGTGATCACCTCATCTCTTGCTGCAGGGCTGGGATTCGAGGGTGGACAGACGTTTTGCTCCTCAGAGCCTTGGAGCAACTCCCAGCCCTTGCACAAGTAAAGAAAAACTTCTCACGCATGCAGGCGGGGCAGGCCATGAGATGCTCATTTTACTGGAGACCGTCAGCTCCAGATCTTGTGGCTTTTTCGGGGTTTTCTTTTTAAAAAATGCCTCTCCAGACGAGCTTGAAAACTTCCAAGGTTGCTTAGGGAGGAAGCAGTAAGGCAAGCATTTCCTCCCCTCCCTCCCGAAAACTCAGCTTCTGCACATGTGCAGAAGCAAAAACAAGCAAAAAAGCAAAAAAAACAAAAAACAAGCTGGTGGTGCATGTGCAGTGCCGGAAACTTGGCTTCTGCGCATGCACAGAAGAAAAAACTTAAAAAAATTAAAAAATAAAAATAATTTTTTTAAAAAAAGATGGCGGCGCCCACGGACTGGCACCTACCGATCCGGTTCGGTGATATCATCGTGATGGCACCAGCGGGTCGCTACCGGTTCAGGCGAACCGGTCTGAACCGGGAGGAACCCACCCCTGTATAGATTATAGTAAATAATCCCAAGAGTTTATGCAATCCTTTAAACTATTTTTTTAACATACTCTTTGTAGAATCTTTTTTAAAAATTGAATGGGGTTTTTCAAGACAACCTAATTTTTTTTAACACTGGTTGGTATACAGTATATTATTTATTGATTAGCTCTTGAGCCATATCAAAATGCAGAGTTCCAGAAACAAATTATTACTAACGTTTGATGAAAACTATTTAAAATGGAATTTGATAAAATACGATTTAAAATGAAATTGGAAGGAAAAAACAGTCTAAAATGAAATTGGAATAAAATACAATAATTTAAGATATAGATAAGATATGATAAAATTACGGTATATTTTGGTGTCATCCCTGCAATCTACCCCAATCAGTCCCACATATGCCGATCTCAACCGAACCATTTTGCGTAAGTACTGCGCTGTGTTATGTGTGGTCAGATTCTGGCCGCACATCATGTAAGTTATTTTGATATGGGGATCCCAATGGATCATTCATTTGGTATATAGACCGAGGTACCTGTCTCTCACCCTATTATACAGGCAACAATCAAATAGGATGTGAGCCAGGTCTTCTACCTCTGCCGCTCTGCAAATGCAGAGACGTCACTGGTTGGTAGATTTTGGGTTGGTGATGACCAAAGCAATTCTTGAGGTGGTTTAAATTTATTTTGAACCTGAACTGGCAAAATAGGATCAACGGGTAAATCAGAGAAAGACACTCTTGCAGAAGTCAAAATATTGAGTCCAACAAGAAAAGCAAGACAGTGACATGATTCATTTGTACATGTCTATATTTAGACAGAACAAGGTCAAGTGGACACAATTTCTTCAGGATCAAAGCTTGTCCCATTTCATCTTATCAAAGTGGTATTTTCATTAGCAGACGCTGGTGCCATTTAGGAGAGGTCATCTCCAATTCTCTGGACAACTCAATCTTTGTCTCATACTGAGTAGCAAGAGCAACAGTGAGATATATAAAGAAGTACTTGGCATGTTGTCTGGCTAAAATCTCTTTTTTTTAAAAAAATGATTTTTTTTCCTTTAAAAAAGGAGATAAAAGAGGAGGAGCTGTAGCTTCAATTTTCTTCTATATCATGAAGTTCACAGATTTGTTACAAGGATAAAATGAATGTGTGTGTATGTGTGTGTGTGTGTGTGTCCTTCATGTAGTCAATATTCTCTTGACTGTAGGCTTACTAGCACCAGCCCCACACAATTATGTTTAAGCCTATTGGTCTTATCTAACAAATTCTTTTTATTAATGTTTTATTTATTTTATTTATATAACATTCAATTTCCATCAAACAGTCTGGGTACAGTTGTTTTTAAACAGTCATAATCCACATATTTGTTTTAGTGTTCATCACAATAATATTAACAAAATATTAACAATAGTACTTAACATTATCTTCTTTAACAACTCTCCATATTAACATTTCCTCCTTTTATGTCTCCTCCTTTCTAACTTCTGTTTCTATTGTCTAGCCATTGATAAAATACATCCCGTATCAAAAAATATTCAGTTTCTTCTTTATCCTTAATAGTGAGCGTTAATCTATCCATTTCTGTGCATTCTAATATTTTCTTAACTTCAGTCTCATCTGACGGAATCTCATCATTTTTCCATTGTTGTGCAAATACAATTCTAGTTGCGGTTAGTATATGCAAGACCAGATATATATATTTTATTTTTATTTTTTATTTATTTTTGTCAAGTACGTGTTGGTAATATACATAGATATAACATTGTTTATATACATAAGATGGGTGCTGATAAGAGGGAACATTAGGACAGGGACGGTAGGCACGCTGGTGCACTTATGCACGCCCCTTACTGACCTCTTAGGAATCGGGTGAGGTCAACAGTGGAAATTCTGACTTTTATTTGGGTTGCTGTCATCTGATCTGTTTATTAAATGTAGTGGGAAAACTTTATTCGTCTTGAGACCGTAAATGTCCCATGATGATACAAGAGGAACAGGGTTGGACCAGGGATATTTGGATGAGATCACACAGTGAAGATTGGAACCAGAATTCTCTTTCCTAAATTCTTCATGCTAGAATTTTGTGCGTTTCTGTGGACTTTGGGTTGACCCAAATGCTCTTTTGCCAGCAAGTAGTAAGGACTGCTTACCTCTTGTTAGATGGAGGATAAATCTCCCTAGAGGCGATGTTTGATCTTTCTCTCAGAGCTCAGACATTTAGAAATAAAGCAGAAGTTAAAAGGTCTAATAAAATATTTATTTCGGTAAAAAACAATAAATTCTGAATAATTACATTCTTGCTAATTAAATGCGACCGCTCCCGGTCAGAGCCAAACCACAAGAAGAAGAATGGAGAATCAGGAATGCACACATGCGCATAAGATCACATCATGTGTCCTGCTTGTAATGGAATGTACCATAATATTAGAATAGGGGTGCATCACCCTGCATATACATACAACTGACAATATTCACTACGTGACACCTCTTGTGTTATTTATTGAAGCAACAAAATGAGCATTTCCCTCAAGACACGGAGGGTTCCATACCTGACAAAGGGGATCAGTTCCAGTGTTTCGCATGCTGGGCCTTCAAAATTGTACATCAGGTCCTCTTTTGAATTTTATTTTTGCTTTGGTTCCTCGGGAACAGAAGTGCATTTGCATGAAAAATGCTTCCTCATTACTTCCTCATTTTTTTTAATGTCCTCAGTAAGGGATTGCAGGCTGGATTTTTGCAAGCCTGAAATGTAGAGACGGTTGTTTTTCTTTCACTGGTGATGAAAGGCCCTCCCAACTTCGTTTCTGTTGAGGTGTCTTCCAGAAAGATGAATGAGTTCAAACCAGGATACAAAGAGACAAAACAATTGATGTGTCTCTCCCTTTGATATCTTATTTGCAAAGCCTGTGTAATTGCTTGCTAGGCCACTCCTGGAAGTACCTCAAAAAAAAAAGGAATCTTCCTTCCCTTCTTTGTATTTTAATTGTACTGACAATCT
Source organism: Diadophis punctatus similis (assembly GCA_023053685.1). Taxonomy (NCBI): domain Eukaryota; kingdom Metazoa; phylum Chordata; class Lepidosauria; order Squamata; family Dipsadidae; genus Diadophis; species Diadophis punctatus. The sequence continues at coordinate 13,342,667 of JALIGW010000017.1, forward strand.
CATTCTCGGAGGCAACATCACAAAGAAAATTGAAGCCATGTGTACAGCAAGCCTTTGAAATGGATGGCAAGGCTTCAAGAGGCTCCAATGGGCAAACAAGAGGACTAAAGCAGAGAAAAATCTCCTAGATTGGTCTTCTGCAACCATCTGGAGCTTGTAAAACTTTTTTTAAACACATAGCATCTGTATTCAGATTCTGTCTTTCCTTGGAATGCCTAGGAGAAGAAATGACATTGGAGGTGGGACTTGCTAGACAAGGAGGAGGGGCTATGCATAAGGTGACCAGATTTTAATATTTGTAAAGCGGGACACCATTGACGGGGGGGGGTTCTAGGGGAGCAAGATGGGAGGGGTCCGTCTCTCTTATCCTGCAGCTTTGTGCACCCCCCCCCAAACACACCCCCTTCATTGCAGCCAGGGGTGGGTTCCTACCGGCGCAGGCTTACCTGTTCGTCGCTGCAGAGCCGAAGAAGCTGGTGGAGTTCGCGGCGCGGGGCTTCCACCACCCGCTTTCCCTGGCTGCCGGGACGCCGCCATTTGCGTTCTTTTGCCCTCTGCGCATGCGCAAAGCATTCTGCTTGCACAGAGGGCAAAAGAACGCAAATGGCGGCGTCCCGGCAGCCGGGGAAAGAGGGCGGGGGAAGCCCCGCACCGCGAACGCCACCAGCTTCTTCGGCTCTGCGGCGACGAACAGGCAAGACCGCCGCTGCCCCTCTCACTGCCCTCCCTCCCCGCCTGGCAGGAGGAGGCAGGCGAGGCAGGAGGCAGAGGGGTGTGCAGGGCAAATTCAAATTTAAAAAGCGGGACTTTTTTGAAACGCTGCGGGACGCGGGACAAATTATTAAAAGTGGGACTGTCCCGCCAAAAACGGGACGTCTGGTCACCTTAGCTATGCAGATTGTAGAAACTGGATTCCAAGTGGGTGGAGTCTCTGATGAGCACTGGAGGAGGTGGTGATGGGGAGAATTTTAGATTTGATTTCTAAATATGAAGATTCCCCAATGTACAAATGACAAGAATTCTCCTTCAGCACACACAGTATGTCTGTGGAGATTCTCAGTCATCCAGGTCATGGTTGTCCCAAAGGTGCTTTTTCAAGAGGCAACTGGACTTTCTGGTTTTTCTTTGAAGACGTTTCGCTTCTCAGCCAAGAAGCTGAGCTGAAGAAGCTTCTTGGATGAGAAGCAAAACATATATCTTCAAAGAAAAACCTGGAAGTCCAGTTGCCTCTTGAAAAAGCACCTTTGGGGCTTCACCACATACATTAATTTCAGGACTTTTATTCCTCTAAAGCCGGGATCTCCAAATGTGGCAGCTTTAAGACTTGTGGACTTCAACTCCCAGAATTCCCTATCCAGCTGCTGGCTTATAAGGAAGGCAATGTTTGTTTTATTTTATTTATTTTTCAAAAATTTCTGAACCACCCATCTTTCCTAGGTGACTCTGGATGTTTTGCAATCATCATAAAGCGTTATGAAAACTTTAAATTTAGCAAAACTGATGTCATGTCAGGGCCTTCCTTTATGGGTGGTTTAGATCATGGGTCTCCAACCTTGGCAACTTTAAGACTTGTGAACTTCAATTCCCAGAATTCCTCAGCCAGCTTTGCTAGCTGAGGAATTCTGGGAGTTGAAGTCCACAAGTCTTAAAGTTGCCAAGGTTGGCGACCCCTGGTCTAGATTTTAGCATTATGTTGTCCATTGTAAGTAAGTTGGAGTCTGGGTTTGGAGCAGGATATTAACCAAAGTCATAAATCAAAAGTCCAACCAGCAGGGGTGACAATTCAGAGAGAGAGGGGGAGGGAGGGAGAGAGAGAGAGAGGAATATATTGTATGGAATTTACAAAGACATTTTTTTTTACTTTCATGTTGCAGCTTTCATGAGAGTAATTAGGTATACGTGAGTGGGTCTGCGTCTTTGGTCCAAACTGGGACACAAAATGCTGCTGTGTGCTTTTGCTCTGTTGAGCTATAAAATGGTTCAAGAACTTAGTAGGAAGAGAAGATTGATTATCTGCTTCAATTTGGATCAATTTAGCAAACGTGCCTAAGTTGTCTCTGTGTTCAATTTCATTGAAATCTAAGGCAGATTTCTTTTAAATCTCTCCCTAATTAGGATCTAATTTCCACACCATTTTGTTTACATGCTGAATTTTGTTTCTTCCCTCTCCCTCTCCCTCCCTCCCTCCCTCCCTCCCTCCCTCTCGCTCTCTCTCTTACACACACACACACACACACACACACACAGAGAGAGAGAGAGAGAGAGAGAGAGAGAGAGAGAGAGAGAGAGAGAGAGAGAGAGAGAGAGAGAGAGAGAACCTACCTACTCCCATAGCATCTTGTGGTGTTCATCGATTCTGTTTGTATTTGTATTTGCTTATTTGTCAAGCATATATGATTATAAGCAAAGTATAAACAGTAAAACATGATTGAATATATATATGTAATAGTACAAGCATGAATAAGAGTAAAAGAGGTAAGAATATATGTGTACATTAGGACAGGAACGGTAGGCATGATTGTGCGCTTATGCACGCCCCTTACCGACCTCTTAGGAATGGGGTGAGGTCGATGGTAGATAATCTGAGGTTGAAGTTTTTGGGGTTTGGGGAAGAAACTACTGAGTCAGGTAAAGTGTTCCAGGCACTTCAACTCTGTTGTTGAAGTTGAATTTTTTGCAATCAAGTCTGGAGCAGTTTACATTAAGTTTGCATCTATTGTGAGCTCGTGTATTATTGCGGTTGAAGCTGAAGTAGTCGTTAACAGGTAGGACGTTGAGGCAGATAATTTTGTGAGCTACACTTAGGTCAGATCGAAGGCGGCGGAATTCTAAATTTTCAAGTCCCAAAATTTCAAGTCTGATTTCATAAGGAATTCTGTTGTGAACAGAAGAATGTAATACTCTTCTTGTGAAGTATCTCTGGACATTCTCAATTGTGTTAATGTCTGATATGTAGTGTGGGTTCCAGACTGATGAGCTGAATTCAAGAATCGGTCTAGCAAATGTTTTGTATGCTCTGGTTAAGAGTACAATGTTACAAGAGAAGAAGCTGCGCAGATTCTTGCAGAGCTTGGACTCCTAAAAATTGTGAAAGTCACCCCACCACCCTGAAAATTGGCCCTCAGCTCTCCCATGCTAAGTCCAAGAAAGTCTTTGAGCTAATGTACAGTATGCACAGGGATGGAGGCTTAGCCTCGACCAATTTCTGTTTTAGGATGTCTTGGGTTGAGTATGTGTCAGGCTCCAAAAACAAACAAAGACACATTGTGACTCTTCCAGGCAGATTTCTTTATGTTCTTCACCCATAAACAGAATTTTGCCAAACTGAAGGAGACTACCAGCCACATAAAGCCTATAGTACTCTGGGAACTATTAAGGAGGAACCATCTTCACCCTCTTTCTCTCACACAAATTATCTTAACCAAATTGTCTCTTGCTTCTCTAAAATGCACCCCCCCTCCATATCCTGGGAATCTGGAGTATATTCCCTCACAATCTTGTTGAATAGCATAACTGGTCAGAGAAAGATCTTTCTCTTCAGTAGATCTCTTCAGAAGTTTTTTTTTTTAAAAAAATGCTATATTGTCTTGTTAAAAGAAGTTCAATGGCGTTTTTAAGCTAAAAATAAGAAAGGTGAACATTTGTGTGTTGATTAGTTTGTTCACTGAGGCTTCTGTCTGTTAGGGAAAGTTCATGAGCACGAGCAACAAATCATATGCTTTCCTTCTTGGTGTTCATTCACCCTATAATTTGCTTTGGTGCACATCAAACAGGTCTGATGATTTCAAGAGTAATTGTATCCCTGTTTGTGAGGAACATTAAAAATGTTTGAAGATTACACAAAAAATAACTAAATAATAATACAAAAACCTTAAACTTCATCATAAATTCTACCACTCTATTAGTAACATAATGTTACTATGTATTAAATTATTAGGTTCAAAAAAGTTCTAAATCTTTAAAAAGAATTAATAATACTTTGAATAAGCCCCCCAAAAAAAACAAAAGAAAAAAAAAGAATGCAAGAAGTAAAGAAAAGAAAAAAAAATTAAGGAAAGAAGGGAAAAAGAAAAGTACAGTCATAATGGCAACCATCTGTCCAATAAACTTCAACACTGCATCTTGTTGTATCTTGATGATGGTTGCATCTTTTTGTAACTTGATAATTTTGTAGTTGTCAGCTCGCCTCCCATCTGACCCCGATCTTCCATCTCCTTTTCCACACTGTAGACATCTGTCTGGCTCTGCCAATCATTTAAATTTTGTAAATCTGTTTCGATTTGAAGAGGAAGGGATGGCTTTCCCTCCTCCTCCTCTTTTGTTTTCATACATCTTTCCTCTGGAATCTTGGATATATCAGCCTTTAAGACGTTGACATAAAATTCAGTAGCTTTCTTTGTTGTATTAAGCCGATATCTTTTTCCCAGAAATTTCACTGCAACTCCTGTTGGTGCTTCCCATTTGTAATGTAAATTTAACCTTTTAAATTCATCAATCAGAAAGGTATAATCTTTTCTGGCTTTGAGCATTTTAGAGGGAATTTCTTTCCATATCATCAGTTCCTGGCCATTCACCTGCAGGTTATTCTTAAACGTCGCCTGTATAATCCTATTCCGTAAGGCTCTTGTAGTAAAGTATATTACAATATCCCTTGGTAGGTGTTTTTGTTTTGCATACCAGGAGTTGATTCTATATATTTTATCAATTTGCCTGGCTAGTTCTTCTTTAGACAGTCCAGACACCTGCTCCAAAGCTTCCACCATCCTTCCTTTCAAATCTTCATATAATCCTTCTTTCAACCCCCTAACCCTTATGGCAAATTCCATGGATCTGAATTGCGTCATTAACACCTCTGTTTCAAAATTTGCAATGTCATTTTGTATTTTATCTATGTATTCTACTGAAGTTGTCAAAACTTGTTTGTTTTCTTCAATGCGGTTTGCCAAAACTTCAATATTTGTTGCTAGACCTTTACATACCTCCAACACATCATTTCTAATTTGTTGGTCAATATTCTTTAAAGCAGCCTGCATTTTATTATCTATTTCACTAATTTTTTGGTTAAATTCAACAATAAGTTCATCTTTCATAATCTTTAAGGTACTTATTAAATTTTCAGGTGTTAAAGACTTTGGGGGTGTTAACTCAGTGGTAAGTTGCATTTTAGAAATATAACCAGATGAATAATCCATTCTTTTATTCAAAACCATCTTTCCAGATTTTGAAGCCATCAATTTAAGTTTTATTTAATTGTGAGAAAGATTTGGAATTGTTATCTATCCAGTTATAAAATATTACAATTAGATTTAACATTTTTTTTTTGGGAGGAAGGTTATTTAAAGTTTGGAATTAGTGCTTATAATCTGATATATAGTAATAGTATGTTATTTATATACTGATTGATTTTATGATGAAGTTTAAGGTTTTTGTATTGTAAGTATTAGTCATCATTTATGTAATAATCATTTAATTCTTAGTTAACAGTGAAGAAATGTTGTGAAGGGTAGATGATTGAAAGGAGGAGGAAGGAATTTTTATTAGTGTACAATTTGGAGTTGAAGTTTTAAAAAAATAAGGTGGAAGTCAAAATTTTTTAATTTAATTTAAATTTATTTTATTGATATTATGCCCTGTACTCTCTCTGGGAAGTCCGGGGGGGAGGGGGGGAGGGAAAGGGGTGGGTTAGGGGGGAGAAAAATTAAAAAAAATGTTTGTACTTTCAAAAATGTTTGAAGAAAATATGTCTGGACTATTGAACTGTCTGAGTTTCCACCAGGGGTGGGCTGCTGGGGGTTCGCAGGGGTTCGGGGGAACCTCTAGCTAAGATTCTGTGCAGTTTGGAGAACCCCCAAATCCCACTCCTGGCTGGCCCCACCCAGCCCCTCCCAGGAGTCCCCACGCGGCCTGTTTTGGATGCAGGTAAGTGCAGGGCACGCACAGAGGCCCTGGGAGGGTGAAAAACAGGAAGTTCGGGAAGTTCAGGCCCATTTCCGGCCTCCAGAGGGCCTCCAGAGCTTGGGGAGGCCGTTTTCACCCTCCCGGAGGCTCGAGAAAAGCCTCCAGAGCCCGGGAAGGGCAAAAACGCCCCCCTCCATGGTGCAGGAGGCTGACTAGGCCACACCCACTATGGCTACGCCCACCCAGCAACCAGGCAGAGAACCCCTTGCTAAAATTTTTGAAGCCCACCCCTGGTTTCCACAGACAACAATTCCTGTTAGAGATAGTTCAGGTGACAGAAAAGAGAGGCTGAATTCCCTCAGGCAGGAAAGGTGCCCACCCCATGTTCAAAGCTTCCTTGGAGAGAACATTAGGGGCTCAGGGGGTCATGGAATTGTTTAGGCTCTTGGCAGATGCCGAAAGAAACATTCTTTGAAGAGTTGTTAATTCCATCAGACCAGACAACTGTTTTCAAAGACTCCTTATCCCTTAAGTCAGACATCATTGTATTTGCAGACAGCCTCAGAGGCGCTTTTCAAGTTCCCTGAATACTTGACTGCACTTTATTTATTTATTTTTTAAAAATTAATTAATAAAGAAACAGGAAGCTGTCATGTTCAAAAGCAAAGCGCCAGCCTTTAGCAACAGCTTCTTGGTAGCAGAGAAGTACAACAGGTTTTCTTCAGAAACAAAAATGAAGATAGTTGTGGAGAAGAGTTTTGTATTGAAGGGTCCCTGACTGACAATCCAAGGAAATTTAATTTAATTTAATTTAATTTAATTTAATTTAATTTAATTTAATTTAATTTAATTTAATTTAATTTAATTTAATTTAATTTAATTTAATTTAATTTAATTTAATTTAATTTAATTTAATTTAATTTAATTTAATTTAATTTAATTTAATTTAATTTAATTTAATTAATTTAATTTAATTTAATTTAATGTTCTTATAGGCCGCCCAATCCCGTAGGACTCAGGGCGGCGTACAACAAGTATAAGAACAATACAATAATACATAACATTTTTTAAAAAGCATGACATAATGTTAAAAAACCATTCATTCATGGGGGAATCTGATGATCTTCTTCTTCACCCCGCCTGCCAGAAGAGCCATGTTTTCATGGCTTTGCGAAAGGCCAGTAGAGTGGGGATGGTCCGGATCTCTGGTGGGAGTTGGTTCCAGAGAGATGGGGCTCCCAGAGAGAAGGTTCTCCCCCGTGGACCCGCCAACCGACATTGTTTGGCTGATCGGATCTGGAGGAGGCCCACTCTGTAGGATCTAACTGGTCGTAGGGAGGTATGTGGTAGGATGCGGTCCCGGAGGTAACCTGGTCCTGAGCCATGTAGGGCTTTAAAGGTCAAAACCAACACCTTAAATTGCGACCGGAGACTAATAGGCAACCAATGCAGCTGGCGGAGGAGGGCAAGGTTGGATGAGAACCAACTCCACCAATTGGCTTTCTGTTGGAGGGGTGTTTTGTGCTGCCCACCTTCATCATGACTACCATCTTGTCGATTCCGTGCCCAACGTTGTTTGAATATATTCAAGACTATACCGCAAAACTAAAAACATGTCTTCTGATCCCAGTTGAATGTTTACTCCTTGCGCACTTTTTTTCAGTGTTGCATCAAGACCATCAAGAGAAGAAAAACAATAGAAAATATAGCAAGTAACCATTCTCTCCCCACTCAACTCTTCCCACTTCCCATTCCTATGCAGTAAAAACACCACATTTATTAAAATACCCTTTTCGATAGCGTTCCATGGCGTCAGGAAGGGCATCCAGCCAGTAAACACTCCGCTCCATCCAGTCGCCCTAAATTAAGGGATTAGGGGGTCGTTATATTTGGAGGAGCATTCTTGAAAACTCAAAAGCTTGTGTACTTATTTTTGTTCCATTTCCCAATAAAAATACTCTTGTTTTATAAAATTTGGATCATTTCCCTCTACCCCATGGATAATGTGGTTATTGCTTTTTTTATACCAATAGTAGGTTGTGCTTTGTATAATTTAGCCTACACAAAAGAGAGTAAAACTGCCTTGTTTCAGCCCCAAGCAGTGCCCGATCTAATTACATCCTCTTAGTTACTACCAGTCAAAGACAGTAGGAATAAAGATTTTACTTTGGTCGGGTCCAGCAATTCAGATAAATTGCAGCAAGCTCTTCCAGCTATGTTCATAGGATTTTATTATCCCACTAGAGTTCCAAAATTCATTCAGTGACATCTTGTGCCTGTCTACACCAGCAGTTTGGGAAATAAAATGGGATTTTTGTATATTTTTTTATGTGTTATATGAGCAAAGATTATGACTATCATCTCTCTCTCTCTCTCTCTCTCTCTCTCACTCTCTCTCTCTCTCTCTCTCTCTCTCTCTCTCTCTATCTATCTATCTATCTATCTATCTATCTATCATATATACTCTGTGTGTGTGTGTGTGTGTGTGTGTATATATATATATATATATATATATATATATATATATATATATATATATATATATATATATATATATATATATATATATATATATATATATATATATATATATATATATATTATATATATATATATATATATATATATATATATCTTTCTCTCCCATATTTGGGTACACCAGGATAACACGACAGAAAAACATATATAACCCTTTCCTGGTGAAAGAGCTGATTGGGAACAGAGCCAAGGTTAAGTTGCTGCCTTACAAGGCAGCCGGCCCGGGTTCAAATCCCTGTAAGGATATGGCTATCTGACGAGAGCAAAATAAGCTCGAAATAGATCTATAATAGTCTCCCTTTATTTTCATTTATCAGCAAAAAATCCTACATATATATATATATATATATATATATATATATATATATATATATATATATATGTATGTATGTATGTATGTATGTATGTATGTATGTATGTATGTATGTATGTATGTATGTATGTATGTATGTATGTATATATATATATATATATATGATTTTTTTTCTGTCGAGTCATCCTGGTGTATGGAAGGAAACATCACAGTGTATGGTGTATGGTTTCCTTCCTGGTGTACGGAAGGAAACATCACAGCTTCCCACTAAGGGTATCGCTATCTGATGAGAGCAAAATAGCTCAAAATAGATCTATAATACTCTCCCTTTATTTTCATTTATCAGCAAAAAATGTTACACACACACACACACACACACACACACACACACACACACACACACCTCCTTTTATTTATTTATTTATTTATTTAAATAGATTTGTATGCCACCCAACTCCCAGAGGGACTCTGGGCGGCTAACAGCATGTCAAATCCATCATTAAAATATAACAATCAATATAACAATTAAAAAGTTAAAAAAGTTAAAAAAACATCCATCATTCATAACCAGGGGGGAGACCAAATATGGGATCATCGGTACACCACTCTTAAATCATTTAAATGCATGGGCTTGTTGGACTTATTAGTTATCCAGGGAAATTGTTTTGAATAGAAATGCTGACACTCCACAAAGAGCTGAATCTTAAGCAACCGATCTTAAAGATGAGTTAGTTCTGCTTCATGCTGATACCTCTCTCAGCTTGGCTTCCTCTTCTTTATAGCCTTGTGTCACACAACCCAGATCAACAGATGGAAAGTTCCAAGGAAGAGGAACATTTTTTTCCTGGGTCTAAATATACAGAATTTGTGCTATTTTGGGGTTGGAGGCACTGGCCAAGTCTTAGAATAACAACAGAATAATTGGAAGGGACCTTGGAGATCTTCCAATCCAACCCCCTGCTCAAGCAGGAGACCCCCTGCCATTTCAGACAAATGGTTGTCCAATCTCTTCTTCAAACCTCCAGTGTTGGATCATCCACAACTTCTGGAGGCAAGTCGTTCCACCGATTAATTGTTCTGATTAATTGTCTCAGGAGAAGTACACTGGGGCAGAGATCCAGAGAGAAACAAGGGTCCCTGAACAGGTTTGGCTTAGGACTTTCTGAGAGAGATCTTCTCCAGGTGAAGACAGGATGCTGAGAAAACGTTCTCACTCTTGAGAAAGAACGGTATGAAGAACGGTTGCAGGAACTGGGCATGTCTAGTTTAATGAAAAGAAGGATCAGGGGAGACATGATAGCAGTGTTCCAATATCTCGGGGGCTGCCACAAAGAAGAGCTATTCTCCAAAGCACCTGAGGGTAGGACAAGAAGCAGTGGGTGGAAACTAATCAAGGAGAGAAGCAACCTAGAACTAAGGAGAAATTTCCTGACAGGTAGAACAATTAAATCAGTGGAACAACTTGCCTCCAGAAGTTGTGAATGCTCCAACACTGGAAGTTTTTAAGAAGAGATTGGACAACCATTTGTCTGAAGTGGTGTAGGGTTTCCTGCCTAAGCAGGGGGTTAGACTAGAAGACCTCCAAGGTCCCTTCCAACTCTGTTATTCTATTCTATTCTATTCTATTCTATTCTATTCTATTCTATTCTATTCTATTCTATTCTATTCTATTTATTCATTCATTCAATCATTCATTCATTCATTCATTCATTCATTCATTATTTATTTATTTATTTATTTATTTATTCATTTATTTATTTATTTATTTATTTATTTATTTGTGACATTTATATACCGCCTCTCAGTGCAAGCACACTCTAAGCGGTTTACACCAGTAAGCAACGTATATTTTATATTGCCCCCAACAATCTGGGTCCTCATTTTACCTACCCCCGGAAGGATGAAAGTCTGAGTCAACCTTGAGCCGGTGAGATTTGAACCGCTGACCTGCGGATCACAGTCAGCTAAAGTGGCCTGCAGTACCCCACTCTAACCGCTGCACCACCTCGGCAGTTCACTTAATGTGGAAAGGATTAGAAACTCCAGGGAGAGAAAACCTGGTTGTTTTGCCATGGTTTACATTAACCGATATGCGTGTTCAACAGGAGGAAGCAATGAAACATTCACAACCTGGCTATTGATTCAGAACTAAATCCCTCTGTCTCCAGCAGGGCTTTGTCCCTGAGGTGTGCCTTTAGCATCGCCTCCTTTTGTGTGGCACAACAAGCAAAGCATCACAGGGGGCTGAAGAAACCTGGTTTCAAACGCCTATTCATCCAAGAGAGTTTAGTTTTGGGCATGAGGCTTTTGTGGAAGAGAGTCTTTGCCTTTGAACAGGGCCAAATCCAGACCAGAACAGTTGCTTTTTAAAATAAGAGGATCATATATGAAAGACAGAAAGAAAGAAAGAAAGAAAGAAAGGAAAGAAAGAAGGAAGGAAGGAAGGAAGGAAGGAAGGAAGGAAGGTTAAATTAAGATAAGGACCCAGAACAGAGCTCTGATTTTCTTCAAGGTGGCTTCAGATGGTTCAGATGAACCCAAAAATCACCTTGAATTGAGCTTGATTTAAATCAAAGGTCCTCAGCAAATCAACCTCTTCACGAAGCTTCAGATTATTCATCAACACCCTCCCACACATTTATTTTATTGAAAATAATTTAATAATTATACTTAGTATTAAAAATAGTAACAGTAACAACAACAGTGGATAGTCCCATGACCCCGGGGGGGGGGTGGTTCCCATATGGACCACTTTGGAGAACTTTGATCTGAAGGAAGATTTACTTTTTGTGATGTTCTTCCCCGACTACTACTAATGGGGCTGAGAGGCTCCTGAACACATTTCAGGTCATTCTCCAGTGCGCTGCTTAGGAGAGTCCAACATGGGTAAAGCTCAAGCCTGATTGGTAGGGACTGAGTTTCATTTGTTTGAAGTACGCCCTCTAGATGCCCATTTGGCCAGTTTAAAAACTCAGTCGATAGCGTAGGGACGTATAGTTTTTCTCTCCTATAGGAAACAGATTATTGATAGACTTCCATTTGTTGGACTCTCCTTCAGCGGATTGCATCTAAACAAGGTAAATATTCTAAGCAGACTGTCAGAATTTGAAAGGGGTAGAGATGATTTTTTCACTTGGAGTTCCTGCCCTCCGCGGGCATTACTCTCTAATAAAGCAATGTTGTTAATTAATACAATGGGGAGTTCCTGCCCTCCGAGGGCATGGCTCCGTTCCCAGATGGCTTAATTGAAAGCAATAGCAATAGCAATAGCACTTTACTTATATACCGCTTCATAGTGCTTTACAGCCCTCTCTAAGCGGTTTACAGAGTTCAGCATATTGCCCCCAACAATCTGGGTCCTCATTTTACCGACCTCGGAAGGATGGAAGGCTGAGTCAACCTTGAGCCGGTGAGATTTGAACAGCTGAACTGCTGAACTAGCTGTCAGCTGAAGTAGCCTGCAGTGCTGCATTTAACCACTGCACCACCTTGGCTGCTGCTGCAAGCAAAAAGAGAAAAAAATCAAGGTGAAAAGGCTTCCGCAGCCTCCCGCCTTGCATTTGAATCGGAGAAGCCTGGGGAAGAACGAGGCCATTGGAGAACAGTGCGGAGCCTCCTACGCGTGTGCAGAGACAATACAGCTTCCGGGGAAACAGCTTGGTGGGCGGATCGGCGCCAAATTTAAAGGTGTACATCCGGCCAGAGGGAGATTCCATGTGGCAGGGGCCATTTTTAGCAACAGTTTGCTGGTAACTTTAAGAGTTCACGCATAAAACTTCACGCATATATGAGTTTTCTAAGTCTGCTTCTTTGTCACTGTCTTGATTTGTTTTTTTTTTTTAATCAATAGCTATCAGGAAGAGCTTTGTATGACAGTTTTATTTATTTATTTATTTTCAAATCCATGCAGATGCATTAATCAAAAGAACTGAGCACCAAAAGAAATGTCAAGCTTAATAGCGTGTGCTGGGGGGATGGGAGAGCCTCTTTCAGCTCATTTGCATGGATTTGGGTGACGCTAATTAAGGGACCCGGTGGCTTTTATAATGTGATAAAAGGGAACACTGTGAAGTGTGTGTGAACGCACACACGTGTGCTTGCTTGCAAGGGGAGAGGAAGAGGCCACGGATAATTGCTACTTCAGAAAAGTCTGTAAGAGAACAGAAAGCAAAAACATTGAAAACAATAAGCCATATTGTTTTTGGTGAGCTTCTTTGTAATGCTTAAAGGACTAAAAAAAAAAAATAGGAAAGAAAAGTTTCCCACCAGCCCATAAATTGTAATTTAGCCAGTAATGAGTGGTGTTACTGTTTGTTACCTGTACTTGGACATTTACCGAGGAATTGTACGTTGTTAGGGACTTAAGAGGTATTCATTCTCTTTAAATTAAGTAAAGAACAGACACCTGAGTCCGCCTGCTAAAATCTCCTTCTTGTCCCATCCCAGCAGCACAACTGCTATCAACCCTCTTTTCTACCCCACAGATTTGCCCCAGTGGATGCGGAGGTAAACAAGAACTGTCACCACACTACAAAAAAGACATTGAAACCCTAGAGAAAGTGCAGAAGAGAGCAACCAGGATGATAAAGGGTCTGGAAAATAAAACATACAAGAAGCGGTTGCAGGAACTGAGCTTGGCCAGTCTGGCGAAGAGAAGGACCAGGGGTGACATGATAGCAGTGTTCCAATACTTGAGGGGATGCCACAGAGAGGAGGGGGTCAGGCTGTTCTCTATGGCACCAGAGAGCCAGACAAGGAATAACGGATGGAAGCTGACCAAGGAGAGATTCAACCTGGAAGTGAGGAGAAACTTTCTGACGGCGAGAGCGATCAACCAGTGGAACAGCTTGCCAGCGGAGGTTGTGAGAGCCCCAACACTTGCGACCTTCAAGGGGAGACTGGACTGCCATCTGTCTCAAATGGTGTAGGAACTCCTGCTTGAGCAGGGGGTTGGACTAGATGACCTACAAGGTCCCTTCCAACTCTAATAATAAATCTAAATCTATGGGGATCCAAGGAAGGCAGGCAACAAGGATGTGTGTGAAAAAAAGTTGGTGTTGGTATGATTCTCTCTCTACACTGTAGGGGTGCCCAAATCAGCCAGGTTACTGGATTCAGCAATTTATGTTTCTATATTATTATTATTATTATTATTATTATTATTATTATTATTATTATTATTATTATTATTATTATTATTATTATTATTATTATTATTATTATTATTATTATTATTATTATTATTATTATTATTATTATTATTTAAAAAAAATACAGTATCTCTGTTATGGCTAGGAGTCTATGGATGGTGCCTGCTTCATTTATCCACAGCATCTCTGATCATTTGCAGTTGGCTCACTGCTTATTCCACCTGTGCTTTGCAAAAACGGCCTGGATGATACAGCAACTGCCAAAGAAGAAGGCAGCCACTGGAGACGCCTTACAGATCTTCTGGTCTACATGATGGAAGTAGGTCAACTTTCTTGAAAAATAGTAAGTAGGAATACAGAACAACAGAGTTGGATGGGACCTTGGAGGTCGTCTTCTACTTACTAAAATAGTAAGTAGAAATACAGAATAACAGTTGGATGGGACCTTGGAGGTCGTCTTCTAACACACACACACACACACACACACACACACACACACACACACACACACACACACACACACACACACACACACACTCATGCAGGAAACCCTATATACCAGTGATGGCAAATCTTTTTTTCCTCAGGTGCCGAAAGCGTGTGCATGCATGCTATCGGGCATGCATGAGTGCCCACACCCATAATTCAATGCCTGGGGAGGACGAAAATGTCCCCCTGCCCCCCGAAGGCCCTCTGGAGGCTGGAAATGGCCCATTTCCCAACTTCTAGTAGGCCTGGTTTTTGCCCTCCCCAGGCTCCAGAGGCTTCCCTGGAGCCTGGGGAGGGCAAAAACGCCCTCTCCCGTCCCCCTGGAGGCCCTCCGGAAGCCGAAAACACTCTCCCAGAGCCTCCGTGCGAGCTGAAAATCAGCTGGCCAGCACGCACATGCGCGCTGGAGCTGAGCTAGGGCAATGGCTTGCGTGCCGGCAGATATGGCTTCGCGTGCCACCCGCGTGCCATAGGTTCGCCATCACTGCTATATACCATTTCAGACAAATGGCTGTCCGAGCTCTACTTAAAAGCCTTCAGTGACATAACACCCAGAACGTTTGGAGGCAAGCCCCATTCCCAGGAGCTGGGAAAGTCCCGGCTTCTGTTGCTTTCTTGGACAATGGTCTTCTTCAGTGGTCTCTTTCAGGCAAGAGGGCAGCAGGCTGAGTGGTAAAGCTTCTTAGCTCTCGTGCCTTTTATCCAAGAGGGCTGAATAATGTTTAGAACGGCAATAATTTGAGATAATTGTAAATCTATATACCCGATTTAATGTATCATTGCTGTGGGATTTTTAACTTGTGATTTACAGCTCACTTTTAGTCTACTATTTAAATTTACAGCCTATGAATAATTTGCTAGACAGGTTTTTGCATATTGCGCTGTTTTCCCCGGGAAATGTAAATCCCAGCCCTGAAGTGTGTTGGGATTTGTGAGTCTCGTGAATAAACAATTAAGGTAGATTCACTTCCACTTTGTATTTCTCAGGTTCCTGCTGGTACGCTCTTACCTGTTGGTCGCCGCAGAACCAAAGAAGCCGGTGGCGTTCGCGGCGCGGGGCTTCCCCCGCCTGCTTTCTCCCGCCTACCTAGATGCCGCCATTTGTGTTCTTTTGCCCTTTGCGCATGCGCAAACCGTTCTGCTTGCGCAGAGGGCAAAAGAACGCAAATGGCAGCATCCAGGCGGGCGGGGGAAAGTGGGCAGGGGAAGCCCCATGCCGCGAATGCCACCGGCTTCTTTGGTTCTGCGGCGACCAACAGGTAAAAGCGTACTGGCAGGAACCCACCCCTGGATAGGGAGGACCACCCAGTAACAACAAAGACAGTTGTAAGGATTGAGGAGGGTTCGGGGAGTCCAAACCACCTTCTTAGGTGTAATTGACAAAGCATCGTTTGCCACGTTTCTACATAGAAGACTATGGAATGAGGAGGGGGAATACTGTGAGGGTGAAACATTAGAGATAACACATTCTTGGTTACTTCTCCAAGGTCATCCTTCGTCCAACACCTGCTGGAAGCTGGGATGAGAGGTTTAATTTAATTTAATTTAATTAAAAGTTCTTATAGGCCGCCCAATCCCGTAGGACTCAGGGCGGCGTACAGCATGAATAAGAACAGTACAGTAAATAAAAACAGTTTAAAATCATAACATACAATTTCAAACAACAACAACAACAACAAAACCATTCATCCAGGTTGCCACGCTGGCAGAAGATCCGTGGCCAACGTGACCCAGTTGGGGGTGGGGGAAAAGGAGTGCCAATTTCCTATCGAGTGGGAACTTGGGAGAAAAGTTAGATTTGGGTTTTTCCATGTGCTTGCCAACATGGTCTCTGCATTCAATTGGAACTTTGGTGAACTGATTGCCTTGGACTCTGATTTCTACTCAGAGTACTATTTGGAACCTTGACAGTAATGCTCTGCCCTGCAGGAATGAGGGAAGTACCTGTTGTACTTATTTATTTATTTATTTATTTATTTATTTATTTATTTATTTATTTATTCATTCATTCATTCATTCATTCATTTATTTATTTATTTATTTATTTATTTATTTATTTGTCAAACATGTATAGTAGTAATTTGTATAAACATAAGTAAAAAGTAACGATAAAAGAGGACAATTGGACAGTAGGACAGGGACGGTAGGCACGCTGGTGCGCTTATGCACGCCCCTTACAGACCTCTTAGAAACGAGGAGAGGTCGACTGTAGACAGTCTAAGGTTAAAGTTTTTGGGGTTTGGGGAAGAAACCACAGAGTCAGGTAGTGCATTCCAGGCATTGATCACTCTGTTGCTGAAGTCGTATTTTCTGCAATCGAGTTTGGAGCGCTTTACATTTAGTTTGAATCTATTACGTGCTCATGTATTGTTGAGGTTGAAGCTGAAGTAGTCATTAACAGGAAGGACATTTTGGTATATGATTTTATGAACTACATTTAGATCAGATCGGAGGCGACATAGTTGTAAATTGTCTAATCCCAGTATTTCAAGTCTGGTGGAATAAGGTATTTTGTTGTGAGCGGAGGAGTGAAGGACTCTTCTTGTGAAATATTTCTGGACTCTCTCGATTGTATTTATGTCTGATATGCAGTGCGGGTTCCAGACAGGTGAGCTGTATTTCAGAATTGGTCTAACAAATGTTTTGTATGCTCTGGTTAGTAATGTAATGTTGCCAGAGAAGAAGCTATGCAAGATTAGATTAACAACTCTTAGTGCCTTTTTGGCAATGTTGTTACAGTGGGCTCTAGCACTTAGGTCGTTGGATATGAGTACTCCAAGGTCTTTGACAGAGTGAGGGTCATCTACAAGTTCGTTTCCTCCAAGTTTGTATTTTGTATTCTGATTTTTTTTTGCCAATGTGTAAGACAGAGCATTTGTTGGTTGAGATTTGAAGTTGCCAGTTGTTTGACCATTCTGCTACATGGTCAAGGTCTTTTTGAAGGGTAGCAACATTGTCGGTGGTGTTAAATAGTTTAACATCATCAGCAAAGAGAATGCAGTTGCTTATAATATGATCACAAAG
>JALIGW010000017.1:13365078-13590078 GCA_023053685.1 Diadophis punctatus similis
ACTGGGATCCGCAGGTCAGTAGTTCAAATCTCACCGGCTCAAGGTTGACTCAGCCTTCCATCCTTCCGAGGTGGGTAAAATGAGGACCCAGATTGTTGGGGGCAATATAAATATACATTGCTTACTGGTGTAAACCGCTTAGAGAGTGCTTGCACTGTGAGGCGGTATATAAATCTCACAAATAAATAAATAAATAAATAAATAAATTGGCAGGTGGAAGAGAAGAGGCTTCTCTTTGTGGTGTCCTTGGTGCTCTCTGAGCTTGGTGGTTTACCTGAAGACTTTTCATTACCATACTAGGTAACATCATCAGTGCTAGTAGGGAGTGGGGGTTTGCTCTCATTTTATATGCTACTGACTTGCCCTGTCAATGTTGGTGGGAATAGTCTCGGTGGTTCCTTGTTTGGGCTGTTGTTCACTATTAGCTAATTTGTCTATGCTTCTCAGAAAGTCACAAAAGGGGATTATGTGACTCTGAAACACTGCAACTGTCATGAATATATACTACTTGCCAAGCAATTTGGATCATGTGACCATGGGGATGTTGCAACAGTGTGGAAAGTGGTCACCACACTATAAAAAAGATGTTGAGACTCTAGAAAAAGTGCAGAGGAGAGCAACCAGGATGATTAGGGGACTGGAGACTAAAACATATGAAGATAAACATAAAACATACTGTAGACATTAGACTGTCTATAGTAGACCTCTCCCCATTTGTAAGAGGTCTGTAAGGGGCGTGCATAAGCGCACCACTGTTCCTACTGTCCCTGTCCTACTGTCCTATTGTCCTCTTTTATCGGTACTTTTTACTTATGTTATGTTTATACAAACAACTACTATACTGTACATGTTTGACAAAATAAAAAAATAAAAAAATAATAAAAAGAACGGTTACAGGAACTGGGCATGGCTAGTCTACTGAAGAGTCTTAGCAGTCCTACCAGGGGTCTTAGCAGTGTTCCAATATTTGAGAGGCTGCCTCAAACACATAGCAGTGTGCCTCAACATATAGCAGGCTGCTAGCAGGCTGCCTCAACACATAGCAGTGTTCCAATATTTGAGGGGCGGCCACAGAGAGGAGGGGGTCAAGCTATTTTTCAAAGCACCTGAAGGAATAATGGATGGAAACAGAACAAGGAGAGATTCAACCTGGAAATAAGGAGAAATTTCCTGACAATGAGAACAATCAACCAATGGAACAGAAGTTGCCTTCTGAAGTTGTGGGAGCTTCATCACTGGAGGCTTTCAAGAAGAGATTGGACTGCCATCTGTCAGAAATGGTGTAGGGTCTCCTGCTTGAGTGGGGGTTGGCCTAGATGACCTACAACTTAAGATCCCTTCCAACTCTGTTAATCTGTATCTGTAAGTCTGAGTTGGTAGTTCCTTGATTGGGTATTGTTGGGACGGCACCAAGCACCTCAAAGAGGACTCTTGCACAATGTTGACTGGATTAATAATCAGGTCTGTGAATGGGTGAATTATTTCCCAGTGAGGAAACTATGGTTTGCCAATGCCATTTGCTTTAATGATTACGGGGGTGGATGTTAAGGAGAATAAATCTCCATAGAGGCGATGTTGATCTTTCTCTCGGAACTCAGACATTTAGAAATAAAGCCGAAGTTAAAAGTCTAATAGAAAATATTTATTTCGGTACAAAAACAATAAATTCTGAATAATTACATTCTTGCTAATTAAATGCGACCGTTCCCGGTCAGAGCCAAACCACAAGAGAAAAAATGGAGAATCAGGAATGCACACATGCCTACAACTCATATCACGTGTTCTGCCTGTAATGGAATGTACCATAATATTAGGATAGGGGTGCATCACCCTGCATAGACATACAACTGACAATATTCACTACATGACAGTGGAGGTCTTCTGTCTTCAAAGATGCAAAACACTGTCAAACAATGTGGTATAAAGATTAACTTTTTTGGGGGGGTGTCACTCACTTTCTTAGCTTTAGTTTTCTTTAAAGCAGACCACCACAAATTGTAACTTGACTCCCTCTGACCTTGAGGAAAGGTTGCACTCTGGGCTGTTTCTGCAAACACAAAGGAAGACTCAGCAGCACTATGAATCTGGGCTCAAGACTGGCAACTCCAGCATGTTCTTCGGGGCCAAGCTATCTTCTTCTCCAAGTTGGTGTCTTCTGGGTTATCAGACATCAAACTGGCTGGGAGATTATGGAAAGCCAAACAGAACAGCACTATACGGAGGAAGATTTCTGTAACTAAAACTGACTTTCAGCTGAAGGACAACAGTGCCAGCTTTTGAAAAGCTGTCAGTTGTTCAGGAAAGACCCTCTTTAGGAATCTCTCCATGATGGCCTGGCCAACGCTGCTGTTTTCCAAAGCTGTTCCCTGCTTATTAGTGAACATCTGTTCACATACCATTTTCTGTGAATGAAACAAGCAGGATGTTTCCGATAGCTGAAACAAAGAGGGAGACGTGAGAAAAGCTTAAAACATGTTTGCAAATATTATCCAGAACCAGTTGCATGATAAAAAAAGTGGACAAGATACAATACATCAGAAGAGCCAATTTGGTATAGTTGTAAAAGGTGCCATAAACCAGGAGACCATGAGGTCTAGTCAACATATATGTACAACATATATGTTGTACACCGCCCTGAGTCCTCAGGGAGTAGGGCGGCCTATAAGAATCACAAATAAATAGTCCAGCCTGAAGCCTGATGCCAGCTCGGTGACCAGAGGTGAGTTCCTACTGGTTCATACCGGTTCTATAGAACCGTTAGTAACTTGGTGGCCTGGGTCGCTGGAACCGGCACCAACCCAGGCCTGCCACACCCCTGAGCCGGTTCTCTCCTCTGGTGCCGCCATTTTGTTTTTTGTTTTTTCCTTATTTTTTTAGTACTGCGCATGCGCGTGCGTCGCGTCCCTGAGCAAACCAGCAGTAGCAGGATCTGGAACCCACCCCTGTCAGTGACCCTTTCTCCCAGCCCGAGCAAGAAGATGACAAGGGGCAAACTTAATTTGCCCATGACAAATTAAGAATATTTGTTGTTACAGCCTCAAACCCTCACGGCTTCAACCTCAAACTGTCTACCGTTGACCTCACCCCATTCCTAAAAGGTCCGTAAAGGGGACCATAAGTGCACCAGCGTGCCTACCATCCCTGTCTTACTGTCCCCATTTATCTGTACTTACTTCCTTTGTTTATGTTTATATTTATACATATACCAGCTATCTTGTACATGCTTGACAAAATAAATAAATAAAATAAAATAAAGATAAAACTACTTCTGAAACTTTGTCAAGAAAACTGAGCAAGGACCTCTCCAGACTGACTCAAAAACAGCCACACAAGATATAGCAAGAAAGGCTCCTTCTCCAAAGTGGATTTTGCTATTTTACCTTTGCTGCAGACCGTCTTCTGCAGACTGTCAGTCACTGCTAGCTCAGATTCCATCAGAGAATTTAAGATCTGCATCTCACTAGACGGACCTGTATTTGACTGCCCATTTTCTACTTCGAATAGATTATCCTTTGGATGTTCTTTGCTGTCATTTTCCCTCCATCCCCCGAATAATTGAATGTCATTGATGAACCTGGCTACCCTTAATTTCAAATCCTTTTTTTAATCCTTAGGGGAAGAGGACATTTCTTTTGTTCACATTATAATTACAATTTAGCCAATCTCACACCTTTGAGCTGTTACCAAGCTAGTTATTCCTTCGGAAAGTGGGTTTATCCAAATCTTGCAGTGTACTTTTACAATTTAAAAAAAAAAGTATCTTGCAGGAGGAATATAAGTGTGGAAAACATTGTAGGAGGGTTGCTGTGCCACGGAAAGAGTACATATAATTATTATGTATTAATAATGTATTAAAATACATCTCATTAAAGGAAATACATCAAGTGTGTAGTTTAGGCAAAATTGCTTCTAACCTAAAAAGAGATGTACATATTAAGATATGAAATTGCAAGCGAACAAATTTAAGGCAAGAAACTCAAATGGATAGACCTGTTCTATTTTAAGTCCCAATGCTGAACTTTGGCCAATGTCTAAATGACCAACAAGCTCTTCTTCAACTCTATAATTTGTTCTTCATTGTTAGAGCGGTCTATTCTTGTTTTTGCTTCCAGTTTCAGTAGATATAAATCCATCAAAAACTGCCTTCCCTTATTTCATGCCTTTCTTAGAAGCTTTCAAAAAGTCCAAATATGTCGGTGTTTCCTGAATCTCTCATCGTCTTTATCTTGTTGACCACAGATATAAGACTGACAGCCTCAGGAAGCTGAAGTGATGTAGCTTCACATTAATGAATACAAATTATACAATCTAGCAGAGGGCAAATATCCCTTCTAAAAAAAGCTTCTTGAGTATTTGTCACACAGAGGATTGTAAAAAGAATATTTATAACCCATCCAATGTATGATGTGCTCAGCATACATAGAAACAAAGGAACATTCTACTACCTCTAATGTCGTTTAATGTTCGCTTTCTGAATTAAAAGTTTTACTCTGCTCCACTCAAAATCTAGCTGGGCAGGCTAGGTATGAATTGTAAAAGATGCCCACCAGACATGAAGACTTTGAGTAAATGCCTTGGCAAGTCCTTCTTACATTTCCTGATACTTTCCACTTGGGTGACATTGCCTAATCATGTTCACATGGAAACCATTCTGAGCATCTTCTTGCTTGTATTCATACTGGTATTTTTACACCTGCTGCTTAAGGTGAAAACTTCCAGAACAAGTCCTGTTGTCTTGGTTTTGCTTCAAAAGGGATCTTGATGAGATAATCTTTTATACATGTAATTGTCAAGTGCAAAAGACCAGATTCACATATGAAGGTCCAATTAAACTAATTTATTGCTACTCATGCCTATCTTCTCAACTAGAAGTCAGCATCTGCTTGGAGTTAGATAAAGGTCCACGGAATTCAAGGAGGGACCTTGACAGACTCGAACACTGGGCCCAAACAAATAAAATGAAATTTAACACGGAGAAAAGTAAAATTCTACACCTAGGTAAGAAGAATCAAAAATACACATACAAACTGGGTGAAATCACACTCAATAGCAGCGATTGCGAGAGGGATCTTGGAGTCTTGGTAGACAGCCAACTAAATATGAGCCAGCAGTGTGCAGCAGCAGCCAAAAAGGCCAACGCAGTCCTGAGCTGCATAAATAGAGGGATACAATCAAGGACCAGAGAGGTACTAGTACCACTCTATAAAGCCTTGGTCAGACCACACCTAGAGTACTGCATCCAGTTTTGGTCACCACACTACAAAAAAGACATTGAAACCCTAGAGAAAGTGCAGAAGAGAGCAACCAGGATGATAAAGGGTCTGGAAAATAAAACATACAAAGAGCGGTTGCAGGAACTGAGCTTGGCCAGTCTGGCGAAGAGAAGGACCAGGGGTGACATGACAGCAGTGTTCCAATACTTGAGGGGATGCCACAGAGAGGAGGGGGTCAGGCTGTTCTCTATGGCACCAGAAAGCCAAACAAGGAATAACAAATGGAAGCTGTCCAAGGAGAGATTCAACCTGGAAGTGAGGAGAAACTTTCTGACTGTGAGAGCGATCAACCAGTGGAACAGCTTGCCAGCGGAGGTTGTGAGAGCCCCAACACTTGCGACCTTCAAGAGGAGACTGGACTGCCATCTGTCTCAAATGGTGTAGGAACTCCTGCTTGAGCAGGGGGTTGGACTAGATGACCTACAAGGTCCCTTCCAACTCTAATAAATAAATAAATAAAAGATATGGTTCACTTGTGGCTACATAGGGATTCTAGGCTGATCCTCTTTTAACTCCACCCAGGTTCTGCCACTCCTTATCCTACATCTCTATCTTCACATGGCACAAAATATGTACCCATAGCCACACAGCCACAAATCAAAGAGCTACAGATTCATTTGTGATAGCCACACCATCATACTGGTTTGCCCAAAGAATGTAGATGGTTTAGAATTAAAATCTAATCAGTACACAAAAATAAAGCAGCCATACTCAATACAAATATTAAAAACAATTAAAAGCCATATGGTACAATCACCAGACAGGGCAGCCATTTTATGGGCTCCATCTACCAAAGAAGAAGACAAAATATCCTGATATATATATATATATTGGTGGTGGTCTTGATTTCTAAGGTGGAGACTTCATTGCTACCTAAGGAAGACTAGAAAATTCCTCCGTAATTAATGAACTGAATCACACTACCAATAAATCTGCCTTGGGCAAAATTGGAAGGTTGTTATTTGATAAGGAACACTTGCTGGTGTTTGTCAGTTTTCTGAATCCATGGGACATCTATGAATGTATACAAAAAGAGGCAGCCAGAAAGTGAAGTAACCAGCCACTTGGAATCACCTGAACTGAGATATGGGTGGCAAATAAATTTAATAAACCAACCAACTAGCCAACCAACTAACCAATAACCAGCTAATGAACCAACCAACCAACCACGGGAAAATTGATGGCCCAGATTGTAATAATGCCTATTGATAGGGAAATTTCCTTTGACGGAATATGCAACTATACCCAGTATACAAAAAAGTTTATGTCACGATGTGAATATTGCCAGTTGAGCATCTCTACTATTTCTAGGTTTACTGTATTTTCTAATCAAGCAGACATGTGATATGTTTTACTGCGCATGTGTGCATTCCAGGAGTTTCCTCCTTCCTTCTTCTCCGGTGAGCCTCGCCCGAGGCAGACGTGAATTCTTAGCTGAGAAAATGTAGCTTATTAAGGTTTATATTTTGTTACTTTTATACTGAAATAAATATTTTGTTAATTAGAATTAAATCTCGGTTTTATTTTCTAAGTAAGAATGACTTCAAAGAAGCAAGATCCTATATCACCTCTGATGGGAATAATTTCCTATCAGTCAGTTTAATAGTGAGAATATGCAACAAATACCTTGCTGAAATTGCTGGCTTGCTGTTTGAATGATATTCTTTTGCTTGGTGTAGGAGAGACCCATATTCCTAGATATTTGATCTGCTTTTATCATACTTCATGTAAGAAAGCTGCTCCTTCTCACCTGTCAACAGCATGCTGATATTGTCTACTTCTCCAGCAGCTTCTGAGGTATGTAAAGTGTTTTTGAAAGCTCAAAGGAGCTCCATTGCTAAAAACAGCATGCCGTGTTTACCAGCTTCTCAGTTTCACGTCCCACGTCTTTACCCTTCTTGAAGCTCCTTTTGTTGTGGGGGAAAATGCCCACTTCAATTAAGAACCAAAGTGATTGGAGAGATGTGAAACAAAATCTATTTTATTGGCATGTGCAACTCACTAAAAGAATGCAGAAGAGTTCCAAACACAGCAAGGTGATAAGACACATCCTGCCTAGTTTGTTAGATAGGAAAGATGAAGAAAATATGGTAAATCACAATGTGACCTCTAAACTTGATTGCTTTTGATTAAACATTTGGTGCGTGCACTTCAACTCCCAGAATTCTCCAGCCAGATGGCTGGCTGGGGAATTCTGGGATTTGAAGTACATGCATCCTAAAGTTTCCAGGATTGAGAAACACTGCTCTACACTATTTGAATTCTGTCTTTCTGGATGCTGTCATTTACTCCAATCAACAATGACATTATGCTGGCTGAGGAATTCTGGGAGTTGAAGTCCACAAGTTGTAAAGTTGCCAAGGTTGGAGACCCCTGGTTTACAATCTCTAGGCAAGGGACTAATGTAAATTAATTCACATGAATTAAACTTCTGAAAAGTACAAATTACATTGGTAATTACATTACCAATGGTTGCTCAAATGGTGAGTCTGCCAAGTGCGAAACAGAAGCCTGAAATTCTCTGTAATTATTTTTCTTTGTTAGATTTTTTAACACCCAAGAGAGATAAAAAGGGGAGGAAGATGGTTTATTGGAACCTTTGTCTGACCTCTGTAGAAAAAAAAACCATGGTGGACTTCATAACTTTTCTGGTTTGTTTTCGTTTTTTAGCATTTTATTTTTCTAGGCTATCCAACTCTCAATAACTCTGGGATGCTTAACAAAGTTTGAAAAATAACAATTCCCTACAAACAACAAAATTGTAAAACAATAGACATCCAGGAACACAAAACTACCCTCCCTTCTCCCAAGCAGAGATCTTCTTTCAATACCCAAATTGTTATTATTAGACAAGCTTTTCACCTCCTACTCCTGTATTATTTATAGACTAACTTCCAATCTCCTTTTCTAATATACATTTCATATTCAAATGTTGCTCTTGATCTAGCTGGCATATAAATATTTATTAGTGTTTCCAGCTAACTTAATTCGGGGGGGGGGGGACAAACATGCTGAGCCATTTGCTGTTGTGCCAAAATAATCCTTAACTTGTTTCTGTTGTGTTGCTGATCATATCTATCATCAATATGTCAATAATGTCTTCCTTTTCTAGTGACTGATAATAAAGAATGTATTTTTCTTCGGGAAGCTGGGAAATGCTTTTGCATCTGGCAGTTTTTCCTGATTGACTAACATCTGGAAACTACTTAGATTCCATGTATGGAAAAGAAATTAAAAAGAGAGAGAAATACGGGAGTCAGACCAGGGGTGGGTTCCTACCGGTGCGGTCCAGTGCGCAGCTCCGGTAGGGACCCACCAATTACGCAATTTGCGCGCGACTGCTCCGGTACCGTCTTCGCCGGACAGTCGCGCGCGTTGCCATCTTTTTAAAAGAATTTTTCAACTTTTTTTGCTTCTGCGCATACGCGGAAGCAAAATCTCGCCGAAATCTCATGAGGGGAGGCGCGCGTGTGTGAGATTTCAGCGAGATTTTGCTTCCGCGCATGTGCAGAAGCAAAATCTCACCGAAATCGCGTGAGAGGGCGTGCGCACATAGCGAGCGTGCGTACGCATGAAACATGGAGATGCACATGCAGCGCACCGGTATCGGTAAGTAGGCAACCCGCCCCTGAGTCAGACCATCAGCCAGTAATCAAGTATTTCAAAAGAGCCGAGGTGGCGCAGTGGTTAAATGCTGCGACTGCAGGCTGACTGCTAGTTCAGCAGTTCAGCTGTTCAAATCTCACTGGCTCAAGGTTGACTCAGCCTTCCATCCTTCTGAGGTCAGTAAAATGAGGACCCAGATTGTTGGGGGCAATATGCTGAACTCTGTAAACCGATTAGAGAGGGCTGTAAAGCACTATGAAGTGGTATATAAGTAAAGTGCTATTGCTATTGCTATTGCTATTTCAGCACAAGCCAGATCAGAATAATAGAATATCAGAGTTGGAAGAAACCCCTGCTCAAGCAGGAGGTCCTGTACCATTCTGGACAAATGGCTGTCCAATCTTTTCTTAAAAACCTCCAGTGATGGAGCACCCACAACTTCTGGAGGCAAGTTGTTCCACGGGTTCATTGTTCCCACTGTTAGAAAATTTCTCCTTAGTTCTAGGTTGCTTCTCTCCCTTCAGTTGCTGGGCAAGCTCTCAAGAGAAGTGACTGTGGTTCTTACTAGCTTAGGGTGAAGGTTTGGATGGAGCACCTTACCAGGAACAGCACATATCAGTGAGTGATTTTGCAATCTGCAAATCACAGGACACGTTTTCATTCCTATGAAGCAGTGAGGGAAACTTGGATCAAAGGACAGTCTCCAAAGGAGGAAAGAATTGGTTCCAACAGCTCCAGCTTAAACTTCCTTTTCAAGAAACCCGGCTGGCAACTTCCAGCTCCTTTGGAAAAGCTCCTTTCCTTCCTTGCCTCACCTCAGGTTGTAATATGGGACTCCAAACTAGCAGTGGATTAATATGGAGAGATGGGGGAGGGGGGCAGTTGACCGAGGGGGCATCTCTGCACAGATGCATCGTCATCAGCTTGGGAGGACTATGCTGTGGTTTTAGCAGAAGGTCAATGGCAGGAAATCAGGAGCTCTCGGAGAAGAGTCAGTACTGCTCACTGTTCTATTATTGGTGTTCATTTTTTTTCTAAACACAATATCAAGTAGTAATATCTGATTTTATTGATAACTAACAAATATCTGTAATGACAATGACTCTGGGGGAGAGAGAGAGAGAGAGAGAAAGAGAGAGAGAGAGAGAAGATAGATAGATAGATAGATAGATGATAGATAGATGATTGATAGATGATAGATAGATGATTGATAGATGATAGATAGATGATAGATAGATGATAGATAGATAGATATAGATATAGATAGATAGATAGATAGATAGATAGATAGATAGATAGATAGAGATAGATAGATAGATAGATAGATAGATAATAAATAGATGATAGATAGATAGATAGATAGATAGATAGATAGATAGATAGATAGATAGATAGATAGATAGATAGATAGATAGATATAGATAGATAGCTAGATAGCTAGATAGCTAGATAGCTAGATAGCAAGCTAGCTAGACAGACAGACAGATAGACAGACAGACTATAACAGTGATGGCGAACCTTTTAGACACCGAGTGCCCAAACTGCATGCGTGCATGCCCAAACTGAAATGTGCGCGTGCGTGCCTGAATGTGCACAAACACATGCATGTGCATGCGCGCACATGCACATGCATGGACATGCGTGCATGCGCAGCAGAGCCCCGAAGACCAGCTGGCCGGCGGGAGGTGGGCCATCCCAATACTGGCAGCGCGATAAGAGGTAAGATCTTTTTCTTTCATGAACTTCTGTTTCGTCGTTTGCAGGGAAACAGAATAGCAATAGCAATAGCAATAGCACTTTTCTTATATACCGCTTCATAGTGCTTTACAGCCCTCTCTAAGCGGTTTACAGAGTTCAGCATATTGCCCACAACAATCTGGGTCCTCATTTTACCCACCTCGGAAGGATGGAAGGCTGAGTCAACCTTGAGCCTAGTGAGATTTGAACAGCTGAACTGCTGAACTAGCAGTCAAGCCTGCAATGGCTGCATTTAACCACTGCACCACTTCAGCTCACGAAAGAAACGCCACAGAGATCTGACCTGGGGCGACGGCGCACATGCCAGCAGAGAGGGCTCTGCATGCCACCTCTGGCACACGTGCCATAGGTTCACCATCATGGGACTATAAAAAAAGAGAGCGAGAGAGAGTGGTAGGCAGAAGGGTTAACAAAAACTATAGAAGAAGAAATATTTGTCCTTTATATCTTTTGTATAGATGGAAATATTATTAATGCATAGACACACACCAAGTTTCCTGTCAATGAATGTCTTCATAGCAGTCCTTATCCAAGAAAAAACCCTTGTCCATAGAAATGTAAACCTTACTCTCAAATACATAATTAATACTATCTGGGCTGGGAACTAAGTACGGATACAATCTCAAAGAAGTTTGATGAAGACTATATTTGCTCAGTGGACATAGGCTGTTGATTGACCATTTGGGGAAAGTGGAGGAGTAGTACTGAAAGGATGTAATGGGGGCCATCGGAAAGCTGCCCCCATCCTTATACTTTGGATTCCGGTCTCTGTTTGTGGCCTTCAAGGAGGGCTGTGAGATTCTGGAACCAGCCCTAACCTCAACATTAGGAACCCCTAGACCAGGGGTAGGCAAAGTTGGTTCTTCTATGACTCGTGGACTTCAACTCCCAGAATTCCTGAGCTAGCATGATTGGCTCAGAAAGTCTGGGAGTTGAAGTCCACGAGTCATAGAAGAGCCAACTTTGCCTACCCCTGCCCTAGACCAGTGATGGCGAACCTTTTTTGACTCCGGTGCCAAAAGAGTGCGTGTGTGCGCGATAGCGTGTGTGCAGGTGCCCACACCCATAATGCAATGCCCTCTCCCTGCGCATGTGCACAACCCCCACGCTGCCCCCCCCACGCATGTGCACAGGCCTCACTGAAGCCTCCAGACTTCCAGTAGGCCTGTTGGGCTGTTTTTCGCCGTCCCCAAGGTTCAGGAAAGCCTCCTGAAGCCTGGGGAGAGCGAAAAATGACCAAACGGACCAACCAGAAGTTTGGAAATGAACTTCTGGTTGGCCCGTTTTTCACCATCCCCAGGCTTCAGGAGGCTTTCCTGAACCCCAGGGAGAGCGAAAATGGCGAAAAAGAAGGCCAAAAATCAGCTGGCCAGGGCGCGCATGTGCCCTGGAGCTGACATAGGGCAACGCCTCGCGTGCCCTCAGACATGGCTCCGCGTGCCACCTGTGTCACGCGTGCCATAGGTTCACCATCACTGCCCTAGACCAGTGGTTCCCAACCTGTGGTACGTGTACCACTAGTGGTACGCGAGGGCCTTCCAGGTGTACGCGAACACTTTCGGGGTCATGAACGATTTTTAGTTAGTTATTTTTTACTTCACAAAAATGTTTACTGCCTAACACAAGATAATCTGGCAATGATTTGCAACTGTTGCCACACGCCACCCACCTGGTCCCAGTGGCCCGAGAATCCAGTTGCTGGATGCGCGGGGCCAAAAAAGGAACGGTACAATTATGGAAATAAAGTGATATCTGATCGAATTTAGTTTCTCTGGAACCAGGTGGTACGCGGCGACTGTAAGGGACCTCCAAGTGGTACTCGATCACAAAAAGGTTGGGAACCACTGCCCTAGACCCTAGTTTGATCAGATATTAGACTCTCCAACTTATGTGAGTTAAATAATCCCAAAATGGCCTGAAAACCAGCCTGAAAATGCCCCAAAACTGCCCCCCAAAATGGCCGAAAACGGCCTGGAAAACAGCTTGAAAATTTCTTGTGAGCAGCTTTGAATGAGAAGATTGGGAATCACAGGACTGGGGTGGAGGCACGGAGAGGGTAAGGGTGTCCTTTATTGGTTTATTTTACACACAGTTGTTTTCCCCGAGATAGGAACTGTGGACCCCTTGATATCAAGTTAATGACTTGCTAGCCCACTGCTGAAAAACCCATTTCATGGGAGTGCACCTTTTGCCTACTTTAATATTCAGTTTCTCAGGGGAGAAATAGATTTTCTGTCAAGGCAGTTGTTCTATATTCAGTGAAACACCCACTCGCCCACCCACACTTCTCTGTGATGCAGAGCCTAATTCTTTTTCTGGTGTTGCTGCTGATTGTTGAAGTGCCTTTCAGAAAAAAAAAATAGAAAGGAAGAAAATGTAGGTTGCTCCAGAATGGGACTATAGATATAGAAACATGTCTGCATTTGAAGAAGCAGAAGAAGAATTTCAGACAAAGTATGCAAATCAACCCTGATCCCCAGACAAAACTAGAACAGAAAGAGAACAAAAGAACATAACTTGGTCAGCCAGCAAACCTCTGACCCTTTCTTCCTATCAGAAATCTCTTGTGAAGGGGCTGTGTTTACCTCTACATTAGTCCATCTCACTTCAAGGCTTTCTGTTGGAAAATAATATATTCTCTTGAATTGTATTAAATAAAAAGATGATGACAATGATGACGATGACGATGATGATGATGATGATGATGATGATGATGATGATGATGATGATGATGCACTTGGTTTAAGGAACTCTGCTTATGTCTACATGTGTCCCAAATCACACCTTGCCTTCTAGTCAATATTTTTGTGCAATTCTAGCCCAGTTTGGTGTAGTGCAGGGGTGGCCAAACTATGGTTCTTTGAGGACCTGTGGACTTCAACTCCCAGAATTCCTGAGCTAGCCCTGCATGCATGGCTGGCTCAGGAATTCTGGGAGTTGAAGTCCACAGGTCCTCAAAGAACCATAGTTTGGCCACCCCTGGTGTAGTGGGTCAAGGCACCAGGCTAGAAATCGGGAGACTAGGAATTCTAGTCTTGCTTTGGGCCAGTCCTGTCTCTCCGCCCTAGAAACCAGACAATGGCAAACCACTTCTGCAAATCTTGCTTAAAAAACTGCAAGGATTAGTTCAGAAACTCTTCGGGAATCAAAACTGACTTGAAGGCATTAAAAAACACCCCAAAGTAAAATCCACTTTTATCTGTAAGAATGTTCATGTAAGAAGGGAGCACTACAGAGTTAATCAACTGGGTCCATGATTTGTATCACAGAATGTCTAGAAATGTCTTCTTGATACTGAACTAAAGTGATCAAGTTTGGATCTGAATGGCCTGGGAGTCATAAGCTTCCATCAATGCTAAAGGATCCTTCCACATCTAAAGATTCCCTGGAGAAAAAAAAATCAAGTTTCTCAATTCTGTCTAAAGCTATCATTGATTCAACTCTTACAAGGACCTACATTTACCCCCTGAATTGGCACAATTCTTATCTCATTTTACATGCTTTAGAGGGCTTTAGAGTACAAAATTTACAATGTTTTTTTCTTGTTAGATATTATTTAGAAAGTATTTAGTGCCTGCCAGTCAGTTTCCCTTATTAGCTAAGAAGGTTCAACTCCCGGCCACAGAAATATCAGCTGCAGGTTTTTGTCTTGGCATTTGAAATGAAGTATTAATAAAGCACAAGGAAGCTTAATTAGTCACACTATTTATAGCTGGCAAATACATTGGAAAAAAGTTACTGTGCTATTTTGGTTAGTAGTGTATACAAAACACCCCTTAATATCTGATTGCTGTGGTCCACCAGCGGCTTGTGCCGCTGGCAGCAGAGTCAGACAGCAAGGAGGCTGGGGAGGAACCTGGACCAGGCCTGGAGTCTGGAGAAGAACAGGAGGAGCATGTTCTCAATGTGCGCAGGAGCAGAGCTGCCAAAAGCAAGAACAGTTCCGGAGGAATAGGACTACTCGGGAGTAAGGCTTGGGGCTAATTGGCCACTCCCATAGGCTATTTAAGTGATGAACACGAATGAAGAAGTTGCAGGAAGCAACTTCGTTCATTTCTAGTCCTTGGCTTTGAATTCAAGCCTCTGTTTTGCTCCCATTTGAAATCGTCAAGTTTGCCTGCAAATTGTTCCTGGGCCATTTGCCAAAGAAGAGCAAGGTTTGTGTGGGTTATCTGCTGTTATCTGAAAGACTTTTTGTCAGACTTGTGTTCTTTTGCTTGGACTATTGCCGACTGTTAAGGAGACTAATTAACAGCCATGACACAGAAAAGACTGGTTTATCCTTTATTTGAACTTAGGATAAGGTGACCAGACGTCCCGCTTTTGGCGGGACAGTCCCGCTTTTGAATAATTTGTCCCGCGTCCCGCGGTGTTTCAAAAAGTCCCGCTTTTTGAATTTGAATTTGCCCTGCACACCCCTCTGCCTCCTGCCTCGCCTGCCTCAGGGCAGTGAGAGGGGCAGCGGCGGTCTTGCCTGTTCGTCGCCGCAGAGCCGAAGAAGCTGGTGGTGTTTGCGGCGCGGGGCTTCCCCCGCCCGCTTTCCCCGGCCGCCGGGATGCCGCCATTTGCTTTCTTTTACCCTCTGCACAAGCAGAACGCTTTGCGCATGCGCAGAGGGCAAAAGAATGCAAATGGCGGCGTCCCGGCAGCCGGGGAAAGCGGGTGGGGGAAGCCCCGCACCGCGAATGCCACCAGCTTCTTCGGCTCTGCGGCGACGAACAGGCAAGACCGCACCGGTAGGAACCCACCCCTGGCTGCGATGAAGGAGGGGGGTGTTTGGGGGGGGTGCACAAAGCTGCAGGATAAGAGAGACGGACCCCTCCCATCTTGCTCCCCTAGAAACCCCCCCCGTCAATGGTGTCCCGCTTTACAAATATTAAAATCTGGTCACCTTAACTTAGGACGACTGCTAAGTAAGACTATTAGCAGCCGTTACTATTAAAGAGAGGTTTGTAAGGACGCTGTTTGTGCTGTGGTCTTTTATCAGGAAGCTGGGTCAGAATACTGATAAGGATTTCTGTAGCATTCGTAAGGAATCAGATATAACATTTGAAGGAGTTTTGGGTGAAGCACTTGTAATTGTCATGTGATTGATCATGTAGATTACATGACCATGCCTAGCTGGCTTTTGCTGAATCAAACTTGGCTTGAAAATCTTCAGAAACCTGGGGCTGTAGGTGAAACATGGTTAGAGTGAACCACTTCTGTATTGTTTTGTTAGCCAAGAAAACTACATGGGTGTAGACACCAGGAATCAAGGTGGCATCTCAAAAGTCTTTCCATTTGCTTATTAGTAGATGAAGTTGCCTGCTGATGTTTCCTAACTTTGCTGCTTTAAAAAATAATGTATAATGGCTGGCACAGGGTCAGTCACCACGTTCATTTTGCATCCCCTTAATTCCTGAGGGATCAAGATTCCAGTTTTAAAACAAGCTGGCAGCGCAACCGCCAATTCTCATTATTCTTGAAAATTAATCCACAATAAAAGAAGAAAAATCCAGAAAAATCCAGGATAAAGGCAATCAAGGTGATTACTTTATTTATCTGCTTGTTTTCAACTTTTCTGAATTGCTATCCAGTCCCAAAAAACCAAAACCAACCTCAAGGCAATTTATAACAATTATCTTTGACCTAACAATTAGGTAACATCTGATGGTTGAAGACCCTAATTATTTTTTTTAAAGAATTTTTTATTTTTTCACCATCTTTACATAAACATCCATACCTATACCATAATATCAAAACATACATAATTATACATTTCTGTCCAAAATGCCATAAACAAATATCCTAAATTTTCACCTTTTGTACTTTTATCTCCCGTCTGTTCTCCTTCTATATTTCATACTACTCCACTCCCTCTATCTCCCTCTCTTCCCTCTACCTTCTTTCTCCCTCTCTCCCTCTTTCCTATTTCCCTCCTCCCTCTCTCCCCTTCCTTTCTACTTCCTCTTCCTCCCTCTTGTCCTTCTCTGAGTACCTCTGATCCATTTTATAGTTAACAGACGAGCAATTCAAAACCCTAACTTTATACCAACATGAGTGCTACTCTTAAACTTATATCTTTTCTCTTATCCATATATATATATATATATATATATATATATATATATATATATATATATATATATATATATATATATATATATGTATATATATGTATATATATGTGTATATATATATATATATATATATATATATATATATATATATATATATATATATATATATATATATATATATATATATATATATATATATATTCTTCTAGGTATATCTACTGTTATTCTAATGCTGCCTCCTTACCTCCTATTTTTGTTGCCTGGGTCTACCACCTTTAATTTTCAGTTTTCTTCCAAATTAATCGCTATAGCTTATCTTCCATACATATTCATTGTCTCTTGTACCTCTTTTCTTATTTATCCTTCAAGTCCATCCTGTTTATATTTTTAATTTTAGGCCATACTCCCCCCTTTCCTCAATTTATATCTTTAGAAGACCCTAATTATTGATGTTATCAAACAATAAGATTTTTCTGACTCCAAATTAAATTGTGCCCCCTCTTTAAATCTAGAAGCGTTTTGATCTACTTATAAGTGCAGATTTCCCAAAAGAAGTGCGCACAGACAGTTTAAAAAAAAAGTCCACCTTGTTTACATGACGGTTGGATCAAAGCTGATTATATTTTTGTGGCGACGAGCAACAAATATTGATCTTCATCAAAGTGAGACCTGAAATGATGAGATGATGATGAGAAAGATGAGACCTTCATCAAAGACGAGTCTTCGAACCTTACTGTGATTCTTGTCTGATGTCCGCTTTCAAAATGATGTTCTAATTAACTGATGTCCGCTCTCAAAAGTTTCTTTCAGTTTTACAATCAAAATAAAAATTGCCCAGATGCTAAGTAACATTGGAAAAGAATGTCTCTCATTACAGAATTCAGGTTATGGGTATGAAATATTTCACGTGCAGATTTGAACCTGTGTGCCGAAATCTGGCAGCGAACCTTTGAAGGAACACCCACCTCTACAGTTTCTGCAGATTGCCATGAATAATGCAGATCGATTATGTGTCTTCCCAGGCCCTCGCCTTCCATTTTCTTGATTGCAACTGTCAGCTCCTCATATCCATTGCTGGCGTCCTCCCTTGCTTGCTTTCAAAATCCTTTGCTGAAGGAATTCATAATTGGGAGAGGCAATTATTATTTTCAAACCAGAGATTTTTAACTGACACGTTTTAGCAAATTCTCTTAGCAGCAGCTTGGCAGAGCATCTTGAATGATAACAGAAAGTCTTGGAAGACAGAAGGAGGAGTCAGCAGATTGCATCCTCCTCCCGCATTTTTGAAATGCAGAAATTAAGAATGACTTAATTAAGATTTATGGGTTTTCTGGTTTCCAACTGTGGAATTACTCCATTTCCCCCACTCTCCTCTTTAAACAAGCGATTTTTTATAGATCTCGTTGACATCAAAGAGAACATAACAGAAGAACTTTGCTCAATCAAACTAAAGCTTTAGCCTAGGGTGGTTAGTTGGAAGCTAGTGAGATGCCTTCAGACATGACAAAGACCCACAGCTATTCTTCTGCTTATGTCCTCCAGGCAACTAGTACTGAGCCTGACATGTGCTACTCAGTGGTGGGTTCCTACCAGTGCGGTCCACTCTATAGCACCGGTAGCAGCCCTCTGGTGATGTCACAGTACTGGTGCGGTCAGTTGCCGGTGCCTGGGCACCGCCATTTTTTTAAAAAAAAATTTAAACCTTTTAAAAATTTTTCTTCTGCGCATGCCCAGAAGCCGAGCTTCCGGCACTGTGCATGCGCTGCCTTCCTACCCCACAGTGAGTCCAAGCAGGGGAGGATGGCTGAGGGAGCACATGAGACGCTGAAAGAACGGGCGGCAGGACCTATCTCAGTTCCCCTCACTTCAGCAGTCTCAGAAGCCATGAACGCGCAGTGATGATCCTAGGATCATCGAATGGGGAGAAGCATTCAGGCCGGACGGAGCCTCCTAGAAGAACCGCTGCCGCGGTCTTGCTGCTCCCACTGCGGGGGGGCTGCGTTGCGGGTGATGTATGCCCCCCCCCACTTCTCCGGCCATTGCCAAGCTCCCGAGGCCCACGCCCACCCGGTCACATGCCTGGCAAGCCACACTCACAAATAAGCCACACCCACAAAGCGGTAGTAAAAAAATTAGGAACCCACCCCTGATGTGTTGGATGTGTTTGTCCTGCATTCCAACTGAATTGATTAACAGGAGATGCTCCTTTAACAACATGTCATGCGTTCTAAAAAAAGGAAAGATGTTCATTCAACTATCTTTGGTAGATTTTTTTTCCCGGTGAGACCGGTCTATCAGGGCAACCCGGTCTACCCAAATATGGGACGGAGCATACTGCTTCGGCTTTCGCCTTTCAACCCCAATCCAGGTGCCTTTGCAGGCAGGAGCCTTTGCTTTTGCGACAAATGTTTTGTGTTGAGTTTATATCAATTTATATGAATTTCTTTCTTTCTCGGTAAATATAAATTCAACATCCTTGGTAGAGTGTTCCGGGTTCAAGTACATGAAAGCTAGCCCTGTGTTCATCTGAAAAATATTGGGGGTTAGAGAATGAAAATGTGCTTTAAAGATAAATTTATTCCTAGACAGAAAATAAACATAAATTCCCAGTCAAGACTGACAAGTCCAAAGCAAAATATGCATTTCTGCCACCTGGAAGATGACATTAACTAGATAAATATTCAGCCAGCTGTAAAGAGCTGGAAGCAAATATTCCTGCCAGTTTAATATTTTCCATTCCACATATGTATATGGTTCAGCGTTGAAAGCCAATATTTTTCATACTGTACAAACACATTATTTGTTTCCACTGAACCATTTGCCCACTGCATCAAAGTTTGTTTGGTCACAGCAGAATAATAACATTTTTGACACGGATGCCTAATATGGGTTTTTAAACAGTTTTGCAAGTCCTATGCTGAAGAAAAGCTGCAACCTCCATTTATGGACTCTGAAAATTGTGTTTTTCTTTGGGAAAGTGGTATGGGAGGCTATCTGTTCCAGGGGTCTCCAACCTTGGCAACTTTAAGACTTGTGGACTTCAACTCCCAGAACTCCTCAGCCAGCAAAGCTAACAAAGCTGGCTGAGGAATTCTGGGAGTTGAAGTCCACAAGTCTTAAAGTTGCCAAGGTTGGAGACCCCTGATCTATTCTGCCTTTGTCCATGCCCTCAAGCAGAATCCTTAATGATGCAACAATGGAAAGTGTCACACATTTCTAAAAACATCCTATGATATTTTGTGGGTAGTGGAGACCATAATAAATTCAACACGTTAGGAAAGTCTACAGGTTCCTGGGAT
This sequence comes from Diadophis punctatus similis, assembly GCA_023053685.1. Lineage (NCBI taxonomy): Eukaryota > Metazoa > Chordata > Lepidosauria > Squamata > Dipsadidae > Diadophis > Diadophis punctatus. Next base: position 13,385,077 of record JALIGW010000017.1, read on the forward strand.
AAGAAGCTCATTCATCCCTCTGCTAACACCTCAAGGAAGACTGAAGCCAATGTGGTAGCAAATCCCTTTGTTTTGGTTCCTGTGGATTCTTTCAAAAATGTGATCAAAAACAAAAACAGCCCCAATAATGAAAGCAACAAGATATTGGCAGCCTTGACCGTCCTACTCCTCCTGGCTACGAGCCAGAAGGTGCTGCCTCCTGCTGAGACATTGCTCAAAGAAAATAATGTATTATTTATTATTGCAAAGAAAACTCGGAGGCATTCTACAGTTTCTGGACTGAAGTATTTGCACTGTGGCACAGATCAGATTTTTCTAAGCAAGTCCTATTTCTTCATATGGCTATTGCCTCCTTCATAACGGATTTTCTGAAATTATTCATCAACCCTCATCAAGGTTTGGCCATGCTAAAATATGATTCAAGTCAGGCCTTACAAGAGCGTCCTTTCAGGACTGCATCTTTGGAACCGTCATGGTTTGTGTATCTCCCAGCCTTTTTGGTTAACTCCAACAGGAAGCATGACTAGATGAGCTAAAATCTACTTGATTGTAAGGCTACGTTAGCAGAATATTGCAAGTCTGAAAGTATAAACGTCTCACCACCATTTTAAACTCTTGATCCATTAGAGCAGGTCCTTCTTAAGTTCCTTCCTCAGACTGATATGTCACTGAGGGTTCCAATCTTTCTTCTCAGATTGTTTCCTAGGTAGCATCTCTTCCCCTCATCCCCAAAGTCACCCAAACATTCCCTTACAGCAGAGGTCTTCAAACTTGGCAACTTTAAGACTTGTGGACTTCAACTCCCAGAATTCTCCAGCCAATTCTGGAAGTTGAAGTCCACAAGTCTTAAAGTTGCCAAGTTTGGGGGCCCCTGCCTTACAGTATAATGGATAGAGAATCCATACATTTTAGTGAAAAAGGCAGAGAATCACTCACTACACTTCAGGCCCCTCGAGAGATAAATCTGTACAGGGTCTAATGATAGCCAGATAGGTTTGACATTCGAGACATAAAATTTTGAGCCAGACAATCCTGTCAATGTTCCAGGAAATAAAACAAGAGCAATAATAATGACCAAGGTCATACCATTCTGCTGTGGGTTTCTGTACTGTAATCCAATGATGTTGAAGGTTATGATGACAAGGAACACCTAAGCCAGAAAGGTCTCAGTTGAGGATCTGGATGAAGCACAATGGTGAATCATAGAAAGCAGATTTCCATCTTGTTTGAGTATCAGAGACTCGTGTGGCAATTGGGCTCGTGGGTTTAGTTCCCTCTGGAGTCAATCAGGGCAAGGAACTGATTTAAATGCAATTTAGAAAGATGAAGCTTTCTAAAGGTGCTCTAAGAAAAGATGGACTCCTTTGAATGCAAACATCCGACAAACCTTCACAATAGGAACAGAAATGAATGACAGGTAAAACATGAAGGGTGGATGATACTTAGAATAATGTTTTTAGTACCAAAAGGCAAGGGAAAAATCAACGAATTATGACAGCTACTGGCTGCAACTTGCCTGCCTACAACATTGGGACTGTTTATTGGCATTATAACAAGTCCAGTAGTTGCTTATTTGAAAGAAAATGTAATGGATCCAAGATGGCGCCGATGAAGGCTACCTCGGTGAAATGCTCTCAAATGGTTTCTTTATTTTCTATTATTCTCTGCGATTATGGATTTCATACTCATGAGACCATCTGCTAAGAATTAAGGAACATTTTTTTAAGGAGCAGCTCTCTGTAACCTCACCCTCACCTGTCTTTACAAACACGGAGGAGATTCCAACACAGGAAGAAGCTAATTCCCCGGAACTATGGATCACCAAAAGTAAATGCAGACGGCAGAGACGAAGAGGTAAAAGGGCGGGAATTTTAAATAGACTAAGGAATAAGGGAATTAAAAAAAACCCCACTCCCTTCTATCTTTCTTACCAATTTACGTTCACTTGCTAACAGGATGGATGAAATACTCCTTTTAAACAGATCAATTCTGATTTTTACAATGCATCTGCCCTATGCTTTATTGAATCCTGGCTAAAAGAGGAAATTGACGACAATAGCATGCATATACCAGGATTTCAGATACTTAGAACAGACAGGATTGTAGAACTATCAGGGGGAAAAAAGGGAGGAGGCTTATGTATATATATATATATATATATATCAACAACAGCTGGTCTCAGGACATAACTATAATACACAAATTCTGTGATGAAAACTTAGAGTCTTTACTTATCAACTGCAAACCTTTTTATTCTCCACGTGAGTTCACATCATTTCTACTAGTTGCGGTGTATATCCCACCACAAGCCTGTGTAAACAAGGCTTTACAAACTCTAGCTGACCAGATTATGGAGGCTGAAGCCAAATACCCAGATTCACTGGCCATTATTCTAGGTGATTTTAACAAAGGTAACTTAAGGAAAGAGCTTCCAAAATATTTTCAGCATGTCAATTGTCCCACCAGAGGCGAGAATACTTTAGACCACTGCTACACAACACTAAAAGATGCTTATCGGTCCTTACCACGAGCAGCTGTGGGCCACTCTGATCATTGCATGATTCACCTTGTACCTGCTTACAGACAAAGATTTAAAGCCACAAAACCAACAATTAAATCAGTGGGGACTTGGACTGAAGAGGCAAAGTTAAAGCTACAGGCTTGCTTTGACTGCACGGACTGGAATATTTTTGAAGATACCTCTGCAGACCTGGTTGAACTCACAGATACTGTAACATCATATGTCAGCGTCTGTGAAGAGCTATGTGTACTGACCAGGAACTTGCGAATATACAGTAACAATAAACCTTGGTTCACAGCTAAACTTAAGCAGCTATGTCGTTCCAAAGAGGAAGCCTACAGAAAAGGTGATAGAATGCTGTACAATCAGGCCAGAAATGTATTAACAAGGGAGATCAGAGCAGCAACAAGAAGCTACTCTGAAAAGCTAAGGAATCAGTTGTCAACAAATGAACCAGCAAACATGTGGAAAACTCTTAAAAACATCACCGGTTATGGCAAACCAACCTTCCCAGGCTGAAGGAAATCAGCAACTGGCAGATGACCTGAACGTGTTCTGCTGCAGGTTTGAAAGGAAACTACAGCCACCTATCTCCACAACCTCCATCCCAGACACACCAACAACAGCCAAACCTCCTACAACTGACCCCATCCCATTCAGTTCACAACCCCTGGTGATCACACAACCTCTGGTGATCACAGAAAAGGAAGTGCAAGATCTATTTCACAGACAGAAGCCAGGAAAAGCACCAGGCCCAGACAAGATAACTCCTTCTTGCTTAAAAGTCTGTGCTGACCAATTGGCCCCTATCTTCACCCAAATCTTCAACAAATCACTAGAGATAAGCCATGTTCCTTCTTGCTTCAAACGCTCCACTATCATCCCATTTCCGAAGAAGCCCTCCATCAAGGAACTGAATGTCTACAGACCAGTTGCTCTAACATCTGTAGTTATGAAACAGTTGAAAGGCTAGTGATGTCCCACTTGAAAACCATCACGGATCCACTGTTAGACCCCCTGCAATTTGCATACCGAGCAAATAGATCGACATATGATGCTGTTAATATGGCTCTGCACGACATCCTACAACATCTTGAATCTCCAAAGACCTACGCAAGGGTCCTCTTCGTAGACTTTAGTTCAGCATTCAATACCATCATACAGGCATTCTTCTAACTAAACTAAATCAGCTAGCAGTATCTGAACACACTTGTAAGTGGATCACAAGCTTCCTAACAGACAGGAAGCAGCAGGTGAAGCTAGGAAAAATCACATCAGATACCTGTACAATTAGCACAACCCCCCCCCCAAAGCTGTGTACTCTCACCACTTCTCTTCTCACTATATACCAATGACTGCATCTCAAAAGATCCCTCTGTTAAAGTACTGAAGTTTGCAGATGATACAACAGTAATTGGTCTCCTTCGAGACAACGATGAATCTGCATACAGACGGGAGGTTGAACAACTAGCCTTGTGGTGCAATCAGAACAATCTTGAACTAAATACACTCAAAACCGTAGAAATGGTGGTAGATTTTAGGAGAAACCCTCCTATACGACCACTTCTTACAATACCAGACAACACAGTATCAACAGTACAGACCTTCAAGTTTCTAGGTTCTATCATATCTCAAGACTTAAAATGGACACCTAACATCAAAAACGTCATAAAAAAAGCACAACAAAGAATGTTCTTTCTGCGCCAACTCAGGAAGCTCCAACTGCCCAAGGAGCTGCTGATACAGTTCTAAAGAGGAATTATTGAGTCTGTCATCTGCACCTCTATAACTGTCTGGTTCGGTTCTGCAACCCAACAAGACAGACACAGACTTCAGAGAATAATCAGAACTGCAGAAAAAACAATTGCTGCCAACCTGCCTTCCATTGAGGACTTGTATACTGCACGAGTCAAAAAGAGGACCGTGAAAATATCTACAGACCCCTCACATCCTGGACATAAACTGTTTCAACTCCTACCCTCAAAATGATGCTATAGAGCACTACATACCAGAACAACTAGACACAAGAACAGTTTTTTCCCAAACGCCTTCACTCTGCTAAACACTCACCACTGTCAAACTATTCACAAAGGCTGCATTACTATTACTATTAGTCTTCTCATCGTTCCTATCACCCATCTCCTCCCACTTATGACTATATGACTGTAACTTGTTTCTTGTATCCTTACGATTTATATTAATATTGATTGTTTTCTGATTGCTTATTTGTACCCTATGACAATCATTAAGTGTTGTACCTCATGATTCTTGACAAATGTATCTTTTCTTTTATGTACACTGTGTTCTTCCCCAGCTATGGACCAGAGAAAATGTAGCACACACGCAGTTTGTTCAAACCTATATTTAATTGATTAACCACTATTAATAAACTGGCTTAGTAGTGTTCACACACAAACAAATCTTAAAGCAGTCTTTTCTTGAAAAAACCAGTGGCATTAACAGCTGGCATAAGTCCATAAAGTCATAAAGCAAAGATAAGTAATTAGTCCTGGATATCTCGGGAAGCTTACAAAGCTTGGCCAGATGCCTGGAATCAGTCCACAAGAAGTAAGCCAAAACAGATAAGCCAAACAGAGGTTTTCCAAACAAGAGGCACACGAACGAACAAACTATCAAACAAGTTGCTTCCTGCAGAGCTTTTTCTGTCTTCATCATTCCTTAAATAGGCTTGGGGAGTAGCCAATTAGCCCCAAGCCTACTCCCGAGGAGACCTCCTCCCGAGTAGCCATTCCTGCCTTTTGGCAGCTCTGCATGCCCATCAGAGATGGGTTCCTGCCGGAGCTGCCTGGTGCGCAGCTCTGGTAGGGAGTGGCCAATTGCGCAATTTGCATGTGACCACTCTGGAGCCCTCTCTGCCGGTCCACCACATGCATCACCATGTTTTTCTGTTAATTTTTGGGCGATTTTGCTTCCACACATGCACAGAAGCAAAATCGCATGAGGGGGCGCGCGCGCATAGCAAGTGCACCCCCCCGAAACTTGGAGATGCGCGCTCAGTGCACCGGCACCAGTAAGACAGCAACCTGCCACTGATGCCCGTGCATTAAGAAGAGGCTCCTCCTCTTCTTCCTCATCACTGATGTGAGGTGCTGGAGGTTCCGAAGGCCCTGGCTGAACCTCTGCCTCTGGCACTGAGTCCTCACCAGCCTCCTCACTGTCCGACTTGGGTGCCAGCTGCACAGGCCGCTGGTGCATCACCACATCAGCCTCTTCTCTAGCAGGATCCACTACCAGCTGCATGGACGCTGCTGGCGGTTCACAAGACATTAAGAGCATACTGTATGTACCAAAGACAAATTCTTTGTGTGTCCAATCACACTTGGCCAATAAAGAATTCTATTCTATTCTATTTTCTGAGTGAAACAAAAGAAGGCTTGTAAAAATCTACCGTATTTTTCGGAGTATAAGACGCACCGGAGTATAAGATGTACCTTAGTTTTGGGGGAGGAAAATAGGGGAAAACAATCTGCCTACCAGGTATTCATCTGGCTAGCATCCTTAGTCTGTTCAGCTTCAGCACATTATTTTATCCCCTGGTAAGGACTTAAAAAAACATTCTTCAGAGAGAGTAACAATGAAAGAGCCTGCAAGCCAGTAAGAGCTGGGAAGATCGTTAGCACCTGGTTAGGGCTAGAAAAAAACTTATTCGGAGCAAGTAGAGCAATGAAAAAAACCCTGCAAAGACTTAGGGCTGGAAAAACATTCTTCGGAGAGAGTAACAATGAAAAAGCCTGCAAGCCTGTAAGAGCCAGAAAGATCGTTAGTGCATCGTTAGGGCTGGATAAAAGCTTTGAAAAAGCTACATTCGAAGTATAAGATGCACCCAAATTTTCAGCCACTTTTAGGGAGGAAAAAGGTGCATCTTATACTCTGAAAAATATGGTATGTGGCACAACTATTTGACAAAATTATTCTTAAAAACTCAAAGAAAAGAAATACGAACCTTTTCAACCCGGATAAAGTATAAAAAGGTAGAAGAAATATCACTATATCATGTAAGGGCTTGAAAACAAACACTTAGAGCATAATAGATCAGATATTTCTGCTATGTAAAGAAGACTCGTTCACTGAGGTGGCATACTTTGAGACAGTCAAGTTGATGAAAAGCAACAGGAGAAAATTACAAAATAGCATGATTTACAAATTGAAGTCAAAAGAGTATGGAAGAAAAACAGATCAATTGTCACATCTATTGTAATTGCAGTTCTTGGTGCAATTTCAAATGAATTCACCAAATATTTAGAAATGTTACACTTAATGGTGTGGCTCTCCTAATTGTGCAGAAGATCTTTCTCTTGGAACAGCTGGCGTTTTATGGTGAAACCTCCAATGACTCTTCCTTATTTGGATATTTATCACTGGAGTTAAGCCCCAGTTCAGTAGATTGTATTACTCATTTGGATGGTGTCCAAATGAGTATTACAATTGCTTTGATGTCATCAAATTTGCAGATGACACCAAACTGGCAGGAATAGCCAACTCTCCAGAAGATAGGCTCAAGATACAGAAGGATCTTGACAGACTTGAACATTGGGCGCTATCTAACAAAATGAAATTCAATGGTGAAAAAAGTAAGGTTCTACATTTAGGCAAGAAAAACAAAATGCACAGGTACAGTATATGTGGTACCTTGCTCAACAGTAGTAACTGTGAGAGGGATCTTGGAGTCCTAGTGGACAACCATTTAAATATGAGCCAGCAGTGTGCAGCAGCTGCCAAAAAAGCCAACACAGTTCTAGGCTGCATTAACAGAGGGATAGAATCAAGATCACGTGAAGTGTTAATACCACTTTATAATGCCTTGGTAAGGCCACACTTGGAATACTGCATTCAGTTTTGGTCGCCATGATGTCAAAAGGATGTCGAGACTCTAGAAAGAGTGCAGAGAAGAGCAACAAAGATGATTAGGGGACTGGAGGCTAAAACATATGAAGAACGGTTGTAGGAACTGGGTATGTCTAGTTTAATGAAAAGAAGGATCAGGGGAGACATGATAGCAGTGTTCCAATATCTCAGGGGTTGCCACAAAGAAGAGGGAGTCAAACTATTCTCCAAAGCACCTGAGGGTAGAACAAGAAGCAATGGGTGGAAACTAATCAAGGAGAGAAGCAACTTGGAACTAAGGAGAAATTTCCCAACAGTTAGAACAATTAATCAGTGGAACAGCTTGCCTCCAGAAGTTGTGAATGCTCCAACACTGGAAGTTTTAAAGAAGATGTTGGATAACCATTTGTCTGAAATAGTGTAGGGTTTTCTGCCTAGGCAAGGGGTTGGACTAGAAGACCTCCAAGGTCCCTTCCAACTCTGTTGTTGTTGTTGTTGTTGTTGTTGTTGTTGTTGTTGTTGTTGTTGTTCTTCTTCTTCTTCTTCTTCTTCTTCTTCTTCTTCTTCTTCTTCTTCTTCTTCTTCTTCTTCTTCTTCTTATTTTATTATTATTATTTTATTATTATTTTATTATTTTATTATTGGAAAACAATAATTTAAATGGCTGACACTTTGCTGAGCTTTCATGAGGCTTCCTGTCCTTCAGCATGAGGTCATCGTCCCTTGGCCTAGTGACAGAATTTGCCCTGAACCCAGAATTCAGACAGGAGTCTCCTATGATCCCGCAATGTTCTACCCAGGTTACGCATCAAAACCGGTAACACCCAAAACATATTTATCCAGGTTTCAAATATTATTAGGGACAAAACTCCAGAAAACTGGATGGATTTGATAATGCAATGGAGTATCCTAGAGAAGGGCACTGTTGTATTGATCCCTCTCTGAGTTCATATATTTGGTTGATACTGGAATCTATTTTGGACACGTTTATTTTTCCCCTTCCCAGTACTTCAGGAAAGTAGATTGAAGGTTAGATAAATCATCGTTCTCATCTCTCTTTGTACTCTGGTGAAAATAGGATTTCGTCTTTGTCTCACCAGATGTCAGGCTTGTCTAGCATAAAGCCAGACAGGACAGTAAATCTCAACTCCCCAAACCCCAAAAACCATATTCAAGAACTTCTTACAGCTCACATACATGGCAAAGCTTGATTATTTGTTTTATTGCAGACAAGAATGAAACCATAAAGCCATAGATCTGGCTAGACAGAAATCAAAGCCAATATATCTGTTTTCGCTCTAGACTTCCTCTAAACCAGGGGGTCTCCAACCGTGGGCAACTTTAAGACTTGTGCACTTCAACTCCCAGAATTCCCCAGCCAGCATGAAATTTTCAATCTTTTCAAAGATTGAGAATAGTCTTTGGGGTGTGTTTTAAAATATGTTCAGATATCTGGGGGGCTGTGAATACAAGTTGAGTGTCAAGCTTGAAGCTGACCTGGCTATGGCCATTTTCTTTTCTTTGGGGCTTCTGTTTCTATTGGGGTTTCTTTTCACATGACTTCAGGTTGACACAGCCTGGAGTTGAAGGGTGAGGGTAGAGATAGATGGGATTTTGTAGCCAAAACAGAATAGCTCTCGGATGAGTCAGAGACATTCCAATAGCTGGCTGGCCAGAGGAGGAGAGAAGTCACCAAGCAACCAGCCAGTATCCAGATTGGACAATGTGATTTATTGTTTTGAGAAAACAGGAAACTTTTACTTTTAATGTGGTGGAAAGGGCGGGAAGTTTCAGAACTGGCTTTCCACCAGTTTGTGCCAAGATCAGGGGTCTCCAACCTTGGCAAGTTTAAGACTTGTGGACTTCAACTCCCAGAATTCCTCAGCCAGCTTTGCTGGGAGTTGAAGTCCACAAGTCTTAAAGTTGCCAAGGTTGGAGACCCCTGGCCAAGATGATGTCTCCAAATAAAACTGTTCTTTGAGGAACCAACTTGCCTCGGAGTTCTGTTTGTGATGGGTGCATTATTTGGAACCCTGACATTGAGTCTTTTCAGGGATGTGCTTGTATCTCTGAATCCTCCCAGGTGCTCTGGCCCTGAAGGGAGGACATCATGTGTGCTTGAGCAGCTTGAGTTGAGTGAAGATGTCATGAATTAGCAGCTGGTTTGTACTGAAGTGCCCCAGTCTTCCACAGCACATTTACTTCAAAGGTGTTTAACATCTAACAAGAATAAACCTTCTCTAAAATGAACCTTGCTGCCTCTTTTTAGCTCCACTGCTGATAGGTGACCACCAGAAATAGCAATGTCATGGAATCTCACCAGGGGTGGATTCTGAATCCTTTTGCTGCTGGTTTGCTCAGGGTCGCGCCGTGCGTGCACCCGCAGCAATCAAAAAATAGCTTCTGCGCATGAGCAGAAGCAAAATCCAAGATGGCGGCACCCACGAAACGGCACTGACAGAACCGGCTCCGTGATGTCATCACCGGTTTGCTAATGGTTCTAAAGAACCGGTTAGAACCGGTAGGAACCCATCTCTGAACCTCACCGTAGTGAGCTGCTTTGGAAAATCTTGAAGTTTGAAACTTGAAGCGGAAATTCCCATTTACGGTAGTAGCCAAGTGCTGGGTTTTTAAACAAGGCTGGAGAACTGGAACTACATTTGGTACTTGGTATTTTTGGATTTGTCCTGGTTTTTTAAACTCAGAATTTGTGGAAGAAGGAAATTCATGGTGCTGTATGGGAAATTTAGCAATCGGTGGGTGGCAGAAAAGGAAGGAGACATTGCTGGAAATTGTGTAGCCTGCAGGCAAATGCGTGAACTGCTTCTAAGAATAGATCAGAGGCTCTAGGGAAGCAACTTTATTTCTTGAGGCATGAAAGCTTCTTTTTCTTAATTGGAAAGTGCCAGGAGTAATCGGCTTCTCTTGAAACTCATTAAATTATTCAATGATTTCTCCCACTTTGCCTTGCTCCAAATGAGGGAGACATTTGGACTCAAGGGTAGTAATAATTTTAGCCGGGAATAAAATTAAAAATTAAACAAAACAACTCACAATGAGCTTATACTCTCTTTTTTTAAGGCATAATGTGATCTGAATAAGACATGGAACGTCACTTGATGCTGTCCATAAGCTCTGCATCATCCATCAAATTAGAGAAGGGCTAATTCAGGAAAACCTACCAAAAAGGAGTTGAATTCAGTTGCAAGTTTTCACATAATTGGAGTTCTGGAAACCAAACATGGCATTGATTCATGAAGGCAACTTTTGATGCTGTCTCATTTGGTGGTCCTTTGTAGGAGAAGGAATGGCAGAAACTGGGGGTGGAGTTAAAAGAGGAATCAGTCTAGAATCCCAACATTTCCACAAGTTAACTAAGTCTATCCTCCCTTAAATTCTGTTGACCCAAGCAGGTGTTAACCATTAGCTGAGAAGACATTTGTGCATAGGCTGTTTATCAATAAATCAGTTTAATTGGATCTTCATGTGTGGACCTCATTGTTTGTGCCTGATATCCACCACTTTTTTTCCATGACAGTGGCGTGCACAACTTTTTCCTGGAAACATAAGGGTGTTCTCTGAGGTTGCCACTCAGCCCTAAAAATGTGTTTGCTCCAAGAAGTAGCAGACAGGGCATGTAACCCCACCCCTGCCATGAATCATTATTGGAGGAAGCAGGAAAATGTTGCTCCAAGTCACCTTTAGAATCCCAAGACACCTTTGGTCAATAAATCTCCTTTTATTTGACTGTATAAAGATGCAATGGATGAGATCATACAAGACATCACTTACTTGGCATAAATGCAAGAGATGGAAGTTGGAAGAAAATACATAATTTGATTTGTATCTGATGTTGCCCGGTAGATAGAAGGTACACATTTGCATTTCATTTCCTTTGATTACATGAGAAAACAATCTAATGTATGTGTTATTCCTTCCTATCTTTCCCAGAACAACATTTAGAGCTAGCAACTAAAATGAATTCCAGCAAAGTCTACTCAAGATTTCTTTGAAAGAAAGAAGAAAGAAAGGAAATACTTTCTCAAAGGGGTTGTTGAAGGCCCATTAAAGCTTGAAGAGCTCTTTATGCAGCAAAGTTCTCCAGAAGTGAGCTAATAAATTAGAATGTTGCAAATATCAAACGGAATATAAATATAGTCTTTTTGTTAAAAATAATAATCACTTTTTAAAGAATTGCATTTGGAGAGAAGGTGTTTCCAATTTCATTTATTTGAAGCACAATGTTTCTGAAATGGCATTCCATCTGAGGCCGAGGAGAAGTGTGAACAAGTAAAAGCAATGAATACACCTACAATACTGAAGATAGACGAATAATCTCACCAGGAAAAGAATCTCTATTCAGACCAATTCCCCAGAATTCAGGGATTTAGGAATAAGATCACCACATCTGAAACTGACCTAGAAACCAAAGCTTTTTATAAAGTTTCAGGCAAAGAGCCCCCTGGTTCCGAATTCTAGACTTCCCTTCCCACTTTTGCACCCAAGTTCCAAACACCAGAGCTTTGAGGGGCTGCACTGCTTTCCTTGATGGACAAATTGAGTATTTGTGAGAGTTCAGCTCTTAATGCCTTGGTGAGACATAACATCTTGATGCCTTGTCAGCCTGCCAGATAAACCAGACAGGAAACACAACTAGATGAGCTAAATCTACTTTATTGTAAGGCTACATTAACAGAACTTTGCAAGTCTGAAAGTACAAAAGTCCCCACACTAAAAGACACTTTTAACTGCCAAGTGTCAAGACAGGCCTTTCCTAAGCTTCTTCCTCTGACCTTTAAATGACTGGGGAATCCTGTTTCTCTTCTCGGATTGTTTCTTAGTCAACATCTCTTCTCCTCATCCCTCAAGGTCATCCATAGACTCCATTACAGGGGAGGGCTGCTAGGGGTTTGCAAGGATTTGGGACAGGGGCGGGTTCCTAATTTTTTTACTACCACTCTGTGGGCGTGGCTTATTTTGTGGGTGTGGCTTGCCAGCCATGTGACCGGGTGGCGTGGCTTGCTGGCCATGTGACTGGGTGGGTGTGGCTTCTCAGACTGCTGAAGGGAGGGGAACTGAGATAGGTCCTGCCACCCCTTCCCCTTCCCCTCAGCAGCTCAAGAAGCCTCAAACGTGCGAAAATGCCTGGGATCATCACTGCATGTTTGTGGCTTCTCGGACTGCTGAAGGGAGGGGAATGGAGATAGTTCCTGCCGCCCATTCTTTCAGCGTCTCATGTGCTCCCTCAGCCATCCTCCCCTGCTTGGACTCACTGTGGGGTAGGAAGGCACGCATGCGCAGTGCCGGAAGCTCAGCTTTTGGGCATATGCGCAGAATAATTTTTTTTAAAAAAAATTTAATCTTTTTTTAAATGGCGGCGCCAGGCACTGGCAACCGACCGCACCGGTACTGTGACGTCACCAGCGGGGCGCTACCAGTGCTATAGAGTGGACCGCACCGGTAGGAACCCACCACTGGTTTGGGAGAATCTCTAGCTAAGATTCTGTGCAGTTCGGAGAACCCCAAAATCCCACTCCTGGCTGGCCCCGCCCATCCTGCCCCTCCACTCCCAGGAGTCCCCCACGTGGCCCGTTTTGGATGCAGGTAAGTGCAGGGCATGCACAGAGACTTGGGGAGGGTGAAAAATGGGCCTATCAGAAGTTTGGGAAAGCCTCTGGAGCCTGGGGAGGGCAAAAACACGCCCCCCTGCCGTGGTGCAGGAGGCTGACTAGGCCATGCCCATCAAGACCACACCCACCCAGCAACCGGGCAGAGAACCCCTTGCTAAAATTTTTGAGGCCTGCCCCTGCTCCTTTACATGTCTTGAGGTAACTTAATCATGTGGTAGGATATATAGGATGGATGACATAATAATCATAGTACATCAGGGTAAAATTCTTTTAACTGAACATTCTTCATGTAAACTACTCACATTTTTTTTCTAACCATCAAATCCATGAGTGTCCCACAGGTGCTTTTCAAAAGGCAACTGGATTTTCTTGGTTTTTTCCCCCCTTGAAAACGTTTCAGTTTTTTCAGAACTGAAGAAACTTCTTGGGTGAGAAACAAAATGTTTTCAAGGAAAAAAAAAACCAAGAAAGTTCAGTTGCCATTCAAAAAAAACACCTTTGGAATAACCATGATCTGGATGATTGAGAATCTCCATAGACCAGTGTTTCCCAAACTTTTGACATATGTGTACCCCTTCTATAATTTTCGTAACGCTGAGTACCCCTCATAAAAAACATATGCTTTAATAAAAATCAAAATATATTTATTTTTTCTTTTTTTGGTACATACACAAAATAAAAATTGTATTTTATAAAAATAATCAAAATCAGTGGAACTTACTAAAGCACGATAACAGGCGCCCGGAACTAACTATTAAAGAAGTAAGTTGTCTCTGTAACGAAGTGCAGTATATTCACGCCATGTCACGCCTCACAAGACTGTCTAACCATTAGATAACACTGCAATTCTCCGGCATTTAAACAGCTCCGTGGCTCAGCGTCAACTGTTAATGTTCCCGCAGTTTAAAAATGGCCGAACCCGAGCTGCGCGAAGGATGCGCAGAAGTTCCCGCCATAATGAGTTGCGATACGATGTACGATGGCCCCAATTCCCATGTAAAAACTGCGATACGCGCCTATTTCTTTCCTTGTTCTGTGGGCGCAGCTAAGCACGGTGCAGTGGATATTCCCACATGATCCCCACCAAACTCCGGTGCAACGCGTACCCCCACCAAACTCTTCCCGTACCCCTGGGGGTATGCGTACCACACTTTGGGAAACACTGCCATAGACAATCCATAATGGGATTACCTCAGTCATCCATAACATCTAAGCCACTCCACTTTCTGCCATTGATAACCAGGTTGGGCAATGTGTAGCCATGCAGATGTATGGTTGAACATCTTGATGAGGGATGATGACAATGGCGGTCCATTAATTTTTCCACAGCTGTATTTTGCCTACCAGCATCTGATGACAAAGCGTTCTTGTGTTTTGTCAAGTTCAATGTGGTCGCACTTAGTGAATTTTCTTGCACTGTAGACAAAAACAGAGCTATAAACTCTCTGTGGACTTCAAAGTACTAATAGCATGATCTATGCAAGTTCAGCAGTTGGATGTAATTACAAATACAAAGAAGGAATAAATACTGAGCAGGTCCTGGGGTAAAAAAGCAATTTAAAATGAAGGAAGAGGATGAGAAAAGAAGGAAAACAAATGGAATGAGAGGAAGGAAGGAAGGAAGGAAGGAAGGAAGGAAGGAAGGAAGGAAGGAAGGAAGGAAGGAAGGACGGAAGGAAGGAAGGACGGAAGGACGGAAGGACGGAAGGAAGGAAGCAAGCAAGCAAGCAAGCAAGCAAGTGAGCTGAAAGTTGATCATTTCTTAATCTACTGCCTTCAAAACTGCTTGATTCCAACATCTGGAAACCAGTGGCCAGACTGGGTTGTAACACTGGGCTTTGAATATTACCAAACTGGGGAATGTTGTATGGACATATTAGGAGAGTCTTATCCATGCTTGTGTGTGTGTGTGTGTGTGTGTTTGTAATGTACAAACAACTCCTGGACGATCAAGAAAAGCTTAAAACAAAACAAGACCTTAAATCAATGGGAATAGAACTAGATTGGTAGCAATATCTTCAAATACAATCAAAGTATAAGAAAGATGCAATACAATTCGGATTCCAAAATGAACAAGGATTAGATAAAATTTTATTTGGCCCGGAAGAAAAAATGATTTCGAAACTATATAATTTTCTTACTTTCCTTTTTTTTAAAAAAATAGTCTTTATTAAATTTTTAGCCGAGGTGGCGCAGCGGTTAGAGGCAGGTACTGCAGGCCACTTTAGCTGACTGTGATCCGCAGGTCAAATCTCACCGGCTCAAGGTTGACTCAGCCTTCCATCTTTCCGAGGTAGGTAAAATGAAGACCCAGATTGTTGGGGGCAATATAAATAAATATACATTGCTTACTGGTGTAAACCTCTTAGAGAGTGCTTGCACTGTGAGGTGGTATATAAATCTCACAAATAAATAAATAAACAAATAAATAAATAAATAAGAAAAAACACAAACAAAACACACAAACACAAACAAATACAAATATTTATAAACAACAACAAGAAATAATCCAATACTTTAACAGCGTTGTCAAAGTGTTTGTTTCGTATCTATATCTATATATATACATTTTAAGTACATTCCATATCATAATTGTCGGTGAATATCATCCGTAATTTATTTACAGTTTATAAAGAAAGGTTATGAGCATTTATGGATATATCTCAATTCATCTTCATCCTTGTAGCCAAATTTTTAATTTTGGGTTTTGTTTAATCCAATTGTATACCTTATTCCATATTTCGTAAAAATCCGTGTCGTCTTTTCCATGAATCTCCATTGTCAGTTTGCACATTTCTGCGCAATCGAGTATTTTTCTAAGCACCATCGAAGCAGTGGGCATGTGTTCTGATTTCCAGTTCTGGGCCTATGTTAGTCTAGCTGCTCGGGTTATGTGTAAAATTAGGTATCTTTCTTCTTTTGAATATCTTGTACGCAATATCCCCAGTAAAAACAATTCAGGCTTTGAAACAATTTCTTTCTGTAGTATTTCTCCCAACCAGGCTCTAATTTTATTCCAAAAATTTCTAGCTTTTGGACAAGTCCATCATTGGTGGTAATATGTTCCTCTCTCCTTTTTGCATTTCCAGCATTTCGGAGAGGTTGTTGGGAACATTTTTGCCAAACTATATAATTATATAATTTTCAATTACAATTCAAATTAGAGGAAGAAGTGGTCAAGGGGACAATGATCACATGGGCACAAAATTTTGGGTATGCAATCAATTTGGCAGAATGGAATAAAATTTGGGAGATAAACTATAAATTGACCTTAGCAGCATCATATAAGGAAAATATGTATAAAATGTTTTATCGCTGGCACCTACTCCTGGCACAATTGGCAAAGATGTTTCTGACAGTGTCTTCGAAATGTTGGAAGTGTAAGAAGGAACAAGGGACCTATTGTCATCTCTGGTGGACATGCCCTAAAATTAAAGCATTCTGGAACAAAATAAGGAACTGGCTGGAAGAAATTACACAACAGACAATTGATTTGAAGCCAGAATTGTTCTTGCTGGGAATTTTTAGAGGAAAGTTTAAAAAAGAGGACCGTTATTTAATACTGCATATAACCACAGCAGCTAGGATTGCATATGGCTGCCAAAGGCTGCCAGAGAGTTGGGAAGACACATCAAAGAGCCATTTCCAGAGAGTCCTGAAGTGATCCTCTCTGGTGCACCAGAGCCTGGCTCGGCCAGCAGCCCCTCAGCCCTGGGAGCTGCACGATTCTGTCACTCACCCTGGGAATAGATTTTATGCATCTGCAAGCCAAGATCACAAGAATGCAAGGGAACATCTCTTGGGTAAGGCCAGGGCCCTCAGGTTTAGGATCCTGGCTTACACCTCAGCCAAGAAGGAGCATCAGGAGAGCTCACCTACAGCATCAGGATAGCTCACCTACAGCCAGAAGAGGGTCGTATCTGCCTCTCAAAGGCAAAGAGCCAGTCAGATTCATCACCAGGATATTCAGATCCTTTAAAACAGGGGTCTCCAATCTTGGCAACTTTAAGCCTGGCTGGGGAATTCTGGGAGTTGAAGTCCTCCAGGCTTAAAGTTGCCAAGATTGGAGATTCCTGCTTTAAAACCACCTGGGTTGGTGACTTTCATCAGCCCAACAGATGGCAGGAAATTCCATGTCTTAAAAGGGCTTCTTTCTATGGGTCCTTGAAAGGCCCTGTGCTGAGTTTGAACCCTAAGCCAAGCTCTAACAGCAGCTTTTCCATCCCTAAGGCCTCCTTCTCTGGGGACGTTGAGAAGACCCTCATTCACAGCATCCCAAGGGCGGTCATTGCAGCCTTGATCTCAAAACTGGCCCTTTGCTTTGAATAGCAATAGCAATAGCACTTAGACTTATATACCGCTTCATAGTGCTTTACAGCCCTCTCTAAGCGGTTTACAGAGTTCAGCATATTGCCCCCAACAATCTGGGTCCTCATTTTACCGACCTCGGAAGGCTGGAAGGCTGAGTCAACCTTGAGCAGGTGAGATTTGAACAGCTGAACTGCTGAACTGCAGTGCTGCACTTTAACCACTGCACCACCTCGGCTCTGTAACATTAAAGAATGTTAAAATAAAAATAAGAATATTGTAGTCTGTAAATAGATTTGGAAATACTTTGAAAAAGCTGTAAAAGCGGTTAGTTATTCCTGTGTTTGTTTTTGTTTTATGTATTTTTTGTATGTCTGTTTTATATGTTGTTTTTAACGAAAAAACCTAATAAAGGTTATTTTAAAAAAATAAAAATAAAGGAAAGTAACAACTCCATTAAAGAATTCACTGAAAGATTATGCAAAATGAAGGCATTTCTTATAGTTTCGCTGTGGGAAGGAGCTGTCACCTCTCACTCCTGAATCTTCCTGGACTGATCAGATAAAGAGATGAATTATGGTGGGGAGTAAAAAGCAAAACCACTAACACAGAAAGTAAACATAAATTGTCACTTAGATTTGCAAAAGGCTCACCCACCCTGAGCCATTCCCGATAGGCCAGTCTTAAAAGGGGTCATGGATCTAAATCTTAGCATCTGAACACTCAGCAGTGTGAAGGCTCTATTAATTCAGCCCTAGAAGGTGTGTGTGTGTGTGTGTGTGTGTGTGTGTGTGTGTGTGTGTGTGTGTGTGTGTGTGTGAAGGAAAAGCACAGACGAAGGAGGTTTTCATTGTGGTACACAAAACTGCTGGTGGTGGCAGAAATTGATTTTGTTGGGGAAGAAACGACAGAATCTGGAAATGTAATAAAAAATAAGATGCAATCGCAAACAACACGAAGAACATATGTTTAATGCATCTTAACACCACCCTCCCCTTTCCTTGGTGTCAGAACTTTGCTTTAGCTAACAACAAGTTATTTTCCTAGATCAGTAGCAGAGACAAGCTGAAATACTGGTTCAATTATTTCATTATAGCAGCCACAATAATACTTCAGCCGTAAATAAGGTGCAGATTTCCCCTAACTTCGGAGATGCAGAGAGAACACTGGTATTTTGCCATTGCTTCTGCTGTCTATTTCAAACTAAAGTAGCCGGCAAATTCACATGGTTTGAAACAAGTCCCAAAGGAACTGCACATGGCTGGCTAGCAGAGGAAGCCAGGAACCAGGAAGTTCAATGACAAGGTAGGGTAAGGTGACCAGATTTTAATATTTGTAAAGCGGGACACCATTGATGGGGGGGGTGTTCTAGGGGAGCAAGATGGGAGGGGTCCGTCTCTCTTATCCTGCAGCTTTGTGCACCCCCCCAAACATCCCCCCTTCATCGCAGCCAGGGGTGGGTTCCTACCAGTGCGGGCTTTCCTGTTCATCGCCGTAGAGCCAAAGAAGCTGGTGGCATTCACGGCGCGGGGCTTCCCCCGTCCGCTTTCCCCGGCCATTTGCGTTCTTTTGCCCTCTGTGCATGCACAAAGTGTTCTGCTTGCACAGAGGGCAAAAGAACGCAAATGGCGGCATCCCGGCGGCCGGGGAAAGCGGCCGGGGGAAACCCCGTGCCGCGAACGCCACCAGCTTCTTCGGCTCTGCGGTGACGAACAGGCAAGACCACCGCTGCCCCTCTCACTGCCCTCCCTCCCCACCTGGCAGGAGGAGGCAGGCGAGGCAGGAGGCAAAGGGGTGTGCAGGGCAAATTCAAATTCAAAAAGCGGGACTTTTTTGAAACGCCGCAGGACGCGGGACAAATTATTATAAAGCGGGACTGTCCCGCCAAAAGCAGGATGTCTGATCACCTTAAGTTAGGGCCAAGTCAATAGTGGAAGAGGGGAGAAAGGTGCCCCCTTTTTTTCTGGCCAAAATCCTCCCTTTTCCTCTGGAGAAAGACAGATGTGCGCAAATTCTGCACGAGGTAGAGCTATCCCAAGAAACAAAAAATATATAAAAATGAGCGTGGCACCTGAAAAAAAAAAAGATCAGCTTTAAAAAGGAAAGAAAAAACCCCCCATGTTGACATTAATACTAAGAAATAAAAATAGAACCATGAACAAATGATTATAGATTTTACACCGAACATTTAACTGTAACTTTGTGCAGAAAATTGCCTCTCTGAGTGTTGATACCATGAGGATGAAGAAAGAAGAGGTCTGGAGGACACATGCTGGCATCACAGCGGCTTTCTGCTCTCCGTGGTCATTTTAGAAAGCCATGTTGAAGATCACATAATAGAATGGAATAACAGAGTTGGAAGGGACCTTGGAGGTCTTCTAGTTCAACCCCCTGCTTAGTCAGGAAACCCTACACTACTTCAGACAAATGGTTATCCAACATCTTCTTAAAAACTTCCAGTGTTGGAACATTCACAACTTCTGGAGGCAAGTTGTTCCACGGATTAATTGTTCTCACTGTCAGGAAATTTCTCCTTAGTTCTAAGTTGCTTCTCTCCTTGATTAGTTTCCACCAGTGGTGGGTTTCAAATTTTTTTTTACTACCGGTTCTGTGGGTGTGGCTTGGGCATGGTGTGGCTTGGTGGGTGTGGCTTGGTGGGTGTGGCTTGGTGGGCATGGTAGGGGAAGGATACTGTAAAATCTCCATTCCCTCCCCATTCCAGGGGAAGGTTAGTGCAAAATCCCCATTCCCTCCGGATCAGCTGGGACTCGGGAGGCAGAGAATAGAAGGGGGCGGGGCCAGTCAGAGGTGGTATTTACCGGTTCTCCGAACTACTCAAAATTTCCGCTACCAATTCTCCAGAACTGGTCAGAACCTGCTGAAACCCACCTCTGGTTTCCACCCATTGCTTCTTGTTCTACCCTCAGGTGCTTTGGAGAATAGCTTGACTCCCACTTCTTTGTGGCAACCTCTGATCATCTCAGGAGATTTTGTGGGTTCTGTGCAAAGAACCTCGCATTGCTGTAAACACACCAGGCTTTTGAGAAGGTTAAATCAAGCTTGAAAAAGAATGATCTGTCATGTTCATTTAAACAAAATAAAACACAATCCCTATTTGCTTCTGTACAATGTTGTAAACAATTATTTAATTTTAATGCTTTAAAATTGCTGGTGGGGTGGGGGTGGGGGTGGAAATTCAACCCCAAATAGCTCTTTACGAGAATCTACAATCTTTTGTTTAGGGTGGACTCTTTCTATGGAGATTTTGTAATATCTTTACTATTAGGTCTCTCTTGACATGTCAGGCTCTTCAAGGATGCTGCAAACTTGGCTAAAACTTCCAAAGACTTGGATAACACAGCTAAAATGAAACCTTTGTTCTGTTTGAGAAGCACTAACGGTTGCAGACAGTTGACAGCCATCAAGGAGACTTGGTGCTGTTAAAGAATTTACATCTCTCCTGACTTCAGATCCAGCATGTCCTTTACCTGCACAGTGTTCTGTCCCCACAAAGCACACAGCCACCCAAGCAGGTTACAGTAAGATTTTTACTAATAATCTTTTATCCGTACAGGATGCACACACCAATGTTACAAACAAACTTTCTTGGCAAACCCCCAGCTACTAATTCACTTCGTTAGTATCGGGTACTAGTTCAAAGAAGTCGCCAACAATGACGAGCCAATTAAGTCCACTTATCTTACGGAGTTTCTTGACTTGGCAAAGCTCCAAGAGTTGGCAAAGTTCCTAGAGTTGGCAAAGTTCAGTCTCTGATAACAAAACGCGACAGAGAAGCACCAAACAAACTCTGATCAAGATGGGATTTTCCAATGTTGTTCTCTACAACTTCCCAGCTGCATCGACTCTTCTTAAATAGACTTAAGGGCATAGTGGCCAATTAGCCCCAGGTCTCACTCCCGAGTAGACCTCCTTTGGAGTAGACCTTTCTGCCTCTTGGCTGCCCGGCGTGCTCTGGCATTCCGGAACGGATTAGTAGCCTCTCCGTTCTCAGCACTGCCACGAGACACTGAAGGCTCCAAAGGCCCAGGCTGCACAAGTTGCGAGCAGGCCACAACACACAGCTCCTGTGTAACAAAACTTAGAACATAGAATAATAGAGTTGGAAGGGACCTTGGAGGTCTTCTAGTCCAACCCCCTGCTCAAGCAGGAAACCCTATACCCTTCAGACAAGTGGTTGCCCAGTCTCTTTTTGAAAGTTTCCAGTGATGGAGACTTTAGCTCAAACTCATTGAGTACCATGGCTTGCTTTCATTCTTGGCATTGCTTCTCTCGTTGTCGGTCCTTAATGGATGAACTGTGATTTTGTGAAGTGCTTTGCTTTGTTGTTCTTTGATATCACCTGGACCACTTTAAAGATACAAACTGAAGTGATTGTGCCGTATGAAAATATCACTTCTATTTGCTTTCATCTTTGTCATCGTCAAGAACTCAAAGCCTGGATTCCATTTGGGATTTGGGAGATGGAAAATGAACTAACCCTCTTATGACAATGACCCGCAGGAGGTACATCCTCTCATCGCCTTCATCCCACTCTGGAACGACCCATCCGTGATGTAAATACCATCTGAACAGGATGCCGTGTGTGGTCACCATGCGACATGGAGAAGAAGGCATCCCAATTGAAGACAGAGCATACTTTCATTGTTTTAAACAATGGTGTGACTTTCAATGAGTATTGTTAGAACCCTGTTCAAACGATTGGGTGTGTTAATATATGATTAAGCCACAAATCATTGTTATGTGTATATTGCTTTAAATGCATTGTGGATGATTACTATATAAGCAAGCAAGAGAGCATGCTCAATGTGGTTGGTGGTTTATGGTTCAGTGTGGTTTAGTGTGGTGAGTGGTGTTTGACGGTGTGTTTCAGATTGAAGATTTTCTGTGCTGCTTTACTGATGAGTAGATTACTTTATGGCTGTGTGGAATTGCTGTGAAGAAGAAGAGTAACTATCTGTGATAGTATAGAATTAAGTGATAGCTGTAATCTTTGTTTGTGGGTTAAAACAAAGACAGGCAAGAAGAAGAAACTTCGCATTGACTGAATAATTGTGTATGACTTGGACTTCCTATTTAACTTTGCTACTATTCAAGTAAAACTATTTTGTACATACTAAAGATATTCTGTTTATTGACTGAATAGCATTCATATCAAACTGCAACACCATTACTACAACACATGTCGTTGTGTATGTGCTTAACAGCACAATAACTCCTTAACAAGTATGAATCATAGCTTCACTTCCAGTTGATCTGGATCTTAAGAACCATATACCTCCCACTACTCTCTTCTTTTCTATGACTAATAAATAAAAGTTCCTTTGTTTACTTCTTTCTGGAATAACTCTTATTTTTCTAAGACTTCCCTCCAGTTTTCTGCTTGCAATTCATTACCCAGCAGTTTAAAGACTAAAAAGCTGAGGCCGGGCATGGTTGAAGTCCAGGAATCCTCAGAGGTGTTGCTGCTCTGCCTACCTGAGCCTTAATAGTACCACTGTCAACTCTTTTCACCTTGGGCCCAGCAATTCCCATAATCCCAGTTGTTCTGCTGCAATTTCCCCCTATGCTTAGTAGGAGCTTTGAAAGCATTAGCGTCAGGTTAGAGATAAATCAGAGACTTTGCATTCTGACTTTGCTTGCTTTGCCTGCCATCCATCTAGCTCAGGACCATTGCGTGGAAATTTTTGATCCCCTCCTGAGAAGCTAACAACTCAATTTGATACCGCAGATAGAGGAAAGGGCTGCTGAAAGCAATGGTTGTCAGAAGACAGCAGTGGCCTGGAAGACTTCCCAAGGCCCACTGTGGGGAAGGAAGGAAGGGAGGGAGGAACGAAGGAACAAAGGAACAAAGGAATGAAGGAACGAAGGAAGAAAGGGAGGGAGGGAGGGAGGGAGGGAATATCAATCTTTGTCTCTCCCCCCACCCCACCTCTCTCTCTCTCTTTGAGGTAGAGAGTCACACATGATTCTCTCAGCTGCCTATCTTGGCCACCGTAATAAAAGCCAGAGCTGCTTTTGACCTGATACCGAATCTTGGTACGGAACGGCTGAAATGTAATGGGGGCAATGTAATGTGAAGACAAGTGAGCAGGTCTAGAATTTTTCTCTTCATTTTACTTGGATGCTTTGCCTTAAGGTGTGGTGTGCATGGCTGTCATGGGTACCTGGAAGAGCTTGGGATGGCGTCATACCAACCCCATCATGATGTCACTGGCCATGATGTGTGAATATTGTCAGTTGTATGTCTATGCAGGGTGATGCATCCCTATCCTAATATTATGGTACATTCCAATAGAAGCAGGACACGTGATGTGATCTTCTGCGCATGTGTGCATTCCTGATTCTCCATTCTCTCTTCTGCCTTTTGATTCTGACCGGAAAGGTCACGATTTATTAGCAAGGATGTAACTATTCATGATTTATTGTTTTTGTGCCGAAATAAATATTTTCTATTAGACTTTTAATCTTGGTTTTATTTCTAAATGTCTGAATTCCAAGAAAAGATCCACATCGCCTCTATGAGATTTATTCTCACCTTGACACATGACATGTAGAATGGTGACAGCACTTAGAGGAGACAGTTGACAGCATCATTGCCACAGTTAAAAAGAAGTGTTTGCTTCCTTGGATCCAACACCAGAGATCATCATCTCATTATTTCAGTCATGGCTACTGGAGCATGTCCTGTATGTATGCGGTGCCCACTAGGGAAGACTGCTGGATGCATGTGACATGGGGTGAATTGAACAGGTTCTCTTGAAGCCAGCTGGGCAGTTTGTATGACTGGGAAAAAACCTCTAATTGTATTTTTGCCACCTTTCTGTTTGCTTTCTCTACTTCTCCTCCTTTCTGTTATTTTTTTAAAAAGCTGCTTTTAAAGTGATGTAGAGAAGATCTTTTCAAACAAAAAAATCTTTGATCTTTTCTGGGGTAATAGCCAGGAATTTAGCAACCTTTTCTGTATATCAATGGACCGAAAACTATGAATGCACCATTCGAGACCCCTTTCCAGCTCTCTCATCCACACCTTCCCTTGCTTTCTTCCATTTCCAGAGACCTGTCACTAAGAAGGAGGTCTCTGCAGGCACCTGCTATTACAAGGGGCCTCTACACACAGCAGAAGCAGAAGCTTTGGCATCATGGGAAAAAACCAAACAAAAATGGCATCACCTTTGAAAAAGAGGTTCTTGAGCCCATTTTAAAAGCCTCAAGGCGCTGCCCAGTTGGGCTTGTTGGTGGAAATAAATCACAGATGTGCAACCAAAGATAATAATTGGAAAAAGATGAACGATTGAGGGAACTAGGCATGTCTAGTCTAATGGAAGAGAAGGACTAGTGGTGACATGATCACAGTCTTCCAGTACTTTAGGTTAAATTAGATTAACAGAGCTGGAAGGGACCTTGTAGGTCATCTAGTCCAACCCCCCCTCATGCAGGAGACTCTACACCATTTCTGACAAATGGCAGTCTAGTCTCTTCTTGAAAGTCTCAAGTGATGAAGCTCCCACAACTTCCAAAGGCAAGCTGTTCCACTGGTTGATCGTTCTCACTGTCAGAAAGTTCCTCCTTATTTCCAGGTTGAATCTCCCCTTGATCAGTTTCCATCCATTATCCCTTGTCTGGCCTTCAGGTGCTTTGGAAAATAGCTTGACCCCCTCCTCTCTGTGGCAGCCCCTCAAATATTGGAAGACTGCTATCATGTCTCCCCTGGTCCTTCTCTT
Source organism: Diadophis punctatus similis (assembly GCA_023053685.1). NCBI lineage: Eukaryota > Metazoa > Chordata > Lepidosauria > Squamata > Dipsadidae > Diadophis > Diadophis punctatus. The sequence goes on from JALIGW010000017.1 coordinate 13,410,123, forward strand.
CTCTAGACTAGCCATGCCCAGTTCCTGTAACCGTTCTTCATATGTTTTAGTTTCCAGTCCCCTAATCATCCTGGTTGCTCTTCTCTGCACTTTTTCTAGAGTCTCGTTTGAAGACTTGTCACAGAGAAGACGGGGTTCTCCTATTCTACAAAGTACCAGAAGGCAGGACAAGAAGCAATGGATAGGAATTAATCAAGGAGAGAACCAGACTACAATTAAGGAGAAATCTCCTGACAGTGAGAACAATTAACCAGTGAAACCTCTCCCCTCTGGAAGCTGTGGGTTCTCCATCACTGGATGTTTTAAAGAAGAGATTGGACAACATTTGGTCTAGGATCTCCTGCTTGAGCAGGGGTTGGACTAGAAGACCTCCAAGGTCCTTTCTAACCCTATTATTATATGTTCTAAGTTTTCCTAGCAAGAAGGCAATACTGCAGTGAGATTCCTTCTTAATATCATAATTCCTTCATGTCTGGCTGAGGATCTTCCTACAGGAGTCCCTCGAGGCACAAGAAACGTGGAAGGTAAGAACTGGACAAGGGCTGTTATTTCTCTCCCACTTTATCATCTACCTACATCCCACAGGCAGTTCCCTTATATTGCATCTCTCTTTTTATTTCTCTTCTTCTTTCCTTAGCTGCCTCTTCTATGAATTTTAACTGTAAATCAGGATTCTCTGGTTTTGTTTACCTTAGTCGATAAATTACCATGCAGACAACAATGGCAAGCATTTAAGCAATTTTTCTGTTTGGGTGTGTGTGTGTGTGTAAGGAGGCCTTTTAAGACAATATTTTTTGGGTGCTGGTTGTCCACCTGCTCCTGGAAAATCCGGAAGTAGAGATTCTCTCAGAAGAATCACTGAGAAATATCTAGAAATAGTACCATATTTTTCGGAGTATAAGACTCACCGGAGTATAAGACACACCTTAGTTTTTGGGGAGGAAAATAGGGGGAAAAAATCTGCCTACCAGGTATTCATCTGGCTAGCGTCCTTAGTCTGGTCAGCTTCAGCACATTATTTTATCTCCTGGTTAGGACTTAAAAAAACCTTCTTCGGAGAGAGTAACAGTGAAAGAGCCTGCAAGCCAGTAAGAGCTGGGAAGATAGTTAGCACCTGGTTAGGGCTAGAAAAAAACTTATTCGGAGCAAGTAGAGCAATGAAAAAACCCCTGCAAAGACTTAGGGCTGGAAAAACCTTCTTCGGAGAGAGTAACAATGAAAGAGCCTGCAAGCCAGTAAGAGCTGGGAAGATCATTAGCACCTGGTTAGGGCTAGAAAAACCTTATTCGGAGCAAGTAGAGCAATGAAAAAAACCCTGCAAAGACTTAGTGCTGGAAAAACATTCTTCGGAGAGAGTAACAATGAAAAAGCCTGCAAGATAAGAGCTGGGAAGATCGTTAGTACCTAGTTAGGGCTGGAAAAAAAGCTCCAAAAAAGCTACATTCGGAGTATTAGACGCACCCAAATTTTCAGCCACTTTTAGGGAGGAAAAAGGTGCATCTTATACTCCAAAAAATACGGTAATTACGAGAAGAGCATCTTGTTTGGCACTGGGAGCCAGCGAGAATAAGAGCCAAAGAGGTTCTAAAGCAGGGGTATCAAACTCCATTTTCCGCCCTCCATTGTCGCTGTCAGAGGGTTGCAGGAGGCCATCGCAGCTGAAAACGGAGCTCAGGAGTCCGTTTTTGCTGGCAGAACGCCCGGGCCGCCACAGGTGCCCCCGACACGAGTGACGTCAAGCTAGCCATGTCCACCCTGGCCCCCTGAGATCAAACACAACCCTGATGCGGCCCTCATTGAAATCGAGTTTGACACCTCTGTTCCAAAGTGAGCAGAGATTTGATGGATGTGATGGACACAAGAAAAAAAGTAGGAGAAAGGATGTTTGAGAAGCAGTAGGGGAGGAAGAGACATCATTTTTCCAAGGGCATCTAACAATAAATGTCTTTCCATAGGGAGACACAGAACAAACATCTAGATTTGGACTCAATTTCATTGGGCTGATTCAGCAATTCTTGGGCTTGTTTTAGCTTCTAATTGCTGCTAATATTTTTTTTGAAGGTGTTGGTTCTCACATTGAGGAACTTTAAAGCTATAAGGCTGCAAAGATTTTTTTAAATTTTAATTTAATTTTAATTTAATCCTGTCTCTGCATTTTTGTAGCATGAAATCTATGATGTCCAATATACTTTCTTTGTTTGATTGTGATGTGAAGCCCAAATTTCAAATTCCCGTCTTGACTGAAATGTGAATCCTTAATTTATGTAGTGTTTCTTATTTGAATTCAGAAGCCTTCCTTCCAGTGCCTTCTCCAGCTTTGACCCACCATCTATAACAGTGATGGTGAACCTTTTTTCCCTCGGGTGCTGAAAGTGTGTGTGCGCGCACTATCGCATGTGCATGTGTGCCCATACCCATAATTTAATGCTCCTGCATGTGCGCACGCCCCCTCCCCATTTCCCGACTTCCGGTGGGCCCAGTAGGCCTGTTTTTCACCCTCCCCAGGCTCTAGAGCAGTGGTTCCCAACCTTTCTAATGCCGCGACCCCTTAATATAGTTCCTCATGTTGTGGTGACCCCCAACCATAAAATTATTTTCGTTGCTACTTCATATCTGTAATTTTGCTACTGTTATGAATCGTAATGTAAATATCTAATATGCAGGATGTATTTTCATTGTTACAAATTGAACATAATTAAAGCATAGCGATTAATCACAAAAACTATGTAATTATGCCAGATCAGAAATTCTCGGGCCAGTCTTTGCAAGAGCACAAGGAATATCATCTTCCACAACAAACGCCTCTCACCGAATGGCACCTCTCCTGACCAATCGGAGGGCTTGGGCGAGTTAAGATGATATGGCCAGGTTTGTGGCAGGGGGGGGGGAGCTGAGGATGCTAGAGCGACCCCTGGGAAATGGTCGTTCGACCCCCAAAGGGGTCCCGACCCCCAGGTTGGGAACCACTGCTCTAGAGGCTTCCCTGGAGCTTGGGGAGGGCGAAAACTGCCTCCCCGCCCCCCAGAGGCCCTCAGGAGGCCAAAAATGCCCTCCCAGAGCCTCCGCATGAGCCGAAAATCAGATGGCCAGGGCACACATGTACGCTAGAGCTGAGCTAGGGCAACGGCTCGCGTGCGGGCAGATATGGCTCCGCGTGCCACCCGTGGCATGCGTGCCATAGGTTCGCCATCGCGGATCTATAACATGGAGTTCATACATAATGGCATGTCATCCTCAGAACGATAAGGTCTCAATTGCCGTATAATTGCTGCATCTAAAATAAATTATAATGAAACAATAAAACTGGCAATAGGACCTGAGAAAATAGGTTTCTATAATTTGAGATTAGTGTCCTCTTACTTATTGTTACTAGACGGGAATCTTGTTGCCCAAAGGGGATGCATATTTGCATAACATTTGCATGCATTGATTTGTATGCAAATGTAGAAATAATTGTTCCTATTTAATTAGAAATGGAGTCAATGGGAGGGAGACTTTCCCCAAATATGTTCGCTTAGGCTGCAGTTCAGTTGCAGAGTGATGCAGCTCAATTCAATTTTTCAATTCAGAATAGAGCTGAAAGGGACATTGGAGATCTTCTAGTCCAACGCATACAACATTTGCATATCGGTATACATTCACAGTCTTTCTTCTTCCCCCCCTCTTATTAACATATCTATAGATATGGTTCCAGAGGTGGGTTCCTCCCAGTTTGGACTGGTTCACCCGAACCGGTAGCGACCCGCTGGTGACATCATGATAATGTCATGGAACCGGTTCGGCGCTGCCATCTTTTTTTTTATTTTTTTGAATTTTTTTTTCTTCTGAGCATGTGCAGAAGCCGAGTTTCCGGCACTGTGCATGCGTTGCCATCTTGTTTTTGGCTTTTTTCCCCCCAGATTTTTTCCAGATTTTTCAGCACTGCACATGTATGCGCCCACGAGGCGTGGCCACACGGTGCGGGAGGAAGCGAACCGGCAGCGAGGTAAGTTAGAACCCACCCCTGTATGGTTCCCTTGTCCTATACACGTTGACTATGCACACCTCTCCCTCACTTTAATCCAATTCATGCGCAAATCTTGACATCCCCCCAATTTATTGTATTTTTTTAATCGTATTTTCTTGTGATTATGCCCAGTAAAAATAGTTCCGGTTTCAAATCTATTTGATGTTCTGTTATCTCCTCAAGCCATTTTCTTATTTTAGTCCAATATTTTTTCGCTATTGCACATATCCACCATAGATGATGATATGTCCCTTGCGTTTGTTTACACTTCCAGCAGATTGGTGATGTATTCGGGAACATCTTAGCCAGTCTCGCTGGTGGGAGGTGCCACCTGTAGAACATTTTGTACAAGTTCTCTTTATAAGCCGCTGACATAGTTAATTTATAATTTGTTTCCCAGTTTCTCCCATTTCTCCAATTCTATGCTATATCCAAAATTTTTGGCTCACGTTATCATTGTTTCTTTAACTACCTCCTCCTCCTACATTTGGATAAATTAGCGCTTCCATTGTAGATAGCCAATTTGGTATTTTGGTATAGTGTTCTTTTTTTATTTTTTGCCAGACCTGTAATAACGCATTCCTAATTAAGTGCCTTTGAAAATAGCTATGAAGTTTATTTTCCCCATCCCATATAAATGCATGCCATCCTATTTGTAGTTCATGCCCTTCTAATGTTAAGATCCTCTTGTTCTTTAACTCAATCCAATCTTTAATCCAGGTTAGCACGGTTGCCTGGTAGTCCAGTCTGGGAGTGCAAAACCTCCTTTCTCTCTACTGTCTTGTAGTAAGTTTAGTTCTTCTGATGGCAAGCTGTAGCTCTGGCTAATTGTCCTCCCTGTTAGGAAGTTTCTCCTTAATTCCAGGTTGCTTCTCTCCTTGATTAGTTTGCTTCAATTGTTTCTTGTTTTGCCTTCTGGTGCTTTGGAAAATAGCTTGACTCCTTCTTTGTGGCAGCCCCTCAGATACTGGAATATTACTATCATGTCACCCCTAGTCCTTCTTTTCTCTAGATTATCCATACCCAAATCCTACAACCGTTCTTCATATGTTTTAATCGCCAAACCATTAATCATCTTAGATGCTCTTCTATGCACTTTTTCCAAAATCTCAACATGTTTTTTTGTAATGTGGTGACTCAAACTGGATGCAGAATTCCAAATGTGGTCTTACTAAAGATTTATAAAGCGTTACTAATACTTCACGTGATTTTGATTCTATGCCTCTGTTTATATAACCAAGGCTTGTATTAGCTTTTTTTGGCTGGTGCTGCAAAAAGCTAATACAATCCTTGTTTGTATAAACAGAGGCATAGAATCAAATCTTCTCAGACATAGAAGATCTTGAAGGTGATGCTTAGGTGACCGAATCCATGATGTTCCTGTTGGAACAGTTGATTCCATTACAAGTCTGCTTTTTAAAATAATGATGATGATGATGATGATGATGATGATGATGATGATGATGATGATGATGATGATGATGATAGCAATAATAATAATAATAATAATAATAATAATAATAATAATAATAATAATAATAATAATAATAATAATAATAATAATAATAATAATAATAATAATAATAATAACGACGCCACCGACGCCGATGATGATGATGATGATGATGATGATGATGATGATGATGATGATGATGATGATGATGATGGAATTTTATTCCTACAACGTAAGAGAGTTTTCTATGTTCTGGAAAACAGAGCCTGAAATGAACTTTCTTCTGGGTTATCCTCCAAAAGGTTTGACAAACTGTCATCTTTGCCTCTTCAGTCTTCCTGTAGAAACTGACACTGATGTGTACACTGAGTCCCTGCAGGAACAGAGGCTGAATCTGTAATCTTCCCCAAAGGCTTGTCTCCATAATAATATTGTGAGATTGGTTGGAGTTTCTATACCACTGAAGGCAGTTGGCTACTTCAGGGAATGGTTTGTTGTGTAAATCCAACAGGTGTGGTAGTTGACAATTCAGTGTATTGTGCAAGTCCATTTAACTAGATTAATTTACTGATTCCATGGTTGGTGTAGCCATCCCCCAGCATGGCTGGCTGGGGAGTTCTGGGAGTTGAAGTCCACAAGTCTTAAAAGGTGCCAAATTTGGACACCCCTGGTCTAAATAGAGCTATTTCAGATATCTACTGATTTATTTATTTATTTTATTTATTATTTATTTATTAGTGACATTTATATACCGCCGCACAGTGCAAGCACTCTCTGAGCGGTTTACACCAGTAAGCAATGTATATTTATATTGCCCCCAACAATCTGGGTCCTCATTTTACCTACCTCGGAAAAATGGAAGGAGTCAACCTTGAGCCGGTGAGATTTGAACCGCTGACCTGCGGATCACAGTCAGCTAAAGTGGCCTGCAGTACCCCACTCTAACCGCTGCACCACCTCAGTTCTTATATAAATACAATCCTCTTGAAGCTAGAAAGATAGTCATCCCATCCATCGGTCCATAATTATTTTTTTCTTAAACTTCCCTGGAAAAATCCCATAAGCTGCACTCAACTTTCCTTGTCAACATGGAGCCTCTGATGGTTTGCTGAAGAATGAAAGGAAAAAGTTCAGCATTGACTCAGGAAACAAGGACGTGGGCTGAGATATTAGGAATTAAAAACTGCACAACCCAAACCATTCCAGATAACCTTACACAAACTAGGAGAATATGAATGATAACATAAATTCCTTTTGTCTACAGAGTACAACACATACACAAACAATAGTATAAAAACAACAACAACATCAAATTGCTTTTCCTACTTGGTAGGCAAAAGATAACAGAGATTCCCTAAGTTTTCCAGAAGCTTTCAGTGTCTTTTCTCTCTCTAAGTTTAAAGATAGAATAATATGATAGCTTAGTGTATTGTTGGCCATTCAGATATAATCCAAAGCACAAGAGAAGATTTCTTTGCTTCAGTAACTATTCCCATACTTCTATCAAACTATAGCAGTTTTCTATATTCCTGGGATGCATAAATGGAGAGTATTATAACCAGCTTACATTCTGCATCCTAAAATAAACCTGTGGAGCTCAATTTGCATAAAATTCAGATAAGGCATGCTGTTTATGCAAATTGCACTGGTTAAATGCCTTGTTTGGACCATTTTGTGCAGAGGTTCTGTCCCTTTGCTTCCATATATTGTCAAGGGAAATCTGAATAAATGGTTTGCAAGCTATTTGTTCATTTTTTATTCTTGAAAGATGGAAGTAAGCAAACACATAGACAGACAGCCTCAGATTTTGGGGGGGGGGGTGTCTTTTGTGTATCATGCGCAACATACATGCTACTTATTACAGGAGAAGAACAATGAAATATTTCTGCCTTGAAAGTTCCTCAAACAATGACCAGCTTCTTTAAAAACAGGGATAACTCTCATTGATAACATCAAAGAAGCTGTTTCATATTGCCCTGGAGATTATGGTCTTTCAAATTAAAATAATAAATCAATTGACAGGGATCCTAACAGAACCAATAGACAAAGGCATAGGATTCCCAGAAATGTATCATTCCTGCTTGGAATTTAATCTTAGTGCTGTTAGGCAGTGAAGATGCGATGTTGCTAATGTAATTTCTGCATAACCAAAGAGCCAGAAGCATAAACTGTTTATAGCTGTATAACTGTTTATAGCACTGATATTTTAGACAACACTACAAAACTCTTAACTCCCAGATTTATCAGTATCATGACTATGTTGGCTTCTAGTTCAAGAGCATAAATGGAACAAATGTAGAGTTATAGGCCGCAATGGGTAGGAATTGCAAAACAGAACTCCAGGTTGGTACAGATGACTGGACCTCTAACTTCCCACAATTGGTAGAGCAATAGTCTGCCAAGAGAACTGTGAGTAATCAAAACACATTTTGGGTTCCCTTATAATTTGCTCTATGAAAACAGAATGATTTAGTTGTCCATTATTTCTTAGAAGTTGAGGATGGAGAAATTTTAAAAACCATGGGAGTCGGATGCTGGTGCTGTCCATGGTACTGAACACAGAAGTACGGTAGTTCTGATTATGTGAAGACCATGCTCATCTATATACCAAACAAATGAGATTTCTACAAGAGTTGAAATCTTAATTCAGTGGATAGGATCCAGGGAACTCAGTAGTTGACAGCTGGCCAATGTAAGGAAACGGTGATGAATGAACAGCACTACTGAAACATATTTAAGATTTTTGTATGGGGATTGGCATGGGGTCATTCTTGGGCCCTGTCTTTTATTGAATCCAGAAATGTTTAGTACAGGAAATATAATTATGCAAAGAACAGAGTAACAGGACCTTTTGCAGAAGAAAGATGTCTGCCAATGATTTTTAAAAAGAACACTGCTGGAATTTCTCCATCAAATTAGCACGATTTTCACCATGGCAGACAGAGTTCACTTACTTCTTCCTTCAAGCCTGGATGATGGAAATACTAACTACAGATTAAAAACAAAAGAGAATGATAAATAAAATCCAGCAATCAAGCTGGTTTCCATCTGAATCATACACACCTTCTTGAAATGAAACGAATCATTTTTCATCCAGGGTTTTAAACATTCCCAAATGTTGCTTTTGAGTAGACAAAAGCACTTGCTGCTGCTTTTTTGTTACTCTATCCTCAAAAAGCAGCCTTGGGATAGGAAGGATGCTGCTCTTTGATGTGTTAAAAGGTATCATGGCAAGATGTAAAGTGTTCCAAGTACAGCTGCTTTTGCAATTATTATTATTATTATTATTATCATCATCATCATCATCATCATCATCATCATCATCATCATCATCATCATCATCATTGAAATAGAATATTACTCTTTTTTTATTCAAAAAGTTTTATTAGTACAAAGTACAAACATTTTTCTTTTTTTCTCTCCCCCCTTCCCCCTAACCCCAACCCCCCCTTCCCTTTCCCCCCTCCCCCCCGGACTTCCCAGAGAAAGTACAGGGCATAATATTCAAAAAACAATAAATTTAAATTAAGTTGAAAGAAATTGTTAATTTCCACATTTTTTTAAAGTCTTTAACTCCGAATTATTCAAAACTGTTCAAAGCGTAATAAAAAAATAATAATAATAAAAAATAATAATAAAAAGATTTTTTAAAAGTTGAAGAGTAAACAAATAAAAAGATAAGAACATTATCCTAATCAAGCATCCTACCACATAATTTACATCACTAAACCTCTATCTTTTATATAATCTATATATAGGCTAATAAAAATAAAAATAAAGAGAAATAAAAGTAAGAGAGAAACAAAAATGAAGTAAAAAGAAAAAATCTTTCCTCCCCCTTTCAGTCAATTACAACACAAAACATTTCCTGAAAACTCACTAACACTTAAATAAGTATTACATAAGTATTACATAGAATATTACTCTTGTAGATCATTGAAACAACCACCACTGGGACCAGTTGAAGTATCTCCTTCTTCTCCTACATTGTCTTTTTCACCCCACACTTTTTTGTTTTCTGTTTCACATTCAGTGAAATCCCAAGAAGAAAGGGAGTCAGAAACCTTTCTGCAGGTGAACAGGTGAAATCTTCTCGAAAGAAATAGTCTTGAGGAGAACTCAATAAAATGTACTTCCCTTTATTCAAGGTCTGGCAGAACTTCACAGCTATTGATTGTTTTCTTCTTCTTCAGGCAAAAAACAGTTCTATGATTGGGTGCACATTGCAGCAAAATTACCTGACAGATTTGTACTAAGAACCGTAGCTCATTCTTCTCACCAAGAGGGTTGTTTCTCTTCTGCCTCTTACTGTCATTTTCAAATTGGGTAATGCTAAAACTGATTCAAACTACCCATCCATCCAGCCGTGCATTGATCTGTCTCTATTTCTCTCTCTTTTCAAAGGAGTTTGTAAAATAGACTCTCTTTAGAGATTAATCCTGCACCCTTAAAGAGGGCCGATATTGGCAGCCAGTGCAATGCTAAAGATTCTGGCCTATGTTACAACAATGATAAAACTGAAGTTACTGAATATGCATCAAGGCAGATGTCACAGTGGTTAAACACTCTCTCTAATTTCTACTAAAATTCTATTGGGGGGGGAGTCCTCTGCTCCTTATGGCTTGTTTTATGGAGAATCTGACAATTTATGCACATTTTTTGGGTTCAAACTTTGCTGTAAGTTAAAATTTCTTAGGAATCATAAACTATAGCTCCCTTTATGAAAAAGTAGTATTACCCTTTTACACAACCACTGGAGATTCTAATGATAACACCTAAAGAGAAAGAAAAATATATTTTAAAATAAAACCAAGATGTTCTTGCATAGACTTAGTCCTTTCCTTTCCTCCTTTCCTCCTTTCCTTTCCTTTCCTTTCCTTTCCTTTCCTTTCCTTTCCTTTCCTTTCCTTTCCTTTCCTCTCCTCTCCTCTCCTCTCCTTTCCTTTCCTTTCCTCTCCTCTCCTCTCCTCTCCTTTCCTTTCCTTTCTTTCCCTTCCCTTCCCTTCCCTTCCCTTCTCCTTTCCTCCTTTCCTCCTTTCCTTTCCTTTCCTTCCCTTTCCTTCTCCTTCTCCTTCTCCTTCTCCTTCTCCTTCTCCTTCTCCTTTCCTTTCCTTTCCTTTCCTTTCCTTTCCTTTCCTTTCCTTCTTTCCTTTCCTTTCCTTTCCTTTCCTTTCCTGTCCTGTCCTGTCCTGTCCTGTCCTGTCCTGTCCTGTCCTCTCCTCTCCTCTCCTCTCCTTTCCTTTCCTTTCCTTTCCTTTCCTTTCCTTTCCTTTCCTTCTTTCCTTTCCTTTCCTTTCCTCCTTTCCTTTCCTTTCCTTTCCTTTCCTTTCCTGTCCTGTCCTGTCCTGTCCTGTCCTGTCCTGTCCTGTCCTGTCCTGTCCTGTCCTGTCCTGTCCTGTCCTGTCCTTTCCTTTCCTGTCCTGTCCTGTCCTGTCCTGTCCTGTCCTTTCCTTTCCTTTCCTTTCCTTTCCTTTCCTTTCCTTTCCTTTCCTTTCCTTTCCTTTCCTTTCCTTTCCTTTCCTTTCCTGTCCTGTCCTGTCCTGTCCTGTCCTGTCCTGTCCTGTCCTGTCCTGTCCTGTCCTGTCCTCTCCTCTCCTCTCCTCTCCTCTCCTCTCCTCTCCTTTCCTTTCCTTTCCTTTCCTTTCCTTTCCTTTCCTTTCCTTTCCTTTCTTTTCCTTTCCTTTCCTTTCCTTTCCTTTCTTTCCCTTCCCTTCCCTTCCCTTCCCTTTCTTTCTCCTTTCCTTTCCTTCTCCTTTCCTTTCCTCCTTTCCTTTCCTTTCCTTTCCTTTCCTGTCCTGTCCTGTCCTGTCCTGTCCTTTCCTTTCCTTTCCTTTCCTGTCCTGTCCTGTCCTGTCCTTTCCTTTCCTTTCCTTTCCTTTCCTTTCCTTTCCTTTCCTTTCCTTTCCTTTCCTTTCCTTTCCTTTCCTTTCTTTCCCTTCCCTTCCCTTCCCTTCCCTCCAGACTTTTTTTTTTAAAGACAAAGATTTGGCTTCTTCTGAAATAGCAAAAAGAGAAAAGAAGGGGGGAAAAGTAATCTTCCTTTCTCTGCATTATTTTAACAGACCGCTTTCCTAGCAGGAGGTATCCTCTTGTTTTTAAAATAAATTCTTCACAGTTTCAATTCTGGCCTCCTACCAACCAGATTTCACTAAGCAAAATCAACAAACTCTTTTTGAAAGAGGGGTGAAGCAGAAGGAAAGTGAGTGGGAGAGAATGAAGCAGCTGATAGATGGAGAGGCCAAATCAAAGTCAGCTGCTGAATGTAGAGGTTAAAACCTGGTGTATTTTCATTTTGACAAATGCAATTAAAACGCTTCAGTTTTAGCATCCGAAGCGAGCCTGTCTTATATCAGAAAGGAAAAAGCACCAGGAGGTTTAGCAGCCATTTAATCTTTACAGAAGGAAAGAAACTTTCACAGACAATACAGCTCTGAATATTAAATGCATGGGAGATCTAATAAAGGAAGGCAACACTTATTTGGCTCAGTTCTAATTTAATAGCTCAAAGCCATCCAAAACTGAACAAACCTAAGCAAATATTTATGGAGAGGCTCAATCATCCAGGTCATGGTTGTCCCAAAAGTGCTTTTTCCAAAAGGCAACTGGACTTTCTTAGTTCTTTTTTCCTCCCTTGAAAACTTTTACCTTCTCATCCAAGAAGCTTCTTCAGTTTTGAATGAATGAATGGTGGGGAATGGAAGGATTTATATTCTTTGCAGTCCTTTGCAATCCTTCCATTCCCCACCATTCAGTTAGAACCGAAGGAGCTTCTTGGATGAGAAGTGAAACATTTTCAAGGAACCAAACCAAGAAAGTCCAGTTGCCTTTTGGAAAAGCACATTTGGGACAAATCTAAGCAAATTTATTTATTTATTTTATTTAATAGATTTGTATGCCGCCCAACTCCCAAAGGGACTCTGGGCGGCTCACAGCATATTGAATACAGAATCTAAAAAATAGTTAAAAGATTTGTTATTAAGGATAAAGAAGAATGAATATTTTTTTGACATGGGACATATTTTATCAATGGCTAGATAATGGAAACAGAAGTTAGAAAGGAGGAAATATAAATGGAGGAAATGTTATAGAGGAGAGTGGTTAAAGACGATGACGTTACATGTTAAACATTCATTGTTATCATATTATTATGTTATTATATTATTAATATGATGGCGATGACCGAACTAAACAAAGATGCATAAATGTGACTATCTAAACATAATTGGACAAAGGGTTACTTAAAAGGAGGTTCCTGAAGTACTGTATTTCAATCATCATTTTGAAAGACCTTAAATGGAGAAATTCTGTTGATTGAGCTGACTCAAAGTTGACTCTATGATCTCAACAGGGAGGGGTGTTGTTCTGGAATGGGGTTCTCCCCAGAGTCAGTTGGTGGCTTCTCTGATCGACGCCACACGTGTGATTCACAGAAAGAGAGGTGGGCTTTTGATTGGCAGTGTTCACGTTGACCACCTTGACAGAGTGGGCCCCCTGTGGACATTCCTGTTGAGAAATGGCTCTTTTTGCCTTCCCCCACCCCCTCTAATGTAAGGTGACCAGATTTTAATATTTGTAAAGCGGGACACCATTGACCGGGGGGGGGGTTTCTAGTGGAGCAAGACGGGAGGGGTCCGTCTCTCTTATCCCGCAGCCCATCCACGTGAATAAAGGTGGAGACACAAATCCAGGATTGCTTTGCTGCAGCTTTGTGCACCCCCCCAAACACCCCCCCTTCATCGCAGCCCTTACTGCTGCTCTCGCTGCTCTCCCTCCCTGCCTGGCTGCAGATGTCCGCCTGCCTTCCCGAAGCAGCGCTGCCGCCATGGCCGGGGCTCGCCTCTGCTGTGTCTGGCCGGGAGAGGGACAGCGGCAGGAGAAGGAAGAAAGCAAACCGCGGCTGTGGTGCTCCGGGAGGGCGGGTGATGAGGGTTCTTCACAGCCACGTGCTGCCTCCATTGCAGAAGCCGCCACCAGCCAGCCGGGCAGCAGCCCTCCGTGTGGGGAGAGGGCCAAGCCTGCGCTTGGAAGAGGCTGCTGCTCTCGCTGCCCGCTTTCTTCCTTCTCCCGCCGCAAAACAAAAGTGAACTGCGGCAGCGCTGCTTCGGGAAGGCAGGCGGACGTCTGCAGCCAGGCAGGGAGGGAGAGCAGCGAGACCGGCGGCCCCTTCCAAGTGCAGGCCTGGCCCTATACCTGCCCGGGGGGGGGGGGCTGCCGCCCACCTGGCCACCAGCGGCTTCCGCGCCGCACTTGCTTGGCGGGACTTTTTTGAAACGCCATGGGACGCAGGAAAAATTATTAAAAAGCGGGACTGTCCCGCCAAAAGCGGGACATCTGGTCACCTTACTCTAATGGCCACTCAGTGTTATCAGTGGGGTGGGATTCCTGGTGACAATCATAAAACTGCCATAATTTGAAGTCCAGTGAAGAATGGAGGAACACATTCGTGAGTATTGTTTATCTTCTCAGCTAATGTTACAGAGCATTATTTTGCAGCCTTATGATCTCTGATGACCTATAATAATAATAATAATAATAATAATAATAATAATAATAATAATAATAATAATAATAATAATAATAATAATAATAATAATAATAATAATAATAATAATAATAATAATAATAATAATAATAATAATTGTGGCAGAGGACTACTACAAGTAAAGCAAACAGTTGAAGAAGAAAAGCATGCATTGGCGGATTATTTAAAAGAAAGTCAAGAACATCTATTAATTGAAGTAAAGAACAAAAATCTACTGAAGGTCCAACAGACGAAACAAGAATACAGAAAAAATGTGATAAAATCAAGAATGGAGAGTTGGCAAAATAAAGCATTACATGGCCAATTTCTGGAAAAAATAAAAGACAAAGTGGACAGTGAAAAAACTTGGTTATGGTTAACATCTGGTACTTTAAAGAAAGAAACAGAATCATTGATCCTGGCCGCACAAGAACAGGCAATTCGTACAAATGCCATAAAGGCCAAAATTGATAAATCTTCAAATGATGCTAAATGCAGATTATGCAAGGAAGCTGATGAAACTGTAGCCCATGTGCTCAGCTGCTGCAAGAAAATCGCACAGACTGATTACAAATTACGACACAACTCTGTTGCACAAATGATCCACTGGAATTTATGCAAAAATTATAACATCCATACTGCTACAAACTGGTGGGAACACAAGCCTGAAAAAGTCACTGAAAATCAGATGGTCAAGATCTTGTGGGATTTTCGTATACAAACAGACAAGGTACTGGCGCATAATACACCAGACATCACGTTGGTCGAGAACAACAAGGTGACTATAATTGACATTGCAATACCAGGAGATAGCAAGGTCGATGAAAAGGAACACGAAAAAATTGCAAAATACCAGGACTTAAAAATTGAAATCCAACGATTATGGCACAAACCAGCAGTGGTAATTCCAGTAGTGATTGGAACACTGGGTGCTATCCCAAAAGCACTGGAATTACATTTAAAACAGCTCAAAATTGACAAAATCACCATCAGTCAAATGCAGAAAGCCGCACTGCTCGGTTCCGCACATATACTTCGAAAATACATTACGACTTCCTAGGCCCCTGGGTGGGGCTCGACTAGTAATCAATGCCAAATCCGGCGAAACAACTGGCCGCTGTGATACAATTGTATAATAATAATAATAATAATAATAATAATAATAATAATAATAATAATAATAATAATAATAATAATAATAATAATAATAATAATAATAATAATTTATTGTGATTGTACGTATATGCACAGTATACCCATACAACGAAATTCACATAACGCTTCAAGACCAGTGCCAACACACATAGCAGTCCCCACCCGCCACGAATTCCCCACCCTGAACCACTCAAACATCCATACAACAGACCAAGTAATACCACCCAACAGCTCACTGATGGTGACCCTTCAATTCATTATTAAGTGCAATTATAGCTCTAGGATAAAAACTAGATCAAGATTTCAGAGGCAGTGCTAATTGGGCTCCATGGACAGACCAGCACACCTTAAAAGTAAAGAGGAAGTGAATTAATATTTAAGGAGCCCATCTTTGGGGGGGGGGAATCACAATGCGCTAAAGCATCTTACGATATATTCCTTTGCAGTAGAGGTTGCCACTTTTCAGATCCCAATGTTATTAGTACCCTCTTTGGTAAGAAAGATTTTACTCTTGGTACACATTGCTATGGCTTCACTGTAAAACTTTTATGATCCAATTATGATGGAAAAAGCAGCCGGGAGGAGAAATAAAGCAGAAATTGTTCTCTTGGTCCATCAGACAAATTTTGAAATGGAGGTAATAAAACTGCATCTTTATAAGGAGGGTGCCATCTCAGGTTGTGTTCTGGCTAAATGAAGGGATTTTCATTGCAAGTTTATCAGTTAATCTGAAATAAGAAGAAGTCAAAGGGTTGCTATATAAATAAAATAACTGATTATAGGAGGGGGCAAATCCAGCATAAATGACTTGCAATTGGTCCCATTGAATCTGATCAAAATAGCAATATTTAATTTAATTTAATTTATTGTATTTCTATGCCGCCCAACTCCCAAAGGACTCTGGGCAGCTTACAACAGGATATAGAAAATACATTTAAAAACACCATAAAAGATTTAAAAAACAGTTAAAAATTACATACATACACATCATTCAAGGCCTGACCTCGTAAATTGCGAGCCCCAAGCCTGCCGGAAAAGCCAGGTCTTCAATGCTTTCCAGAAGGCCAGTAGAGTGGGGGCAGTCCGGATCTCAGGGGGTAGTTGGTTCCAGAGAACCGGGGCAGCCACAGACAAGGCCCTTCCCTGCGGGCCCGCCAGCCGACACTGCTTAGCTGATGGGACCTGGAAGAGATCAACTATGTGGGATCTTACTGGTCATTGGGAACTATGAAGTAGAAGGCGGTCTCAAAGCCAATAGCAGTAGCAATGGCACTTACTTATATACCGCTTCACAGTGCTTTACAGCCCTCTCTAAGCAGTTTACAGAGTCAGCATATTGCCCCCAACAATCTGGGTCCTCATTTTACCCACCTCGGAAGGGGAGAAGGCTGAGTCAACCTCGATCCCCAACAGGATCGAACTGCAGGTGCCTGCAATACTGTACTTTAACCACTGGCCATCACTGCTCACTGAGAATAATTTCATTTCATTAATTGTCTTCTGTACTCTCTTCATCTGGATATAGCTCTAATTGATTGAAATGACGTGAAACTAATCAATATAGTAATGGGATAGAAATAGCAAAAACCTACGTTATACTCATGATTTTAGAGCTTTCAAGGAAAGCTAAGCAGATAAATAGATAGATAGATAATAGATGGATAGATGGAAAAAACAGACAAAAAGATAGACCGACTTGAGATTACAAAAATCCCTTTGCTTTGCCTGCACATTGGCTTTCTAATGGTCCAATGATTGGATATAAATAGAACAATTTAGTTCAGTAATGGGGGAGCCAAATGATCGACTCTTGCAGGTTTTTTCTTTGCCTCCAGAAATGAAAATTTATTTTCTGAAACCTGCTGTGTTTGCATGAAATTGACATTCCCGACAACTTTTCCTCCTCTGCTCATTTGTTGCCTTCTGTGTCTTTGTTGTCATTGTTGCTTTTTTTGCCTGATGCACAGAAAGAAATCTGAGCGTAAAAATGTACAGGAATGGGTAGAGCGTCCGTTGTCCATTTTGGGGGTATTATTTGCTATTGTACTCTTTTTTTGTATCTTTTTTGACACTCTACCCTCCACACACTGGCATCTTCCCAATTATGAGGACGGAGACTAAATCCAGAAAATTGCAGGGACAGAAAACAACAGTCGGTCTGTCCATGTATTTGCCGTTGCCACTTCTGGTTCCAAAAATAAAATCTATGGAGAAAAAAAAAAGAAAAGGAATGAAATTATGTTTGTGTGGCTACTAATTCTGAGCCCCACCTTCAATGGGACCCACAAATAAGGCGAAGAGTCTAAGAAGCAATTTGCACTCTGTAATAAAAAGCAGGAATTATTTGGATAGGGCTAGAGAGAAAAAACGATTGCGTCACATGGATCTACAATCAAATTCAGGTCCTACTTTAAGGAAGAGGCCGAAAAGGATTTTAATCAAGGTCAAGAAATCCTTGAAATGGCTTTTGGGCAGGGGTGGGTTCCTCCCGGTTCGGACTGGATCGCCCGAACTGGTAGCGACCCACTGGTGATGTCACGATCACGTCACGGATCCGGTTTGGTCGGTGCCGGTCCGTGGGCGCTGCCATCTTTTTTTTGGAATTTTTTCCAAATTTATTACTGTTTGGAAGTTTTTTCCTCTGCTGCTGCTTGAAAAAGGGCCCTCCCGCCTGCCCTTGGGTTTATACTTACCTTTATTCAATAATAAAAAAGGACTTAGATTAGATTAGATTATTATTAGAGTTGGAAGGGACCTTGTAGGTCATCTAGTCCAACCCCCCGCTCAAGCAGGAGTCCCTACACCATTTCGGACAAATGCCTATATGCTAACACTCAAAGTATGATTCCTTCACCCGAAGCACAGCTGATCAGCTCCTCAGCTGTGTTTCGGGCTGATTCTAGCTACTGAGCATGCACGGAAGCAACATTGCATGAGTGGACACGCACGTGCGCGCGTATCGAGCGCGCACACGTGAAACATCATGATGCGAACCGGTGGCGAAGGTAAGTGGAACCCACCCCTGTTTTGGGGGCACAGGTCGCCTCAGGAACCCAGGACCTCTCATGAAGAAGAGGTGGGAACCTGTTCAGACCGGATGTTCTACACAATAGTCTTTGAGATGGAGCGATCTCTTGAGGATTTCATCCAGCCGTATGAGCTGGTAGCAAAAACTTGTCAAGGCAACCTGGTCAGGTATCTACACTTTAGATAACTGACCCACCTATCGAAGCTTGAGACAGGAGAGCTCCTTGAAGAGTAGATTGTCCAAGACTCCATACAGAAATCGTGGAAACCCTTACTGATTACATTAACTGTGATTTTCAAGTGACTCATTTCCCCATCTTTATATGAAGGGAATACAGTTCAATTAGCAGGCCAGTGAACCGGTAGTCACTTGTTAGCTGGCATTTTTTTAAAGTTACAGAATAAAAGAGTTGGAAGGGACCTTGGAGGTCTTCTAGTTCAACCCCTTGCTCAAGCAGGAGACCTTATACCATTCCAGACAAATGACTGTCCAATCTCTTCTTAAAAAACCTCCAGTGATGGAGAACCCACAACTTCTGGAGGCAAGTTATTTTGGTAAATAGGCTATCAGCTCCTAAAGCAAGAAAACACCTGGGAAATGATAGTTTAACACATCTAGGAAGACTGCTTAATTTTCATAAGAATATTCATTGGCACTAAGCAGAAATTTACCAAGTCTGTACATAAAAGCATTTTTTACCTGATCATAAATTTACTCTAATGTAGTTCATGGGTTTACCACTAGATGCCACTCTTTATCCTTGTGGGACATCTTAGATTGCAGCAAAAAAACATTGTAAGAAGGAAAATAGGAAACTGCCAGTTTTCACTATTCTGAGATTCCGGTTTTACACAGTGCAAGCAGGCTGACCCATATCATCAAGCTTATGATGTGTGCAAGCAAAGATGTGAAAGAAAAGCAAACGGATATTTATTCAAGCAGATCCAAATCGGCTTTGTATGGAAATGAATATTTCCCCAATTCATTTGAGTTGGGACATTTCTTAAAACTTTCCCAGTGTTTGGGAAAGTGAAATGGCAGTGTATTTTAGGAATTTAGCAATAATCCTTCTCTTAATATTACCAAGGGAGTTCTTGAACCATTTAGACTTCTGTATTTCCTTGACAGTATCTAGAAAATTGTATGCAATCTCCATTGTGATTTTATGTTGCTTCTTGCTGCTGCTGCTGCTGTAAACTGGCATAGCTTTCTGGCTGATTTCCTTCACCTGAATACTGTTTCACAGCTTTTTATTATATTTTCCAGTTCTCCCTCCCTCCCTCCCTCCCCCTCCCTCCCTCCCTCCCTCCCCCTCCCTCCCCCTTCTCTCCCTCTCTCCATCTAAATCAGTGTTTCCCAACCTTGGCAACTTGAAGATGTCTGGACTTCAACTCCCAGAATTCCCCATCCAGCGAATGCTGGCTGGGGAATTCTGGGAGTTGAAGTCCAGACATCTTCAAGTTGCCAAGGTTGGGAAACAAACACTGATCTAAATTCTCCACAGGAAACCCCATTTCAGTTAATTGTTATATTCCAAATATGCTCAGATGCCTCAGTCCTTAAAGGAGGCTCCATTTTACAATATATTTTCGTTTTCCCTGATAAAAATTGAAGGATTCCTAAACAACTTTTCCAACCCACTGATCCTATAGAACAAAGAACACTATAAATCTGTGTTCCAGATTGTATCCTGATATTGTGATGCTCATGGGAGATAAGCAAAGAGCAAAGAAAGATAGATTGGACTAAGAAAAATACATTGACAAGGGGAATCTGAAATCAAATCAAACAGAATACCTTACGCAACCAGACTTGAAATCCTGGGCTTAGAAAGCTTAGAACTACGTCGCCTTCGGCACGACCTAAGCATAGCTCATAAAATTATCTGCTACAACGTCCTTCCTGTCAACGACTACTTCAGCTTCAACCACAACAATACACGAGCACACAACAGATACAAACTCAAAGTGAACTGCTCCAAACTTGACTGTAGAAAATATGACTTTAGGAACAGAGTGGTAAATGCCTGGAACTCACTACCTGACATTGTAGTTTCGTCACCAAACCCCCAAAACATTACCCTTAGACTGTCCACTGTTGACCTCACCCGATTCCTAAGAGGTCAGTAAGGGGCGTGCATAAGTGTACCAGCGTGCCTACCTAATGTTCCCTCTTATCAGTACCCATGTTATGTATATAAACAATGTTATATCTATGTATATTACCAACACGTACTTGACAAAAATAAATAAATAAAATAAATAAACTATTAGAAAGATTTAAACTAGACAAAAGAGTTTATGCTATTGAACATTGTGAGGCTGATTTTGAAATAGAATTGTGTACAAATGATGTACACATAATTTATAAAATGTATAAACTTTTATTAATTTGAAACAGAAGAACAACAAGTGAAATAATATATGTGGCTGAAATTATTGAAATGTTACATTATGTTATAAATAAAATTTTTTATAAACTGATATTCCGCCTATGTATGTCAGCCGAGAATTTGTCTAGAATGTCTAAAGGGACTTCAAATTTATGTTGGAAATGAGAAGAAGAATAAAGAGTCATTTTATCGTGTTTTCTGGATGTGCACAAAACTAGAAAAATTCACTTCCAAGTGCATAGAGGGATTTGGAGGAATTTAAAGAATAATACACAACTGAAACCAGAATGTTTCCTGCTGAGGCTGATAAATAAACAGTTTGGTGGGAAAAAAAGTCATGGAATTTTGTTTTTGTATATGATAATTGTAGTGAGTTTATTGTATGAACCAAGATGGAAAGATTCAGCATTATTCAGAATGGAGGAACGGTTGATGAAGATGATGGAACTTGCTGAGCTGAACCGTTATGATTTCTGGTTTTGATGATTACACAGAATATATTTAGAAAGAAAAGAATTATGTTGTTACCATAGAATAAAAGGTAAACTTGTACTTAAAATTCCTGTAAAGAAATTGGAAGCTACTTCTTTGTAACTTTTGTCTTTCTTTGCTATCTTTCTGTTACTTTCTTAAACCTTTAGATTTTTCTTTGAGTCTTTCTTTTTTCTTTTTTACTTTATATTAGTTCATATTCCTTTTTTAAAAAAATCTTTAATAAAATTACATATGTAATGGGAATATGAATATAAAGGATATATTGATTTGCAGGGCTCAGGAATTCCTTTCCTTTTTCTATTTTTTCCCCCTTGATCCAGGGGTGAAATGCTACCGGTTCGGCCCGAGCTGGGTGTACCGGTAGTGGCTGCTGCTAGTGGTTTGGAGAACTGGTAGCAGCGGCAGAATGAGGCTCCGCCCACCCACCCGGAAGTCACCATTTTCATGTTATTAACCCTCTGCGCATGTGCAAAGCCTTCTGCGCATGCGCAGAGGGTGGAAAAGTGCATGTGACAGGGACGTGTGTGTGTGCGGAGTGCGCGCTTCCAAACCAGTAGGGAAGGTAAGTAGATTTCACCCCTGCTTTGATCCTAAAATGGCAAAGAATATCTTTTGTGAATTAAGGGGGCAGAGGAAGAGATCTATCTTCCCCAAAAGAAATTTGTTTTTGCCACAGCTGGAAAACAGATCTTATAATTATCATTGTAAATGGTTTCACTGCATCATTTATTATTAAGGGCACAGTAAGAATTTTATTCTTATCTTATTGTGGCTTGGCCCAAGATGGGAGAGGATATAACAGAACGCAAAGAAACAGCTGCTGTTTATGAAAGATGGTAGGCTGTATTTCTTCACATCTGCCTAAACAGGCTTTGCCATGAAAAATGCAACCAGCTTTCTTCACATGTGGAATGCAAAGTAGTTACTACCAAGCATTCAGTGCCCTTTGAAGATGGCTTATAGGGTGCTATGGAAACCAATAGGTTATATTAATATATATGTGGGGGGGGGTGTTTACTACAAACGTAATTGTCAAAATGGGCATAGCAAATTTAGTTTGGACAAGGCTGGTGATTCGGTATAATATTCTAAACCTGTGAAGTTGT
This sequence comes from Diadophis punctatus similis, assembly GCA_023053685.1. Lineage (NCBI taxonomy): Eukaryota > Metazoa > Chordata > Lepidosauria > Squamata > Dipsadidae > Diadophis > Diadophis punctatus. The sequence continues at coordinate 13,432,279 of JALIGW010000017.1, forward strand.
GGCATTCGGAGGGAGTGGATGATGTCAGTAGTTCATTCTCCCTCAGCCATAAGGGAATGTCAACCCACTTCTGAAATCTTGCCAAGAAAACTGCAGAAATTTTGAGGCAATTTCCTCCTCTTTTGATTTTTGATCTTAATAAAGATTTGGCACAACCTCCTCCTCCTCCTCTTCCTCTTCCTCTTCCTCTTCCTCTTCCTCTTCCTCTTCCTCTTCCTCTTCCTCCTCCTCCTCCTCCTCCTCCTCCTCCTCCTCCTCCTCCTCCTCCTCCTCCTCCGTCACGTAGTGAATATTGTCAGTTGTATGTCTATGCAGGGTGATGCACCCCTATCTAATATTATGGTATATTCCAATATAAGCAGAACACGTGATATGATCTTGCACGCATGTCCACATTCCTGATCCAACATTAATTCTCTTCTGCCTTAGCTGTTGACCTGAACGGTCGTGTTTTTCTTAGCAAAGATGTCATTATTCAGGATTTATTGTTTTTGTACCGAAATAAATATTTTCTATTAGACTTTTAATCTCGGCTTTATTTCTAACTGTCTGAATTCCAAGCAAAGATCCAAATCGCCTCTATGAGATTTATTCTCATCTCTAAACATCTTCCTCCTCCTCCATCACCACCACCACCACCTCCATCATGACCACCTCCTCCCCTCTCCTCTCCTCTCCTCTCCCCTCCCTCCCCCTCCTATCCCCTCCCCCTCCCCCTCTCCTGTGCCCTTCTCCTTGTTCCCTCTCTCCCCTCTCCCCTCTCCCCTCCTCTCTCCTGTGCATCCTTTTTAGGTTTTTCTTACTGCTTTAACTGCTTTTAATTTGTAAAAATGAAGTGTTTTAACATTGTGTGTGACCAGCCATATGCTAAATAAATAAATAAATAAATAAATCTCCTGTGCTCTCCTCCTTCGTCCCTCTCTCCTCTCCTCTCCCCCTCTCCTCTCTTCTCTCCTCCCTCCCTCTCTCCTGTGGTCTTCTACTCCTCTCCCCTCCCCTCCTGTCCCCTCCCCTCCCCTCTCCTTCCTCCCCCTCCCCTCCTCCCCTCCCCTCCATTCTTTATCATTCCTGGAATCCTTGCCATTCCTGACTTTGTCTCTTTCAAAGGGGTGACTGTTGCATTAAAGCAGGGCAGGACCTTCCAGAAAGAGTAGAAAAACAACATGGTGGTTAATTCACAGAATTACCTCAGGCAGGAGCCCTTCTGAGCGTCCCCTGCCTGGCCTGGAGCTGATCACCACATCCGAGTCCTTTGTCAGCATCTGCAACAGAACGTTGGGTATTTCTAGCTGCAATACCACAGAGAATATGACAATTATAAAAATGTTACCCCACTATGGCAATTAAATGTGTTTCTGGGTAATCTGTTTTTTTTTAAATAAATACTACCACAGCTGCTTCGCAGGTCTGTCATCAGCTCCCCAAAGAGGCATCTTTGCTGTCACATTATGAATGGTGCTCTTTTAATGCAAAAGAGCACCATAGTCCTGGGTAGGTAATGCGTGTTAGCTACAGATGCTGCCTGCATTCCCTGGAAAGGCTAATTGGAGAGTTCTTGGGGTCAAATTTTAACAGATCCCAAATTCACCTTAACAGAGGTTCCATTTGTAGTGATCTTGCTAAGCCTCCTGTGCCCAATAATTGGTTGATATTTCTGCATTTTTTCCCCCTGACAAGCTAAAAATGGTAAGATAATGGGATAAATGTATTTTAAAAAAAAGTTCAGAAAGTTTTATTTTCCATGGTTTTGCACCTGGTTTTAATAGTGAGGTTTTAAATCAGATGTGACTCCAATTCATTATTTCAGCAAGAAGGAAAAAGGGTGGCAGGTGGGCCACAAATATGTCAATAGGATGAGATAGAGAAAACTCAGAGCAAGACCCAAATCTTTATATCTCCCTTGACACCTGAAGCAGGAGGAAGAGGAGGAGGAAGAGAGGAAGAGGAAGAGGAAGAAGGAGGGGTGAGGGAGGAGGAAGAGGAGGAAGAGGAGGAGGAAGAGGAGGCAGCAGAGAAGGAGGAGGAGGAGGAGGAGAGGAAAAAGAGGTAAGGGGAAGGGGAAGAGGAGGGGCAGGGGCAGGGGGAGGGGGAGGGGGAGGGGAAGAAGGAAAAGGAGGAGGAGGAGGAGAAGGAGAAGGAGAAGCAGCTCAAATGGAATTGTAAGCTGAATTGAAATTCTTTAGAAGGCACCAACATAATGTTCAATCTTCTAAAAAAGGCCTTTTAAGATAGGCAGGTAGGTATATGGTTACTGCAGGTGATATTATTATATGCCCAGAGATGGAAAGATTCAGCACAACTCTCTGTGGAGGAACGGTTGGTGAAACGGATAGATCTTGATGTTATTTCGCCACATAGAGTTAGAATTGATGAACGAGGGTGTATGATAAATATATGATATGATAAAAACAGATGGAAGCAATTATTTTGCTCACCACTGTTCAAATATATATATATTGTGGAGAAGATCTGCCTGGATGATTTCCGCACTGCTCCCTGTGCGGTTTGTGCACAAACGGGGAATGGCCGTCTTTAATCCTTGGCTCCAACTTTTGGGCGTCTTTTCTTTTCGTCTCAGTTTTGGGCTGGATGGCCTTGTTGGCAGAAGAATGACTGCGACTGCACGAATTCAACAGGTAAAGAAAGCAGGAGAGGATTCGTGTGACTCATTGCTTACTAGGGAAAAAAAATAGTGCCTGCGTAGAGAGGATGCCCATATTTTGTGCAGTCATGGATTTCCCCGCTGCTGAGTGTTTGTTTGTTTATTTGTTTTCCAGGTTTCCAGCTGATTGTTTCCCTCTTTATAGCCCTCAAAGAAACGGCAAGCCATTTGGTAAGCAGAGGTTATAATCTAAATTGAGCCTAAATTAGAGTACTTAAATTCAATTAAATATACCCGTACGTACACCCACACTCTAAGAGGAAAGTAGTCTCACCTGGCATAAATTTTAGCTTAGGCAAAGTTAAATTGCACCGGTTAATTTGGAATCTCCCTTGTGCGAGCATATTTAGGAGGTGTTCTAAATATATCCGGAAGCCCCATCTTTCTAAATGCATTTTCATATGAAAAGTGGAATGCTTTCATTCAGGTCAATGCCTGCTGATTACTAAAGGTGTTAAGTATTAAAGGGATATAACAAAAAAAATCTGTGATGTGTGTTATATTCTTTTACATCATGAAAATAGTCAGTAATCATGTATAAACTTCCTTCCTTCCTTCCTTCCTTCCTTCCTTCCTTCCTTCCTTCCTTCCTTCCTTCCTTCCTTCCTTCCTTCCTGCCTGCCTGCCTGCCTGCCTGCCTGCCTGCCTGCCTGCCTGCCTGCCAGCCAGCCAGCCAGCCAGCCAGCCAGCCAGCCAGCCAGCCAGCCAGCCAGCCAGCCAGCCAGCTGTGTAAGTCAAATACTTGCATGTTCCTTCCTGTCTATCACAAAACTCAAATCAAATTATTGTTTTAAATGTGTTCAGTGGCCCAAATCTTCTGAAATCATAGATCTCACAGAGTTTTAATGTGTCTGCCTAAAATGTTGCAAAAAGAAAAATCTGTTTGTATGTATGTGTTTGTGTTCAAGTATGTGTATAAGTAGGTGCCCAATGGAGTGAGATTTTGATATTTTTGACCAACATTTGATTCCTACTGTATAGCCTGCACCACCAAAAATCCCCAGAGTACATACGAAGAACCATTGTTTTGCCCTGGTAGAACACAATGTTTAAATACTGGATATGTAAACATGGATAAATAGAAACTGAATTTATTTATCTACTCATTAACTTTATATATGTCCTAACTCCCTGGGATTCTGAATGATTCACAAGATGATGATGATGATGATGATGATGATGATGATGATGATGATGATGATGATGATGATGATCATCATCATCATCATCATCATCATCATCATCATCATCAATCATCATGATCATCAGAGTTGGAATGGATTTTGGAGGTCTTCTAGTCCAACTCCTCAAGAAGGAGACCCTATACTGTTTCAAGCAAATGGATGTCTAGCTTTTTCTTAAACGCCTCCAGTGATGGAGCACCCACAACTTCTGAAGGCAAACCATTCCACTGGTTAATTCTTCTTATTCTTAGGGAATTTTTCCTTAGTTCTAGGTTGCTTCTTGATTAGTTTCCATCCATTGTTTCTTGTCTTGCCTTCTGGTGCTTTGGAAAATAGGTTGACCCCTTTTTCTTTGTGGCAGCCCCGCAAATATTGGAAGACTACTATCATATCACGCCTAGTCCTTCTTTTCACTAGACCTGCCATAGCCAATTCCTACAACCGTTCTTCATATGTTTTAGTCCCCAGCTCACTAATCATCTTCTTTGCACCCTTTCCAGAGTCTTGACCTCTTTTTATATCACCGTCATGACAAAAAACATTAAAAACAAGAAATAGAAGAATATGCAAGGAAAAAGGAATAAAAAACCAAAACCCACACAATCCAAAGGAGATTTCTATCACCCTTGCTAGGTCTTCAAGGCCGTTCAAAATCCCAGTAGGGTGGGGGCCATGTGGATCTTGAAGGGGACCTCACTCCAGAGGGCAGGTGCTCCTGCTACAGCTAAGACATACTTCCGTGGTCCCAAATATGACGTTGTTTAATCGAAGGAACCTGGAACCCGAAGCATCAAATTGGCTGGTTGAGAGAGGGACAAAATTATCTTCTTCCTACTCTGAACCAGTGGAGATGTTGCAGGCCCACTTTTCCTACAGATGCAACCTGTGTGAACCATCCGCTGATGGTGTCATACCTTGGAAGAAAGGGCCTGACTTCAATTGGCTGATAGAAATCAGCTTATCACGACACCGTTCTCTCTTTCATCCAAGTGGATTAGGAAGTCATTTACATCGTGCGTTACATTTGTGTTGAGAGAAACCAAACCTCTTTCATTTAAAATTATGTGCTTGTTTGAAAGCCTTAATATTTGGAGACGATAAGATCAGGGGCGGGTTCCAATTTTTTTTACTACCACTCTGTGGGTGTGGCTTATTTTGTGGGTGTGGCTTGCCAGCCATGTGACTGGCTGGGCGTGGCTTGCTGGCCATGTGACCAGATGGGCGTGGCTTCTTGGACTGCTGAAGGGAGGGGAATGGAGATAGGTCCTGCCACCCATTCCCCCTCCCCTCAGCAGCTCAAGAAGCCTCAAACGTGCGAAAATGCCTAGGATCATCACCGTGCGTTCGTGGCTTCTCGGACAGCTGAAGGGAGGGGAATGGAGATAGCTCCTGCCACCCGTTCTTTCAGCGTCTCACGCATTCCCTCAGCCATCCTCCCCTGCTTGGATTCACTGTGGGGTAGGAAGGCAGCGCATACGCAGAACCAGAAGCTCAGCTTCTGGGCATGTGCAGAAGACATTTTTTTAAAAAATAATTTTTTTAAAAAAAATGGCGGTGCCCAGGCACCGGCAACCGACCGCACCGGTACTGTGACGTCACCAGCGGGCCGCTACTGGTGCTATAGAGTGGACTGCACCTGTAGGGACCCACCACTGGATAAGATGTACGAAAGATAGGACTGGGAGAAAATCCTACAGGTTGTACATATTTCACACATCGGTTTGCCCAAATCACAGGCAAATCACTAATAAGTAAATCTTCCCAGAGAGGAGAGAAGCTGCATTAATTGACAGAGGAGTAGTGTTCCTATCAGCAGATCTCAGTATCATTATTACACCTTTATTATCTCAGTTATGCTCCCTCACAGCTGCAAACTCTACAGAAGAGAATGATGAAAATCCTCTAATTATGTTCCTGGCTTCCATGCAATTATTCTGCTATGTCCTCTCACTTCAAATTGGGGAGAAAAGTTATAGGTTGAAATCCTTACATAATTGTGCAAATATTGGTGTTGTTATGCAAGGGAAATAAAATCAAATTTGGAGATAAAAAGCATGTATGTACTTAAAAGATGCACCTTGCTGGGTTTCTGAGCATCTTTGAAGAACTTTGTGGCAGAGAGGTTGAGATGGCTAATTTCCCACCGAGACTTAATATTATAGAAATAACTGCAGCACAATTTTGTAGATGCGGATTCAGAAATAACCTCTCTATGTTCCATAGAACTGGAAAGAGAGCAGCATTAAAACACCTAGAAAGTTTACCAAGGATTGTAGCCTTAGATCAAATTTTTGCCCTATTGCTGAGATGCCCGATTGGACTACTGTAATGCTCTCTACATGGGGCTACCCTTGAAGAGTATTCAGAGACTTCAACTGGTGCAAAATGCGGCTGCGCGTGCTGTAGTGGGTGTTTCAAGATACACCCACGTAACACCCATACTCCGCCAGTTGCATTGGCTGCCCATTGGTCTCCGGGTACAATTCAAGGTGTTGATCATCACCTTTAAAGCCCTACATGGCTTAGGACCAGATTACCTCCGGGACCGCATTCTATCTCATACTTCCCTTCGACCGGTCAGGTCCCACAGAGTGGGTCTCCTCCAGGTCCCATCCACCAAACAATGTCGGGTGGCGGGGCCTAGGGGGAGGGCCTTCTCTGTGGGGGCCCCTGCTCTCTGGAACCAACTTCCCCCAGAGATCCGAATCATCCCCACCTTGCTGGCCTTCCGAAAAGCCATTAAGACATGGCTCTTCTTGCAGGCGGGGTTATGAGACAATTCACTTCTTCGGTCTCCCCCATGTATGTAAGATTTTGTATGCTTTTTTTAAAAATGCATTTTAAATTGTTTTAAATTATATTGTTTAGTGGTTCTTCAAATGTTGTACGCCGCCCTGAGTCCCCAGGGAGTAGGGCGGCATATAAGAATCCTAAATAAATAAATAAATAAATAAATAAATAAATAAATAAATAAATAAATAAATAAATAAATAAATAAATAAATAAATAAATGACATTTGTCTTGCAATTTCTCATTGGTTTTTTTCCTCCTAATGAAACAGGTTTCTGTGTTAATACATTATTCACAGGATACTTGACAGTTATTTTGAATATCTCCTGGTGACTTGGAAGGTATTTGATGGTGGGAGAAACTGGAAGGTTAGGTAGTGCCAGCGCTGTCAGAATGTGTCTCTACACCTTTGGAGGCCACCGAGATATCTCCAGCTTCCAGTTTTACATAAATTAGAAATTAAAAAAAAGGAAGGCGAGTAATAATTGGAAGGTCTTTTTCATAATCTCTTCTTTTGGGCTTAATTAAAAGGTGCAAAGTCTTGGAGACTGGAGACCATTGAAGAGAATATGACTGTATAGTGCAGAGGTCTTCAAACTTGGCAACTTTAAGACTTGTGTACTTCAACCCCCAGAATTCTCCAGCCGGCTATTTTCTAGTGTGTTAGAAAATGGATGTTTGCAGAACCCATCAGCTACTTTGGAGTGAGAAAACTGATAACGCTCAGATTTGGCCCCTGAGAAGTTCACATTTCATATAAACGTTTATTTTTCTTTGAAAGACATTTCCAAAGCGAATACTTTTTCATCAAACTGAGATGCCACCAACAGTCATGAATTATAACATCTGCTAGAGTCATTCAACCATTGTTGTGCCAAAGTGATAGAACTGGGGACAGGCTATCAACAGAAAGCAGCTGGGTGTTGTAAGTTACTAGGGGAAATGGACTGAGAGAGCATTGGTAGAAGAAATTCAGAATACTACAATTGTTCTGCAGGGTCCTGGTCTACAGATCCAGAGTTTATTCATTTATTTACTTTTTGAACAGTTATTGACAAACTGTTTCCATTACTCCTATTGTTTTTTTCTTCTTTAGTTTGTTTCATCCTCTTGTCCTTCTCTGTCCCTCAAACCTCCTTCCATCACAACAAACTAGCCTTGATAACTCTTGCCAAACATGTGGATTAATGGCCTGTAGAAGGCTTCTGAAATGTAATTAAGGGGAGGGCTGCAGTTTCCCCTTCCTTGGTCTACTAGTTTGATCTGCCTCATTTGTACAGTCTCTCCTCTCCATCTGAGTGTCACCTTTTGCATCCTGAAAAGTCCTTTCTGGGTCTGTTCTTCCTAACTTTCCTGGCAGTGGCAGTTGCAGTGGTCTGGACCAGGGCTCTCCAACCTTAGCAACTTTAAGACTTGTGGATTTCAACTCCCAGAGTTGGAGATGACCTTATCATGGATCTCTGCATTCATTTACACCTGTGTTTCTCAACCTTAAGATGCGTGGACTTCAACTCCCAGAATTCTCCAGCCAGATGGCTGGCTGGGGAATTCTGGGATTTGAAGTACATGCATCTTAAAGTTTCCAGGATTGAGAAACACTGCTCTACACTATTTGAATTCTGTCTTTCTGGATGCTGTCATTTACTCCAATCAACAATGACATTGTGGTGCCTTTCACACTATTCTTTTTCTCTCTGTTAGGAAGAGGAGCAATCTGGTTCCTGTTCTTCATGTCCATTCTGGGATCACAGGGGTCTTAAAGCAGGGGTCTCCAACCTTGGCAACTTTACGACTTGTGGACTTCAACTCCCAGAATTCCTCACCCAGCATGTTGAAGTCCACAAGTCTTAAAGTTGCCAAGGTTGGAGACCCCTGGTCTGGACTGTGTCAGGTGACAGAGCTTCTGGAGAATGCAACTCCTGGTAGGAGGAGGAGGAGGAGGAGGAGGAGGAAGAATTGCAGTCCTCTGATAGAACAGTTACCTGCTATCCTCTGCAGATGATTTGCTGTCCAATGAAATGAATATACCTAAACTAGAGCCGAGGTGGCACAGCAGTTAGAGTGGGGTACTGCAGGCCACTTTAGCTGACTGTGATCCGCAGGTCAGCGGTTCAAATCTCACTGGCTCAAGGTTGACTCAGCCTTCCATCCTTCCGAGGTAGGTAAAATGAGGAGCCAGATTGTTGGGGGCAATATAAATATACATTGCTTACTGGTGTAAACCGCTTAGAGAGTGCTTGCACTGTGAGGCGGTATATAAATCTCACTAAATAAATAAATAAATAAATAAATAAATAAATAAATAAATAAATAAATAAATAAATAAATAAATAAATAAATAAATAAATAAATAAATAAATAAATACCTGGTTTTAGTCTGCAAAAGGGGGAAAGGAAAACATCAGAGAAACCTACTGAGAATAATAGGTCAATCCATACCTGCCCCACTCCACCCTCTCTAAACAAAAATGTTGCCAAGAATTAGGCCTCTGTCCAGTCCCAAGTATGCAGTCACAACTTCTTACCTGTCTGGCTAACACCCGTTATTTCATTTGATAAACGTGAAGTTGTGGTATCTAAGATTTCTGTCCTTCAGCCACAACTTGCAAGCAATACTTGAGAAAGTTCCCCGAGGTTGAAGAGTTCATTGTTTAGACTAGGAATGTCCTAGCTTGGCAACTTTAAGACTTCTGGACTTTAACTCTCAGACTTCAACTGCCATGCGATTGGGGAATTCTGACAGTTGAAGTCCCCAAGTATTAAAGTGGCCAATCTTAGACACCCCTCATTTAGATCAAGCTGTTTTTTAGGAGTTCAATTTCTGAACATGTACCTGTATGTTTCCTGGTTTTAATAGAAGGAAATTGACCTTGCTGTGTAGCTGTATAGGAGTCTAAGGCTGTCATTGTAGTTTGTAGATGTTGAATGAAGAGGACTTCAATCAGTTTACAACAGGGGTCCTCAAACTTGGCAACTTTATTTTTTTTTAAAAAAAAATCTTTATTGAATTTTTACAATAAAAAAGAACATGGACAGCACACAACAGCACACAGACATAACACATGTAACACAAACGAATACACGTATTTACATGCAACACTACAAAGAAATCCATTACTTTTTACAGCGTTATTGAAATATTTGTTTCGTATCGAAATCTGTATATACATTTTAAGTATGTTCCATATCGTAGGTATCGGTGGTTATCATCCACAAGTTAGTTCATTTAATTACAATTTACACATGAAAGTGATTTTAAGTGTGTCTCAATTCATCTGCCAAATTTTTAATTTTGGGTTTTGTTTGATCCAATTATATACCTTATTCCATATTTGGTAAAAATCTGTGTCATCTTTCCCATGTATCTGCATTGTTAATTTGCACATTTCTGCGCACTCCAGTATTTTTCTGATGACCATCGAGGCAGTGGGAATGTGTTCTAATTTCCAATTTTGAGCATATGTTAATCTAGCTGCTGTGACTATGTGTAGGATTAAATATCTTTCTTCTTTTGAGTATTTTGTACGGAGTATTCCTAATAAAAAGAACTCGGGTTTTAGTGCGATTTCTCTCTGTAATATTTCTTCCAGCCAAACTCTAATTTTGTTCCAGAAGGTTCTGGCTTTAGGGCAAGTCCACCATTGGTGATAGTATGTTCCTCTCTCCTTTTTACACTTCCAACATTTTGGGGAGGTTGTTGGGAACATTTTTGCCAGTTGGGCCGGGGGGAGGTGCCAGCGGTAGAACATTTTGTATAGGTTTTCTTTGTATGTGGCCGCTAATGTAAGTTTGTAGTTTAGTTCCCAAACTTTATCCCATTCTGAAAGTGTTATTGAATAGCCAAAGTTTTGTGCCCATGCTATCATGTTGCCTTTCACCACTTCTTCAAAAAGATTATATTCTAACATAAAGTCATAAAGCCGAGAAATTATTTTTCCATCTGGTCCCAGTAGAATTTTATCTAGAGCATGTTCATTTTGAAAACCGGGTTGTATCGCATCCTTGGTATACCTCGTACTAATCTGTAGATAATGCCACCAGTCTAGTTCAATTCCAAATGTTCTAAGTTCCTGCCTTGATCGAATATTATCGTGGTCATCTAGAATTTGTTTGTAGGTGAAGATTTTTTTATTGTTTAGTAGGTTAGGATAAATAATAGCTTCAGTGGTGGAGAGCCATTTAGGGATTTTGGGATAGTGCACTTTCTTTATTTTAAGCCAGACTTCAATTAGGCACCCTCTTATGTAGTGCCTCTGGAAGTAGGCATGTGCCTTCTGCTTTCCGTCCCATAAAAATGCGTGCCACGCAGCCTGTAGGTCAAAACCTTCTAAGGTTACGGTCCTATTATTTCTTAATATTACCCACTTTTTTATCCAGCTGAGTGCCGCTGCTATATAGTAACTCTCCCAGTCCAGAAGCCCAAAACCGCCCCTCTGCCTCTTGTCATACAATGAGCTAGTTTTAATCCTGGCTTTCTTTTTGGCCCAAATGAATCTCCTGATTATATTGTTCAGTTCCAGGAAGTAGTTTCTCCTTAATCTAATTGGTGCTACTTGGAAGAGAAATAACACTTTTGGGAGAACCGTCATTTTGATAGCCGCTATCTTCCCTAAAAAGGATAGCTGTAGTTTGGACCAACTTTCTAAATCCTTACTAATTTTTTGTGTTAGTTTTGTATAGTTGTCCTCTTTTATAGAACTACACTTCGCTGTTAGCCACAATCCTAGATATTTAATTTTTTTAACCGTCTTGATTCCCAATCTTGTTTCTAGAGCTTTATTTTGTTCTTCTGTAAGGTTTTTAGTTATTATTTTAGTTTTATCCTTATTTAATTTTAATCCTGTTACCTTTCCATATTTTTCTAATTCTTCCAGCAGGGCCGTTCCTGATTCTAATGGGTCTTCTAAAATATACGTCATATCGTCCGCAAATGCTTGGACCTTATATTCTTCCTTCTTAATTTTAAGCCCTTTTATTTCACTACTGTTTCTTACCAGACTCAAGAGTACTTCCAATGTTGTTATAAATAGCAGTGGGGCTAATGGGCAGCCCTGTCGGACTCCTTTCCCTATGGTTATTTTTTCAGTCAAATCGTTGTTTATTAAAATTTTTGCGTGTTGGTCCTTGTATATTGCTGTTACTAGGTTCACGAATTTTTCTCCAAATTTCATTTTTACTAACTGTTTTATTAAAAATTGCCACAAACTTGGCAACTTTAAGACTTGTGGACTTCAACTCCCAGAATTCTCCAACCAGCATAGCTGGCTGGAGAATTCTGGGAGTTGAAGTCCACAAGTCTTAAAGTTGCTACATTTGAAGACCTCTGGTTTACACTAACTCAATTCCATAGCTCAAACCCACATTGTCCTTTTACAACAATCTTTCCAATGATGTTGATTTTCATCTGGCAGTTATAGTGGTTTCCACCATCTTTCTCTTACCCCAAAATTTGTTTGAACTATTTTATTTGATTCTTTTCAATTACCGAAGAACAGAACATTCGCCAGCATTATATGATATTCATTAATTTAAACTTAGCCCTCAATGTTTGCTTACATATTCTTTTTTCAGAGCTTACAGAATTTGAATTCATTAAAATGGATGACAAGCAATATATTGAAAATTTCTATCATCTTTCCCAGGATTTTTTTCAATTTGGCTGATTAAAAAAGAACCGTATCTCAAGGTTGGCATCTCCATTTAAATACAAGATTGAATCTAGCAAGCCCTTAAAGTTGAATTATTTTACAAATCCTATTAGGAAAAAGGCAATGTCTCCTTCAAGCTGAGCTGATCTCCTGGTGATTTTAGGAATCTGTTGCTGAAACTTTGGTAGGAATGATGTCTTTGCAGGTCATTCTTCCTTATTTTCAAGCACTGTAATCAACATATCCCAATGTATTTATCTTAAAAATCCTCAGGGCATCATCGTAGTTTCAGTACAAGAAAAATTCCCCTGGCCCCAGTTTCCACTCCTGCTAAGTACATGGTTATGTTGACTCTGTCTGTCTGTCTGTCTGTCTGTCTGTCTGTCTGTCTGTCTGTCTGTCTGTCTGTCTGTCTGTCTGTCTGTCTATCTATCTATCTATCTATCTATCTATCTATCTATCTATCTATCTATCTATCTATCTATCTATCTATCTATCTATCTAATCGTGTCTGTCTGTCTGTCTATCATCTATCTATCTATCTATCTATCTATCTATCTATCTATCTATCTATCTATCTATCTATCTATCTATCTATCTATCTATCTATCTATCTATCTATCATGATCTATCTATCTATCTATCATGATCTATCAATCAATCAATCAATCAATCAATCAATCAATCAATCAATCAATCAATCAATCAATCAATCTATCTATCTATCTATCTATCTATCTATCTATCTATCTATCTATCTATCTATCTATCTATCTATCTATCTATCTATCTATCTATCTATCCTATCGTGTCTGTCTGTCTATCATCTCTCTCTCTCTCTCTCTCTCTCTCTCTCTCTCTCTCTCTCTCTCTCTCTCTCTCTCTCTCTCTCTCTCTCTCTCTCATCTATCTATCTATCTCTGTCTTCTATCTACTCATCCATCCATCCATTCAGCTATCTAGCTATCATCTATCAACAACATGGAAGTTGTTTCCAGGTTACTCTGGTCCCAGTGACTGACCCAGATTGGATCCTGCAACATGGAAGTGGTTTGCCATTGCTTTCCTTCAGAAACTTGTTTCCATTTCCCACATTAATCAACAACTCTGGGAATTTCCTGGAGTATCCTCTCTACCTGCTAACGAACCCTACACACTTGGAACTGGGCAAGGAAGCTCCATGCTCTTATTTATTTATTTATTTATTTATTTATTTATTTATTTATTTATTTATTTATTTATTTGTTTGTTTGTTTGTTTGTTTGTTTGTTTATTTATTTATTTATTTATTTATTTATTTATTTATTTATTTATGTCAAGTACATATTGGTAATATACATAGATATAACATTGTTTATATACATAAAATGAGTACTGATAAGAGGGAACATTAGGACAGGGACGGTAGGCATGCTGGTGCACTTATGCATGCCCCTTACTGACCTCTTAGGAATCGGGTGAGGTCAACAGTGGACAGTCTAAGGGTAAAGTTTTGGGGGTTTGGTGACGAAACCACAGAGTCAGGTAGTGAGTTCCAGGCATTTACCACTCTGTTGCTAAAGTCATATTTTCTACAGTCAAGTTTGGAGCAGTTTACTTTGAGTTTGAGCGGTTCACTTTGAGTTTGTTGTGTGCTCGTGTATTGTTGTGGTTGAAGCTGAAGTAGTGGTTGACAGGAAGGATGTTGTAGCAGATAATTTTATGAGCTATGCTTAGGTCGTGCCGAAGGTGACGTAGTTCTAAGCTTTCTAAGCCCAGGATTTCAAATCTGATTGCGTAAGGTATTCTGTTGCGAGTAGAGGAGTGGAGGACTCTTCTTGTGAAGTATCTCTGGACATTTTCTAATGTATTTATGTCCGATATGCGGTGTGGGTTCCAGACAGATGAGCTGTATTCAAGGATTGGTCTGGCGAATGTTTTGTATGCTCTGGTTAGTAGTGTGATATTACCGGAGAAGAAGCTACGTAAGATTAGGTTAACAGTTCTTGAAGCCTTTTTGGCGATGTTGTTGCAGTGGGCTTTGGCACTTACCGGTAGGTCATTTGATATGAGTATTCCAAGGTCTTTGACAGGGTGAGAGTCGTCTGCAAGGTCTTGTCTGTTCAGCTTGTATTTGGTGTTCTGATTTTTTTTGCCAATATGTAGGACAGAGCATTTGTTGGTTGAGATTTGGAGTTGCCAGATGTTTGACCATTCTGACACAAAGTCTAGGTTTTTTTGGAGGATAGCAGTGTTGTTGGTGGTGTTGAAGAGTTTTACATAATCGGCAAAGAGAACGCAGTCACTTGTAATGTGATTGCAAAGGTCATTTATATAAAGTATAAAGAGTGTTGGTCCTAGTATGCTGCCTTGGGGAACACTGCTGTTAACAGGTATGGGATAAATAAATAAATAAATAATAAATAAATAAAATAAAATAATAAATAAATAAATCTAGCTGGGCAATGAAGAACTGCACATTAGCAAAGCACTCATGGGCACCTCCTGACATTGACTAGATTAACTTAGGGGGTACCAAGCAATCCTTGCAAGAGGGCCAGCCCCACCTCCATTCCCTCTTGCAGCCGCCTTCATTGTCTTAATGGCAGAGGCTAAGCAGTGAATCAGAGAGAGCCGTTCTGAAGGCTTCCCCCTGTGAGTGATAATCCCGCCGTGTGGATGTGTCGGCAGGGATTTAATATTCAAAGCACACCCAGTGCAGCAGAATTACCTGTGTTCTTTCAAGAGGCAGCAAAATTAGTTTCCTCCATCAAAGGCTGATGGGGAGGAGATCAGAGGAATTCCTCATGCTTATTAAGATTCAGCTTTCAGCATTTTTGTTTCCGAATGTGTACTGTTTTTTAGGAGGAGACTAAGGCTGATTATACAATCATTTTAGTTGCCGGACTCACTTGGCGTTCTCGCTCAACTCATGGTTTTTGAATAACCTCTCCGGGAAAACAAGTAAGTCCAGTGATCAACTTAATATTAACCCTTTACTGTTCAAAAATAAACCTCCTAGGAAATTTAATTGCCTAGAGAATCCCTTGACCTGGCGAGAAATATCACTCCTTTCTAATCATCTGGAGAATCCAATGATCCATGAAGCCTCCTGAGAAACAACAGGTGCGTCTAAGACAACTCTGCACCAGAGCAATGGAGGAAGATGAAAGGTCAAGTTTCCACCAGGTAAAAATTGGACACAAAGCAGAATTTTAAGACTCTGCAGATTGAAACATAAACTGAAGTTTTTGAGACCTCACTGAAGAAAAAAAATGCACAGTTTCAGAAGGATAAGGACTATTGTTAGGAAATTCTGGGAAAAAATTCATATATTTATAAGGTGTGTGTGTGTTTTAAGAAACATTTGAACTCCCCTCTTTATGGGGTAGATAGATAGATAGATAGATAGATAGATAGATAGATAGATAGATAGATAGATAGATAGATAGATAGATATTGATTAGATAGATAGATAGATATAGATAGATAGATAGATAGATAGATAGATATTGATTAGATAGATAGATAGATAGATAGATAGATAGATAGATAGATAGATAGATAGATAGATAGATAGATAGATAGATAGATATTTATTGATTAGATAGATAGATATAGATAGATAGATAGATAGATATAGATAGATAGATAGATAGATAGATATTGATATAGATAAATAGATAGATAGATAGATAGATAGATAGATAGATAGATAGATATTTATTGATTAGATAGATAGATATAGATAGATAGATAGATAGATAGATAGATAGATAGATATAGATAGATAGATAGATAGATAGATAGATAGATAGATAGATAGATAGATAGATAGATAGATAGATATTGATATAGATAAATAGATAGATAGATAGATAGATAGATAGATAGATAGAAAGATAGAAAGATAATGATATAGATAGATATAGATAGATAGATAGATAGATAGATAGATATTGAGATAGATAGATAGATAGATAGATAGATAGATAGATAGATATTGATTAGATAGATAGATAGATAGATAGATAGATAGATAGATATTGATTAGATAGATAGATAGATAGATAGATAGATAGAGAGATAGATAGATAGATAGATAGATATTGATTAGATAGATAGATAGATAGATAGATAGATAGATAGATAGATAGATATTGATTAGATAGATAGATAGATAGATAGATAGATAGATAGATAGATAGATATAAAGATAGATATTGATTAGATAGATAGATAGATATATAGATAGATAGATAGATATTGATTAGATAGATAGATAGATAGATAGATAGATAGATAGATAGATAGATAGATAGATAGATATTGATTAGATAGATAGATAGATATTTATTGATTAGATAGATAGATAGATATAGATAGATAGATAGATAGATAGATATAGATAGATAGATAGATAGATAGATAGATAGATAGATAGATAGATAGATATTGATATAGATAAATAGATAGATAGATAGATAGATAGATAGATAGATAGAAAGATAGAAAGATAATGATATAGATAGATAGATATAGATAGATAGATAGATAGATAGATAGATATTGATAGATAGATAGATAGATAGATAGATAGATAGATAGATATTGATTAGATAGATAGATAGATAGATAGATATTGATTAGATAGATAGATAGATAGATAGATAGATAGATAGATAGAAAGATATTGATTAGATAGATAGATAGATAGATAGATAGATAGATAGAGATAGATAGATAGATAGATAGATAGATAGATAGATAGATAGATAGATAGATAGATATTGATATAGATAAATAGATAGATAGATAGATAGATAGATAGATAGATATAGATAGATAGATAGATAGATAGATAGATAGATATTGATTAGATAGATAGATAGATAGATAGATATTTATTGATTAGATAGATAGATAGATATAGATAGATAGATAGATAGATAGATAGATAGATATAGATAGATAGATAGATAGATAGATAGATAGATAGATAGATATTGATATAGATAAATAGATAGATAGATAGATAGATAGATAGAAAGATAGAAAGATAATGATATAGATAGATAGATATAGATAGATAGATAGATAGATAGATAGATAGATATTGAGATAGATAGATAGATAGATAGATAGATAGATAGATAGATATTGATTAGATAGATAGATAGATAGATAGATAGATAGATAGATATTGATTAGATAGATAGATAGATAGATAGATAGATAGATATTGATTAGATAGATAGATAGATAGATAGATAGATAGATAGATAGATAGATAGATATTGATTAGATAGATAGATAGATAGATAGATAGATAGATAGATAGATAGATAGATAGATAGATATTGATTAGATAGATAGATAGATAGATAGATAGATATTGATTAGATAGATAGATAGATATTTATTGATTAGATAGATAGATAGATATAGATAGATAGATAGATAGATAGATATTGATTAGATAGATAGATAGATAGATAGATAGATAGATAGAGATAGATAGATAGATAGATAGATAGATAGATAGATAGATAGATAGATAGATAGATAGATAGATAGATAGATATTGATATAGATAAATAGATAGATAGATAGATAGATAGATAGATATAGATAGATAGATAGATAGATAGATAGATAGATAGATAGATATTGATTAGATAGATAGATAGATAGATAGATATTTATTGATTAGATAGATAGATAGATATAGATAGATAGATAGATAGATAGATAGATATAGATAGATAGATAGATAGATAGATAGATAGATAGATATTGATATAGATAAATAGATAGATAGATAGATAGATAGATAGATAGATAGAAAGATAGAAAGATAATGATATAGATAGATAGATATAGATAGATAGATAGATAGATAGATAGATAGATAGATATTGAGATAGATAGATAGATAGATAGATAGATAGATAGATATTGATTAGATAGATAGATAGATAGATAGATAGATATTGATTAGATAGATAGATAGATAGATAGATAGATAGATAGATATTGATTAGATAGATAGATAGATAGATAGATAGATAGATAGATATTGATTAGATAGATAGATAGATAGATAGATAGATAGATATTGATTAGATAGATAGATAGATATTTATTGATTAGATAGATAGATAGATAGATATAGATAGATAGATAGATAGATAGATAGATATAGATAGATAGATAGATAGATAGATAGATAGATAGATATTGATATAGATAAATAGATAGATAGATAGATAGATAGATAGATAGATAGATAGAAAGATAGAAAGATAATGATATAGATAGATAGATATAGATAGATAGATAGATAGATAGATAGATATTGAGATAGATAGATAGATAGATAGATAGATAGATAGATAGATATTGATTAGATAGATAGATAGATAGATAGATAGATAGATATTGATTAGATAGATAGATAGATAGATAGATAGATAGATAGATAGATATTGATTTGATAGATAGATAGATAGATAGATAGATAGATATTGATTAGATAGATAGATAGATAGATAGATAGATATTGATTAGATAGATAGATAGATAGATATTGATTAGATAGATAGATAGATAGATAGATAGATAGATAGATAGATAGATATAGATAGATAGATAGATAGATAGATAGATAGATAGATATTGATATAGATAAATAGATAGATAGATAGATAGAAAGATAGAAAGATAATGATATAGATAGATAGATAGATAGATAGATAGATAGATAGATAGATAGATAGATAGATAGATAGATAGATGAGATAGATGAGATATAGATAGATAGATAGATAGATATAGATATAGATATAGATACACAAACATGTGTGTGTGTGTGTGTGTGTGTGTGTGTAGCATTTTTTGTTGATAAATGAAAATAAAGGGATGTATGTATGTATGTGCATATTCCATAAAATAATGACAAAAATCATGTGTAATATAAATAATCAGAAGCATTTAAATGAGAAACCAAAAGAGGTTTGGACTTGGATCTCTCATAGAGATTTATCAGTTGGCTTTTCATTTTTTCTTTATTGTAATGGAAGGCTGCCTGCCGATTGTGCACAAATTCCTTCCATCGAAAAACTCTGATGGTGAGGAGAAATTAATCCTAAACCTTTGACAACCCATTCATCCTTTTTCAGACACCATGCTCTTCTAAACTAGACTGGTGACCTTAGAAGATTAATAAAGGATGGTTATCTAAAATGTTTAATTCTTGCCAAATTTAGTAGGATTTGGAAAACATATCCTTTCATGGTTTGGACTGAATGCTTTGACAAAAAGGAAATAAATTGGTAAATCCATATGCACATGATTTATCTAACATTCATTTCCCCAAGCCTGAATTTCTACTGAGTGAAGAAGAGGAGAAATAAGTTAAATGGGAGTAGGGCGGCATATAAGAAAACATAAATAAATAAATAAATAAATAAATAAATAAATAAATAAATAAATAAATAAATAAATAAATAAATAAATAAATAAATAAATAAATAAATAAATAAATGGTTGATAATGATTTTTTTTTCCTTTTGGACAAGCTCTTTGGACTGGTTCAGATTTCCTCCAATTTTGAGAAAAAAGACGGAGACCTTTGATCGTGCATCACTGACACATAATTTGGTACGAAAACTACAGGAGAAACACATATACTTCTTTTTCTCCTTTGGTAATAGCATCAAGAAGCAGACATAGGAAAATCTTTATTATCCGGGATAGGAATATTTCACAATATAGCTGAATATTTCACAATATACCTGATAGCAATAAAGCTATCATTGTAATTCTCTCTTGGAAGGACTACAGCTCCCATTACAGCACTTCTGAGAACTTATCAAGCTTTCCAACTCAGTTTGAGGGAGATTTTTGTGAAGTTCAGGTCCAGGTGCATTTCTCAAGAAACGCATCTGACATCTCCATGGAATTCAGGACAGAATAGTGACACCAGAACAGTGGTGTCCCTCAAGGCAGTGTTCTAGGACCAACACTCTTCATACTATACATAAACGATCTTTGTGATCATATTATAAGCAACTGCGTTCTCTTTGCTGATGATGTTAAACTATTTAACACCACCGATAATGTTGCTACCCTTCAAAAAGACCTTGACCATGTAGCAGAATGGTGAAACAACTGGCAACTTCAAATCTCAACCAACAAATGCTCTGTCTTACACATTGGCAAAAAAAATCAGAATACAAAATACAAACCTGGAGGAAACAAACTTGTAGATGACCCTCACTCTGTCAAAGACCTTAGAGTACTCATATCCAACCACCTAAGTGCTAGAGCCCACTGTAACAACATTGCCAAAAGGCACTAAAGTTGTTAATCTAATCTTGCGTAGCTTCTTCTCTGGCAACATTACATTACTAACCAGAGCATACAAAACATTTGTTAGACCTATTCTGGAATACAGCTCACCTGTCTGGAACCCGCACTGCATATCAGACATAAATACAATCGAGAGAGTCCAGAAATATTTCACAAGAAGAGTCCTTCACTCCTCCGCTCACAACAAAATACCTTATTCCACCAGACTTGAAATACTGGGATTAGACAATTTACAACTACGTCGCCTCCGATCTGATCTAAATGTAGTTCATAAAATCATATACCAAAATGTCCTTCCTGTTAATGACTACTTCAGCTTCAACCGCAACAATACACGAGCACGTAATAGATTCAAACTAAATGTAAAGCGCTTCAAACTCGACTGCAGAAAATACGACTTCAGCAACAGAGTGATCAATGCCTGGAATGCACTACCTGACTCTGTGGTTTCTTCCCCAAACCCCAAAAACTTTAACCTTAGACTGTCTACAGTCGACCTCTCCTCGTTTCTAAGAGGTCTGTAAGGGGCGTGCATAAGCGCACCACTGTGCCTACCGTCCCTGTCCTACTGTCCTATTGTCCTCTTTTATCGTTACTTTTTACTTATGTTTATACAAATTACTACTATCCTATACATGTTTGACAAATAAATAAATAAATAAATAAATAAATAAATAAATAAATAAATAAATAAATAAATAAATAAATAAATAAATAAATAAAATAGAATAACAACTAACAGCTATCATCACAGCAGGAAGAAAAAAACTTATTGAAACTTGGAAGATCTCCAGAAAACTAAGGAAGGATGGATCTGATTAATACATACAGTAAATGGGAGACCTATCAGACATCTTGATGTTATGGGTTAATACACACACACAAACACACATTTCAGAAGGGATTGCCAAACTATTTCTATACAGTTGTCATGGATAAACTTAACTTGAGGGAACCTTTTTACTTCTTTGAATAACTAAATATTTCCAAGCTGTCAGAACTGCCTACAACAAGAACCCCAGACAAAATACAAATTCAGAGCTAGAGAAAGTGATGCTAAGAGCTCATATGGTAAGGCTCTCCAAAAATATACCGGTCATTTTTATCTAAACAAGCTTTCATAACTCACATATATTTATTATTAGTGACATTTATATACGGCCTCACAATGCAAGCACTCTCTAAGCGGTTTACACCAGTAAGCAATGTATATTTATATTGCCCCCAACAATCTGGGTCCTCATTTTACCTACCTCGGAAGGATGGAAGGCTGAGTCAACCTTGAGCCAATGAGATTTGAACTGCTAACGTGTGGATCACAGTCAGCTGAAGTGGCCCGCAGTTATATTCAGACTGCTTCAAAAGAAAGTCAAAATCTTGCATGATCAATGAAAATTTAATTGAATGTTGTGTTAATAAGGGCTGAATATTTCTGACAGTGATGCAGGTACTAGCTGATCCAAGAGTTTAAAATCTAACACTGGGCAGAAGAAAAATAAGAGAGATTTTCAAAACGCTCAGTGTCATAGAATTGGACAGATGGAAAAACTGTCTGGAAAAACCCAATGAAAAGATATCCGTAATGTAAACCATAGTTCTGAATATTTCCCTACCTAAGATCTACCAAACTCTTCTCTTGGGCAGACTTTATAAGAAATTGAAGTTCCTCTTGTCTCCTTAAAAAAATTTTCAATGGGAAAACTGCTCTGCTGAGAATTTTACATTTCTCATCTTTTTCTTATTTGTGGAATGCCGTTGGGGTGGCACCTTGCTTATTTTTATTTGGATTGTTGCCACTCAAAGGATCTCTTTGGATATTTTTAATCAGTGGGTGGGGGTGAATTTACATGGGGCACTTGGGTGTCCCTGTTAGCCCCTTCAACTTCCACTGTGAGAAAAATAATTAAGCAGGAATCCAGATCAAGAACAACATAAACAGATCTTTAATATTAGTTCACTTTGATCAAAGGTCCTTTACCTGAACAGAAGACAGAATTTCTGATACAAGTAGAGGCACAGCCATTATCCAGAAACATAGATTTATACAGAACATGACTCCACCTTACTCCTCCCATTCTCCTCACATCATATCGTCCAACTTCCCATTATGTATCATCCTAACACAGTGTTTACAACATAGGAAAAAAACCCAGAACATATTCATCATCCTGACAGCTCCACACTTCCTCTCTTTCTGTGTGAACCTGTGCATTCCCATGAGCTCATTCCCTGCATAACAAAAGAGAAAAACATTTCCGTATCATCCCTTCCTCTCCTTCATTCCCAGAACATGGTAAAAACATATCCTGTATCTGAGAACAGTGAAAATGAGCTGACATCCATAAAATACATTTTATTACACAATATTATTTGTCCATTACAAATAGCTTTCAAAATGGTTGTGCTATGGCTCTTATTACATGTCTTATTTAACAAGAATAAATTCATATTTCTCACATCCACCTTTCCCCGATCTCATCATGGAGACTCCAAGGGATCTGAACTCCCTTTTACTTCAACACGAAAACTCTTCTCAACATGCTGAAGCAGATAGTGCAGAGATGAGGCCCCAGATTGATGTACTGTAAATGCAAATTTAGCTTTCTTTCAGATTTCTTAGCTTAGCTTGGTTACAAAGTTTGGGGGTCCTATTTTTGTTAAGAGTGTTTGAAAAGGATGTTTAATTCACATCATAAGTGGCTCTTGGAAAACTGGTGGAAGGGTGGGTTACAAATAATTCATTCTCACATTCTCCATCAAAACTACTACATCCAAGATCAGCAGGTACAACAGATTGCAGCACCACCTGTTAGTATATTTTAGCACACCATAAAAGCCTTGTGACCCCAATAATCAAATTTTACATCTGTAAAATTCCTCATGCAGGATTTAAAGGAAGTTCTCCATGGAAATGAATACTGTACTTTTGTGAATCCAGTATATAAAATAACAATAGGCCCATTATTTCAAATTTTCTTTAATGGCAGATTTAAGTAGTGAACGATCACAGAATTTGAGGCTAAAGCAATCACATGCTACAGGAGAACAATCAGCTTATTTGGGGAATTCTACAGTTTACAGAAAAGAGAGCAAAAAAGTCTTTATCAAATTATGAAAACAGCCTCCTCACATCCACCATCCCCCTCCGGAAATAATGGTCAATGCATCTGATAAAGTAAGCTTTGGTTAAAACGTTGTGCTTCCAAATAAAATTTGTGAACCAGAAAAGGTGCTACTAGTCTTCTTCTGATTCAAAGGTGATAAAAAGAACGGAGACCCACAGATAAAGAGGGAAAACGCACTGAAGATTTTGTTCAAAATCTCTCCTTGTTCTGCACTGTTTTCTGTTGCTGTTATGGAAACGGCACATTTCCTTTTGGGAAACAAGAAGCGAAATAAACATTATAGCAGAAGGCTGAGCTTATTATCTGTGAAGTCTACATCATCCTGAGGCCAAGCCCCTAAGATCCACTTATGAATCATGCATTTCTTTTCCAGATGTTCCAGATGTTGATGCTGATGGGGAAATGGCCTTAAGATACCAGCAGGCTGTTTGGCAAATCAAGATTTATTTTTTTTTGCTAGAAGCTTCTTTGTTATCCTTCAGGATATTTGCATAAGATTCTTCTCCAAAGGAAACCCAGAGATAACTAGTTTCACCTTTTTGCTTTCTGTCCTGTTTTATCAAGGTGGCCTGAAAAGGATCTGGGTACACAAGTTGCAACTATTTTGAAAATTGTACTAAGTTTTCCATTTCACTTCAAGAATCAGCACAGTAATAGAGACAGTTGGCCTTAAAATGATTAGGTGTCTAAGAGAAAAAGAATTCCAAGCAGATTCAAGATAGACTTTGCTTCTACCAACATTAGGAATTCCAGATCTGTATTGCTCAAACACAGATGGCCACTAGAGGGCAGGAAAAAGACACAGAGAACTATATTTCTCTCTCTCTTCTGCCATCAAGTGGCCATCTAGATTTCCTCAGCTACAGTAGCAAGTGTGGAGCAGGAGGAGACAAATAGCCTTACACATGCACACGTGTGTGCAAACACACACATACACACACACACAACACACACTTTATATTATATTATATTATATTATATTATATTATATTATATTATATTATATTATATTATATTATATTATATTATATTATATTATATTATATTATATTATATTATATTATATTATATTATATTATATTATATTATATTATATTATATTATATTATATTATATTATATTATATTATATTATATTATATTATATTATATTATATTATTATATTATACTATACTATACTATACTATACATTATATTAATTATATTATATTATTATTATATATATTAAATAAAAATTTTACTTGAAGACATTTTGATTCTCATCCAAGAAGCTTCTTCAGTTCTTCTTGGATGAGAAGCAAAACATCTTTAAGGAAAAACAAAATCCAGTTGCCTTTTGAAAAAGCACCTTTGGGACAACCTTGACCTGGATGACTGAGAATCTTCATAGACACTTAGATGACAGAAAATGTCCTCCTTTGGAAGCACCCTTAATTTTACATTCCTGACCAACTTTTGTTAATGTGTTAATCTAAATATTGGCTTAAATATATTCTCATTATGGCTCATTTATTTTCTTCCAGAGGATAAAGCTAATTTTTTTTACTACCCCAAAGCTGCTCTGTCTAGATCAGGGGTCTGCAACCTGCAGCTCCGGAGCCGCATGCGGCTCTTTGGGCCCTCTGCTGTGGCTCACTGTTATTTATTTATTTTTATTTATTTCTTGGTTCTTATATGCCGCCCTACTCCCGAAGGACTGTTGGGTGATCCCATCACTGACTGGCCCTGCCCCTGCCCTCCCCTCCCAGTCACTCCTTGCCTAGCCTGAGAAGGTAAGGACAACATCGGGGGATGAGAGGGACACACACACACACACACACACACACACACACACACACACACACACACACACACACACAGAGGGGGGGCAGGGGGGAGAGTGAGAGAGATACACACAGAGAGAGGGGAGAGAGGGAGGGGGAGAGGGAGAGAGGGAGGAAGGGAGGGTCAAGGGATTTTGTGGCTCCCGGTGGTTTTTTAACAACCAGTTGTCTGCCCTAATGACCGGCTGGGTAGGCATGGCTGGGGGGGTCATGTGACTGGGTGGGAGTGAGTGACATCAAGTTGGCCACGCCCACCCAGGTTTTGTGGCTCCCAGTGTTTTCTTTTCTGTGGGAAATGGGTCCAAATGGCTCTTTGAGTGTTTAAGGTTGCAGACCCCTGGTCTAGATTGATTGATTGATTGGTTTTATTTATTTATTTAGAGACCACCTATCTCATTATTTATATAAATAATAAGATAAATGATAGACATTAAATGAGGGTTTGCATCTTCGATATACTAATTTAGCAGAATATGGAAAAAAAAGAAGGTCTTGGATAAACTGGTTTTAAAGTGGAATTTATAACCTGTATATTCAAGCCTGTCCTTTTTTTTATCAGTATTTTGATCTCGGCTCAATAAAATCAAATCAAATAAAGACATTCCTTATTTTCCTAAATAAAAGAGGTCTTGTCCTCACAACATTAAGAATTCATGAGACACCTCCATCTATAACCACCTGGTTGTGTGCACCTTCGTTTACTGTTCCCGCCTTGTACATCTGTCACTTTGGCAACCTCTAAGTAGCCATGAATAGGAAGGGGGAGAGAAAAAGTCTGAGGGGGACACAAGGAATTGGCTGGACACTTGGACGGATGGAGCTCTCAGGACAACCTCTAAAGGTAATTAAGGATAGATAGATCTGTCATGGTTCTTCATTTTCCCTCTCTTAAATTATTCCATTCTGTTTCCACACCATCTGCCACATTTTTGTAAGTGTGCAGGAAAATTTGCACATGCTTTTTTCTGCATTTCTCATAGTATTATGCATATAGCATACTAGTAGCTGGATACCCCTGCTTCGCTACAAAATTATGTGATTGGGCTTGATAAATTGACAGTTAAAGCTTGAACATTAATGAGTAGTTACGATCGGCCTCTCCTCTCCCCTTCTCTCCCTCAGGCTTGCCCCACAGAAGCCTCTCCTATCTTATCCCCATCTCTCCCTCAGGCTGGCCCCATTGATCCTCTCCTATCCCCTTTTTCCCTCAGGCTTGCCTCACAGAAGCCTCTCCTATCTTATCCCCTTCTCTCCCTTTCATGTGGGGAGGGGGAGTAGAATGTCTAACTCAGCTGCGGGTTGTTCCCTTACCGGTGCTGGTGTGCTGCGCGCGCATCTCCACGCTTCGGGCTGCATGAGTGCACCTCCTTGCACGATTTTGCTTCTGCGCATGCGTGGAAGCAAAATCATGCAGAAATCTCACGAGGCAAAATCATGCAGAAATCTTACGCGTGTGCGTAAGATTTTGGTGCGATTTTGCTTCCGTGCATGCGCGGAAGCAAACTCTCACCAAAATCTCTCTTGCGCGCACGTCCCCTCACAAGATTTCAGTGCGATTTTGCTTTTGCGCATGCACAGAAGCAAAATCGGCCAAAAATTAATGAAAAAAATGGCGACAAATGCAGTGGACCGGCAGAGAGGGCTCCAGAGTGGTCGCGTGCAAATTGCGCAATCGGCCGCTCCCTACCGGAGCTGTGCACTGGGCAGCTCCGGCAGGAACCCAACTCTGGTCTAACTCCTTAGAATGGAGTAGAATGTCTAAACTCCCAGCCCACTGGCCATGCCCACTGGCAGTTGGAACAGAGTTCTTTTCAGGTGGGGAGGGGGAGTAGAACATCTAACTCCTTAGCATCCGAGTGTGTTAATAATAATATAAAAAATAACTAATGATCTGATGGTCATTTCGAAAAATCCTTTCTGAACGAGCACCTAGAAGCCAAGAGGAACATATGTGCCAAGTTTCAAGTTTGTAAGCTTTACAGTTCTGGAGATTTTGTGATGATGTGTGAGTGGCATTTGGCTTTTATATACATAGATTATTATTTTGCCTAATGCATGCAGCTCTGCCAGCATTCCTTTGCATATACATTTTCCTAACAGTGATAGTGAGGATTTAAAAGAGAAACAGATTACTTAATGTTAATTTTTAGGTCCTGGGTTTTTGTCCCCATGGACTAACATTCCATTGATCAATTTTTTTTGTTATGCTTTAAAGCAGCATTTCACGATCTCAACAACTTCAAGATGAGTGGACCAACTGTTGAAGTCCACCCATCTTAAAGTCACTGAAGTCGAGGACCATTGCTTTAGGGCAGTGATGGCGAACCTTTTTTGGCTCGGGTGCCAAAAGGGTGTGTGCACGTGCAATAGCATGCACGTGCGTGCCCACACCCATAATGCAATGCCCTCCCCCCGCGCATGCGCACAACCCCCCCGCACTGCCCCCCGCGCATGCACACAGGCCTCACTGAAGCTTCCGGACTTCTGGTAGGCCCGTTGGGCTGTTATTCGCCATCCCCAGGGTTCAGGAGACTTTGCTTAAGCCTGAGGAGAGCGAAAATGGCTGAAAAGAAGGCCAAAAATCAGCTGACTAGCACGCACATGCGCGCTAGAGCTGACATAGGGCAAAGCCTCGCGTGCCCTCAGATATGGCTCTGCGTGCCACCTGTGGCACCCGTGCCATAGGTTTGCCATCACTGCTTTAGGGTGAAGAGGAGAAGGTGGGCTCTTTGGCAGATAACTTGGTCCATGAAATATTCCCTCCGAAGGGCTTTGAATCATGGAGGAACATGAAGATAGATCTTCTCTGTTATACCTTTGCCCAGACTTCTATGCCTTACCCTCTGCTATAGATAGAGGTGCGGTGGCACAGTGGTTAGAGTGCAGTACTGCAGGCTACTTCTGCTGCCTGCCAGCTGCCTGCAATTTGGCAGTTCGAATCTCACCAGGCTCAAGCCTTCCATCCTTCTGAGGTGGGTAAAATGAGGACCCAGATTGTTGGGGGCAATAGGCTGACTGTTGTGGCCAGGTCGAGTCCAGTGCAATTAGCAGCTGATCCTGAGGATTCAGAGGGAGTGAGGGTGCAGTACAGAAGCCCGGAGTTCCTGGCACCAGAGATGGAGAGTGAAGAGGATGTGGGGTCAAAGGCTGGCGAACAATTAGAACCTGATGCATCTCCTGAGATTAGTGACTCAGGAGAAGAGGAGGAGGCTCTTCTGGATGCCATAGCATGCAGGTTCTCAAAGAGACATGAGTGGCTAATCAGAAGGAGGCTTCCTCGTGAGTAGTACTGCAGGGCTTGACCACGCCCTGAGGGTATTTAAGGGTTGGTCACGAGGGGCTTCGTTGCAGAGAACAACCCCGTTCTGTGGTTCCAGCATTTGCTCTTGTGTCTGCGGTGAACATTTTTTCTGTGTTAATGAGATTTGGATTTCTGCCAAACCTATGTGAGTTGACATAACGCTAATTGACTGCTTTCCGGGACTCTAGCCATCTACTGAGAAGACTTTGTAAATAACTCCTTAATTACCTGATATTCTTTTGAAAAGATTCCAACTCTTGCTAAGACTTTATTGAAAGTAAAAGAGTATTGTTCCCAATTCCTTCCCGTGCATCTTATTTTAGGGGGCATACCCGTGGGGACAGAACACTGACTCTGTAAACCACTTAGAGAGGGCTGTAAAGCACTGTGAATCGGTATATAAGTCTAAGTGCTATTGCTATATTACCCTATGAGAAAACCTATGGTTGTTGCTATTGTCAGTATTTCATACTTCACATTTGCACACAGAATTTTAATTAAGTTGGATTATCATGATAGGTATTTAAATAACATGATGCAATTGGATTTCCCTCTCAAGGAAGTAAGACAGGGTTTTTTTCCCCTCAGGCCGTCCAGGTTAGTTAACAGTCTTTGTGTATCTCCTCCAAACGGCCACACCTTCTTTGGCTTGAATCTGCCTTCCGATGAAGAGCAGCATTTAGTGCCCTTCTGCTGCATATGGTGTCCTTTTCAAATGCAAATGCTAATGGCACCATTTGGCAATGCTTGCTCAGTAAGATAATGCAACATAACTGCAAATTGGAAAATGGTTTGAACTTTCAAATTTGCTGTATGCCATTACACTTTTTATCTGATGGATCATTTGCCTTTTTAATTGTGTGCTGCTCTTAGACTTCCGCTGTAGCAGATTTGCAAAACAAAACAAACTTTGCTAGCTATTATATTCTCCTTCAGGCTTGCCCCTCCCCCTACCCAGAGAGGCAAAAGCATGAGAGCTGAAGGAATTAAAGAGTGGGATGCTCACATGCTGGTAGTGGCAACATGACACAGCTCTAGGCTGGGTTATCTCCAGGACCACCTCTTCCTAAGGGCATCTACCCATCCTATTAGATCAGATAGGGTGGGCATGATCCTATTCCTTTCCCTTCAGCATTGGTACCTTATGGAATGTCACGTAGTGAATATTGTCAGTTGTATGTCTATGCAGGGTCATGCACCCCTATCTAATATTATGGTACATTCCAATATAAGCAGAACACGTGATATGATGAGTGCGCATGTGTGCATTCCTAAACCACCATTAATTCTCTTCTGCCTTAGCTGTTGACCTGAACGGTCGTGTTTTCTTAGCAAAGATGCAATTATTCAGAATTTATTGTTTTTGTACTGAAATAAATATTCAGCTGGAGAGCCCAGGTGGTGGTAAGTCTATCCCAGATGTGTTTTTTTCATGTAGCAAACGGGAACATATTGGGTGTGGCAAAACAACTCTGAGATTTATTTTAGAACATTTCTTTTGAACTAAGCAATGCTATTTTTGTAAACATGGAGCTTGTCTGGTGATATAAACTCTAATAAAGTAAACTATTTGTAGTCGGGATTGAAATGAGGGGTCCTTGGTGCTCTCTGACCTTTGTTGTTTCCTTGCAGATGTTTCATTAACCCAAACTAGGTAGCATCATCAGTGCAGTGCTAGAAGGGAATGGGGATTGTGAAGAGGAGGATGAGGAGGACGAGGAGGACGAAGAAAGAAGGAGGAAGGAGGAAGGAGGAAGGAGGAAGGACAAAGGACAAAGGACGAAGAAGCGGAAGGAGGAGGAAGGAAGAAGGAAGAAGGAGGAAGGAGGAAGGAGGAAGGAAGAAGACGAAGGAGGAGGAGGAGGAGGAGGAGGAGGAGGAGGAGGAATGAAGGACAAAGGACGAAGGAGGAAGAAGAGGAAGGAGGAAGAAGGAAGAAGGAGGAAGGAGGAAGGAGGAAGGAAGAAGGAGGAGGAGGAGGAGGAGGAGGAGGAGGAGGAGGAGGAGGGATCCCTGGTGCTCTCTGAGCTTGCTTGTTTTCTTGCTGATGTTTCATTAACCCAAACTAGGTAGCATCATCAGTGCTAGTGTAAAACCTATTCCCCACCAGGATTCTGGATGAAAGCTTTATCACTTATGAGATACTGCGATGGGGCTTTAACATTTTGTACTACTTGCGGAGAATTCACCCCAGCTCAAGGACTTTGACAAGATCTGTGTGTGTCAAAATTGGCAAAATGTTGGAGCTCCACAGTGGAAATCCTTCCCCTTTTGTATGTGCATTGTAACTACTGTATGGTTTTTTTTTTGTTATGATGAAAAAGGCTTTTGAATGGAGATTTTACCTTTTTATTTTGCTTTGATTGTCTAACAGATTAACAGAGTTGGAAGGGACCTTGTAGGTCATCTAGTCCAACCCACCACTCAAGCAGGAGACCCTACACCATTTCTGACAAATGGCAGTCCAGTCTCTTCTTGAAAGCCTCCAGTGATGAAGCTCCCACAACTTCCGAAGGCAACGTCTGTTCCATTGGTTGTGTCAGATCCCAAAGAGTGATTCTGCCATTCAGTTGAGAGAAGGGGGGGGGGCTTGGGTTCGATTTATTAGCATTGCCTGTGTCAATTGATGTTTTAAAACGTATACCCTGGTGCCAAGCATCTTGAGATCTATTTACCTTTGGAGAAGGTTTATGTGGGGCAATGTGGGATGATTCACTTTAATGGATAACGGAAGATAGAGAAATGTATGTTTATCCAGTTCTCAGAGCAGTAGATAAAGAAAAAAAATTTCACACTTGTGTATTGGCTAGAATCTGTATTCTGGCTAATGGGAGGGGTCTCTACTGCTTTAACTCTACCTGTTCTGCCTAAGGGTATTCAGACGTTGCTTTGAATGGATTGTTTTCACTTCTGCTTAATAAAAGATCCTTTTGAAATACTTTGTTTCGAGAGTTCTCACTTTCTTAAGTTAGAGGAAGATGCAATCCTTACAGAAAGCAACGTCTGCAAAATGGTCAACCCAGAGAAGCAATCTTTGCTCTACTGAGGGGACCCTGCAAACCATGTCCCAACAAAACAGGGAACATGGAGAAGCCAAATGCTGGGGGGAGATATCAACCATCACCCAGCTGGATGCCTGCTTCTTACTTCCCATCGGAGAGGATGAGGTGACCCTGGAGGATCCTGGAAAGCCCCGCTGGTCAATTGGCATCTGGAAGAAAGACAGCTGGGATGGGAGAACCAGAGGAGTCACCCTCAACCACAGTAACCAAAAACCGGCGTAGAAATTGAAGCTAGAAGCCCTCTCCGACCAGGGGGAGCTAACCGAAGCACTGCTGAGACAGGATCGTCTGAAGAGACATATATCCCAGTTGGTGGTGGAAACTTTGGAAAATCTCAACATCCGAGGGAAGCCAAAACGACAGCCAAAGAGCACTGGGAGGACAGCAGCCACCGATGAAGCCAGGGGGGACACCCCCCCTCTGGAGGCTGCCAATCAAGCAGATGGTGCAGCAGAGGACCCAGAAAACCCTTCCCCCCCTGGCAGCACATGCATTGGCACCCATTCCCAACCAGCACCAAGCCCCACAACTGGAAAGGAAAACTCCCCCCCTTGGGGTGAAGTTTGATGGGGATCCTCAACAATTAGGATTCTTTGTGGCATACGTACTCACCTAACATGCAAGAATACGGGCATGATTTTCAAACACAAGGATCCCGAGTGCGAGTTGTTACCCTAGCCCTGGAGGGAGCTGCTGCCAGATGGATGGTGACCCTGCATAACTCCGACACACCAGAACTGTGCAACTTTGACCGTTTCATGATGGCCCTGCGATGACATTTCAAGGACCCACTTGCAGATCACAAAGCATGTGACCGCATTAAGGTGGTAAAGCAGGTACGGCGGCCAGTGGCAGAGTATACTGAAGAATTCTGGGACCTCGCATGCCGTGTGAACTGGCCAGAAGACATTCTGGTAAGCTGTTTCAAGGATGGGCTGAGTGATGATCTATACAATGCCTGCGTGGCCAGTGGCGCACCGAATCACCTACATGAGTGGTACCTCATGTACTGTAGATGTTGAATGAAGAGGACTTCAATCAGTTTACACCAAAGGAAGAAATCCCCACCCCAATGGAAGCAAAGTTTCTCCTTAATTCCAAGCTCCAGTATGCCTAACGTTATTGGCGTTCTTTTAATGGTGATGCTCAGATAACCAGTTAGAAGTAAAAGACACACATAGGGGATTGCCTTCCAGCGCTTGCTGGATTTAGTCCTACGCTTTCCAGAGATCAGGACATCCAAATGAAAAGCATTTGTAGACCTCCTCCACAGATGTGCTGTTGATGACATTTGATGGCTCCTGCTTCAGTGGGAACATATCTCCACACCATTCAGCTTGATTTATGTAGCCAAAAATGAGATGTCCAAGGGTAAAGAAGGAAAGAGGAGCGTAAGAGTCAACTGTAATTTCTCACTTACTTGACAGAGCAATTTATGGTTGATCTTCAAACCTTCAAAATGTCCCTTAATCTCCTGACAAGTGATTTAACAAATGTTTTGAACTACTCTCATATATACAGAAAAGATGGTTATTGACTTTACACTGATTCTTCCCATCCCACTAAAACAGGGAGGCGTTATGTGCCTAAATATGTTCTCTGGATTTCAGAATTTTACCGTCCATTGGAAAAGGAGCTTTCATTTTTCTCCTTTTCCATTCACCAAATGCTTTGAAAATCTTTCAGAATTCCTTTAGGTGGTGGTTTATTTTATTTTATTATTATTTTATTTTATTATTTTATTTTATTTTATTATTATTTTATTTTATTTTATTTTATTTTATTTTATTTTATTTTATTTTATTATTTTATTTTATTTTATTTTATTTTATTTTATTTTATTTTATTTTATTTTATTTTATTTTATTTTATTATATTATATTATATTATTATATTATATTATATTATATTATATTATATTATATTATATTATATTATATTATATTATATTATATTATATTATATTATATTATATTATATTATATTATATTATATTATATTATATTATATTATATTATATTATTATATTATTTTATTTTATTTTATTTTATTTTATTTTATTTTATTTTATTTTATTTTATTTTATTTTATTTTATTTTATTTTATTTTATTATTTTATTTTATTTTATTTTATTTTATTTTATTTATTTTATTTTATTTTATTTTATTTTATTTTATTTTATTTTATTTATTTTATTATTTTATTTTATTTTATTTTATTTTATTATTTTATTTTATTTTATATTATATTTTATTATTTTATTTTATTTTATTTTATTATATTATATATTTTATTTTATTTTTATTTATTTATTTTATTTGTCAATAGGTGCAAGGAAACGGGACACATGAAAAAATGGCACAAATAAATGGATATAAAGAAGCAAAACATAGCCATAAACACATAAAATGAGTACATACAAATAGGTACAGTGGGACAGAGATGGTAGGCACGCTGGTGCGCTTATGCTTATGTTTAAAGCTTCTTTTATTATGAAAAGAAAATCTGGCCTTTTCTTTCTTTCTTTCTTTTCCTTGTTCCGCTCCCCATTTCTGTACAGCTCTTCAGCCATCCAGAAGTCCTTATCTGGTTAAAAAATAATAATCTATAAACCTTCCCTCATAAAGAATGAGAAAGCTTGAACAAATTGCAGGAATTTTCAGTACTGCCTTGTGGGGGATGTTCTGCTACATAGCCGAACTCACTGAAATGCACACAACCATTACGAAAATCCCTCCTGTGATTCATTTACAGTATCTTGTCTCCTGTTGTCCAACCCTTCATACATGCCTTCTCCTTGAAGTTCAAAATTGTGTGGTCTCCTGTGCGGATAGTTTCAGACACAGGTGGCAAGGAGAGTGGGAAGGCAGCCAGAAGTCATACATTGAAAAAGATTGTGTAATATTGTATCATTTTCCAGCACTTTTCTTTTTGTAACTGTTTATGAATTGTCATACTAATTATTACGATCATTTGTTGCGATGTTTTATAGGCAACAGTGTTACATGCACCATACATATATTTTTCTTCTGTTATTTAGTTAGGAATAATAATAATAATAATAATAATAATAATAATAATAATAATAATAATAATAATAATAATAATAATAATAATAATAATAATAATAATAATAATAATAATAATAATAATAATAATAATAATAATAATAATAATAATAAAAATATGTGTTCCGCATGTATACTTCGAAAATACATTACGACGTCCTAGGCCCCTGGGTGGGGCTCGACTAGTAATCAATGCCAACTCCGGCGAAACAACAACTGGCCGCTGTGATACAATTGTATAATAATAATAATAATAATAATAATAATAATAATAATAATAATAATAATAATAATAATAATAATAATAATAATAATAATAATAATAATAATAATAATAATAATAATAATAACAACAACAACAACAACAACAACAACAACAACGATAACAACAACAACAACAACAATTTAACCAGTATTCTTTTACAAAGGAGTCCTGTCTTTCTTCAAGCTACAATAGATAATTCTAAGAGGGCAGAGTGTTTACTTCGACCCAGACAAGACCAACCACATTTTAAGGGGTTCTGTCATGAAATAGATCCATAGCTGCTCAGATGCATCAAACGAAGATTCCAGAAAATCTTGGATATCTGCATTTGCCATGCCTTACTTCAAGGGTGGCTCCAGCTAAATCAAAGATCAATTGTTCCTTCCTCTATCAGTGACAGACCTGATATAAACCTTTAGCAAGTGACAAATTTGGCACATTAGAAGCCAAGTCCATTAACCTGCCTAATAATTTTGCTCATATTTTGAATTGCTGAGAAGGGCAGATGCCCATGATTTCTCCTTCTTTGAGCAGGAAGGAAAGGAGTTTTTTTTTTTTTAAAAAAAACCCTCTGTCATCCAGATCAATAGTTTTGTTCTTTCCTTGGAGGAACTGCAGTTCTCTGCTTACCTAGCTTGATCAACTGGAGGAATTCATGTCTCTCCTTATCTTCTCACCTTCTTCTTGGATGGTCAAAGACCTTCTGAGAAACAGAAGGCCTCACTTCTTTACTGATCTCATCCACTGATCTCATCCCATGCCTGGCACAAAGTACTAACAAAAAAGACAAATATTTGGCATATGTCTTCTAGTAACAACAAAGTCCACTGATTCATTGGCTTTCATGAACCAGCAGTGACATATGGAATCTCCAAACCTTTTGATCTTTTTATACTGAGTCCATACGTGGTGATGTCTGATAGTCACAATAAAGCAAATGATTGTAAGTTCTTCATTGTGTCTCTTGTCCTGTAGAGAGTATTGTTGATATGATCTTCTTATTTCCTTGCTTGTTGGACCCACATTGTTAGAAAAATGCTTTGTCTGAAAAAGGAGACTCTGTTGTTTTCTGGACAACATAGTTTATCTTTTCTTTTTTCAGGGTGTTTATTCTATTTCCCCATCTGGTGTTTTCTGGTGGTCCCTCAACTATTATCCAGAGTCACCTCTGTTTGCCTTCTTCAAGATCAACTACTTCCTAAGAGGATAGTATACATGACAAACTATTACAAGTCCAGTGGCTCAGAAAATAGTCTACTGTGTGCTCTTGATATTGTGCCTTGTTTCCATGCTTTCTTCTTCCAATGGTTGTGAAGTTATTGGTGGCACTTCTTCTGCATCCAGCATTTAGTAATGTGAATGCTGGGAAGTCGTGGTCGGGAAGTATGTAGGAGATGAGATCACCTACTTTTAAGTCACTTTCCAACAGATCCTGTTGGAAGTGACAACCAACAGCAACTGGTGGTTGCTCTCTAAAGCATGCAGGCATGCATTCTCCAATGTACAATAATAATAATAATAATAATAATAATAATAATAATAATAATAATAATAATAATAATAATAATAATAATAATAATAACAACAACAACAACAACAACAACAACAACAACAACAACAGAGTTGGAAGGGACCTTGGAGGTCTTCTAGTCCAACCCCCTGCCTAGGCAGGAAACCCTACACTACTTCAGACAAATGGTTATCCAATACCTTCTTAAAAACTTCCAGTGTTGGAGCATTCACAACTTCTGGAGGCAGGTTCTCATATTATTCTCATATCCCATCACAAATAGAGAGTCCATATAATTTCCCAACACACACCTTCAATGGAGATGGATTGTCTATTATCTATTGTCCATCACATGATGTTGAGACACATGCAGA
Source organism: Diadophis punctatus similis (assembly GCA_023053685.1). NCBI lineage: Eukaryota > Metazoa > Chordata > Lepidosauria > Squamata > Dipsadidae > Diadophis > Diadophis punctatus. The sequence continues at coordinate 13,469,445 of JALIGW010000017.1, forward strand.
CTTCTACAACTTATGACCTGCTAAGTTGAAAGTTCAACTCTGCAGGCATGGACTGCAATTGGCCAGGTCCTTGACCATCCAACTTTGCCTTTCCTTGAGAAGCCCAGAAAAGCACCCACATTCCTCTTGATGAGCAGAAGTCATGCCCACCTGTACACGCAGTCTGATGGACTCAACTTTTCAGTGGACGATGTAGCTTTCCTGAAATGGTCTAGGTAAGATGGGATGATTTATTGGGCATTTCACTAGAGAAAAATCTGATAATCAAAACTGGTTTGGAAGACAAATCATCTTCCTCACATCCAATTCTGTCACAGCAAGATATTTTGAGGAAAGCTTTCTGCCCAGTACTTCTACCTGATCTGTGTAATAAAAGAGGAATTCATCCCAGCAGCCTGTCAATATGCTCTAAAATTCACTTTAAGAGATGAAAGATGTCATATTTATATAGATGACTTTCTGATGTGGTGGAAGCAACAACAAATACTTGGAGCTAAAAGAGAAAACCTCTGCAGGAAACAAAGGAGAAAGATAAGTCAGTTTAACTTTTCATTCTAACCTCATTACTCTCTGAATGCCGAGTTGAAAGGTTATTCATATTTCTCATTTGGAGGGCTGGTCTCTGCCTGCTTGCTTCCCTCTCAGTTCAGAAGGGCTCGAGCTTATTCAGAAAGGGATGGCTGCTGGTTGCGAAGGGGTGGCTTCTTGCAAATTGTGATGGTTAAAAGTGGGTTATGGGTCAGGAATGTAACTTGTTGCTTGTATCCTTACAATTATTTCATATTGATTGTTTCCTGATTGCTTACTTGAACCCTATGACAACCATTCTTGACAAATGTATCTTTTCTTTTATGTACACTGAGAGCATATGCACCAAAGACAAATTCCTTGTGTGTCCAATCACACTTGGCCAATAAAGAATTCTATTCTATTCTATTCTATTCTAAGAGGTGAATAGTTAAAATACAATCCCTGCCTTCCTCCTCCTTCCCCTTATATTTCGACTGGAATTCTTTTGAATCAATGCATGTTTTGAATCAATACACATTGGCAAAAAAAAATCAGAATACAAGCTGAACAGACAAGACCTTGCAGACAACCCTCACCCTGTCAAAAACCTTGGAATACTCATATCAAATGACCTAAGTGCCAAAGCCCACTGCAACAACATCGCCAAAAAGGCTTCAAGAACTGTTAATCTAATCTTATGTAGCTTCTTCTCCGGTAATATCACACTACTAACCAGAGCATACAAAACATTCGCCAGACCAATCCTTGAATACAGCTCATCTGTCTGGAACCCACACCGCATATTGGACATAAATACATTAGAAAGTGTCCAGAGATACTTTACGAGAAGAGTCCTCCACTCCTCTACTCGCAACAGAATACCTTACACAACCAGACTTGAAATCCTGGGCTTAGAAAGCTTAGAACTACGTCGCCTTAGGCATGACCTAAGCATAGCTGAAAAGATTATCTGCTACAACATCTTTCCTGTCAACGACTACTTCAGCTTCAACCACAACAATACCTGAGCACACAACAGATACAAACTCAAAGTGAACCGCTCCAAACTTGACTGTAGAAAATACGACTTTAGCAACAGAGTGGTAAATGCCTGGAACTCACTACCTGACTCTGTGGTTTCATCACCAAACCCCCAAAACTTTACCCTTAGACTGTCCACTGTTGACCTCACCCGATTCCTAAGAGGTCAGTAAGGGGCGTGCATAAGTGCACAAGTGTGCCTACCATCCCTGTCCTAATGTTCCCTCTTATCAGTACCCATCTTATGCTTATCAACAATGTTATATCTATGTATATTACCAATACATACTTGACAAAATAAATAAAATAAAATAATAAAATAAAAATGTTATTTAAAAAATGATTTCAGCATCAGCGTATTGAAATTATCTTATGCTATAAAAGTTAACGCCAAATTATTTCACATTAAGTGAGTGGAATATTTGCTTGTTCTCTGTCCTGTGAGAGTGAGACTGTCACAGGAGAGAGTAACCCACCATCTTGGGTTACTTTCTATCAGTTCTGTTCTCTTAGGTTTTCAACATTTGCTGCCAGTTGTTGTTAAGAGCTAGGGTAATTTTCCTGGGCTCCAAGATCACCACAGATGGGGATTACAGCCAAGAAATTAAAAGACGCTTGCTCCTGGGGAGGAAAGCGATGGCAAATCTAGACAGCATACTGAAAAGCAGAGCCATCACCCTGCCAACAGAAGTGTGTATAGTCAAGGCTATGGTTTTCCCAGTTGCAATGTATGGCTGTGAAAGTTGGACTGCAAGGAAGGCCGAGCGCCAAAGAATTGAGGCCTTTGAACGATGGTGCTGGAGAAGACTCCTGCGAGTCCCTTGGACTACAAGGCGATCCATCCAGTCAGTCCTAGAGGAGATCAACCCTGACTGCTCTTTAGAAGGCCAGATCCTGAAGATGAAACTCAAATACTTTGGCCACCAAATGAGAAGGAAGGACTCACTGGAGAAGAGCCTAATGCTGGGAACGATTGATGGCAAAAGAAGAAGGGGACGGAAGAGAATGAGGTGGATGGATGGAGTCACTGAAGCTGTTGGTGTGAGCTTAAATGGACTCCAGAGGATGGTAGAGGACAGGAAGGCCTGGAGGAACGTTGTCCATGGGGTCGCAATGGTTTGTTGCAACAACTTCGCAACTAACAACAACAACAATTTTAGCCTGCTTTTGTGCACAGAAGACAATGGGACTAACAGTCATAATAATGAAACAATAAACAGTTGAAATTTGATTTTAAAAACGTACCGTAGCCTGATAGTAGGAGAAGGCCTACCAAGGGACGGCATAAGGATAATGTAGGCTCCACCTCTCTGTTTTGGCTTTAACCAAAGTTTTCTTCTTTCTCCACCCCATCTTTCCAAGTATGTCAGAATATTTGGGAATTTGGAGGATTGTTCTTTCGTGGTGCTCTTCCCTCCAACGTCCACTGCTTGAATCTTGAAGCAAAGAATGCTTGACTGTCACGGTGTGATTTTATTGCCTGTTACATGTATATGCAGGGAGATGCATCCCTATTCATTATAATGGTTTATTCCTGAGCACGTGATTGATATGTTCTTGTATGCATGTGTGCATTCTTTTCTCCGATCTGTCCTTCTGTTCCTGGCTTCCATTGAAGGAAGACCTACTTTTATATCAGGCATGTAGATAATGAGGATTTATTGTTTTTGTACCGAAATAAATATTTTTACTTAGACTTTTAAACTGTGGTTTCATTTCTAATGTCTGATGTCCGGGAAAAGATCAAACTTCTCCTTTGTGAGATTAATCATCACCTCTGTCATTGACGTCTTTTCTTCTCCCATGCCAGGGAACAGCTGTTTTGACTGATATTTGTTGGGGCTGAAGAGAAGTCAAGATCCAAGGGGAATTTGTCTGAGCTGCTATGCTCTGCAACAGAGTTGGAATCTGCCTTGTTCAGTGTGAAATGGAAATGGAGATTATTTCAAGCAGCGAGCCGAAGAAGAACGAAAAGACATCATCAACATCATGTCAAAAGGAGCAGAAATTCTAATTAATTTGAGGACCAGGCCGGCGGGGCAGAGAAGCAGGCTGGCATGCTGATGCCATTTCTGAAATCCTGAAATCCAGAGGTCCCTCTCTTACAACGCTAACTCTGAAGATGAATCAGAATGATTTATAAGGGTTCAGCTCAGCCTGACGATGCAGCAATTGGTGAGGCTATCAAATGCCTCCAGCTCTTCAGCTTCACGAGAGGCTTCCGGCAGAAGAGGAGGTGACCAATGGCATGGATTTCCTCAGGCAAACTATCAACACGCTGAGCAAGCTATGGTGCCCATTCCTCATAAACAACAGGAAGGCGGAGGGAATGGCTGCCGGGAAATTGATGCTCCTCTGAGCTCCTCCTGATGGCTGGAATCTCACCTTGTTGCTCTCTCAACTCGCATTTTTGTTTTGACTGCAGTCATAATGCTCAAGAAATCTGGAATAGGCTTGGTCAAAGCTCAGAGACTGGACAGTCTAGAGATGTTTTTACTGAACTGGAAAAGCACAAAAAAAATGAGAGTGTTCGTGGAATCAGCACACACATTTTAAAAATAAAAGGAAATAATAAAATAAAATAAAACTCCAGTCTTTCCCTCCCACTCCATAATGTTAGAGGTAATTTTGTAAACTGCATCATTACTGCTACAGGTTTCCATGCTTGAAAGCCACCAATCCTTCTCCAAGTCTCTGGTTGGTTTCTCCAAAGCAGCAGATGGTGCTGGTTGCAGCAAAGTCATGCTCAAGATATAAAAAAATGAATTAGAGATTCATTAAAGGGATCTACAGACCCAGCCCTCAAACTATCCATGAACTTTAAGCTAGGAAATGTGGCATTAGCTGGGCAGACAACTTCTTATCCATAGCTAGACTTCAAAGCTTTAGGGATCAATTTGATCTTATTTATACCACTTGATCCTAAAGGTGTGGAGATGTTCATTGTTCAAAGCAAATTTTTCTGACTGTGTCTCATAATAATTTAGAGTCACAGGGGAGAGAAAGAGAAAGAGAGAAGGAGAGAAAGGGAGATGATTGTGGTGGTGATAGTGACAATGAGAGGTGGTATTCAGCCGATTCGGACCGTTTCGGGCAAACCAGCAGTAGCGACTTGCGGGTGGGCCCAGTCACCCGCCCACTCGCCCCGGCGCTATGCCGTCCTATTTAGCCATGTTTTCACACTGTGCGCATGCGTGCAAGCCACACGCACAAGCAGAGCGCATGCGTAGAAGGCCGCATGCATGCATGGAAGGCACTCACGCGACCGAAGCGAGCGTGCACACTCACTCACATTTTGGGCGAACCGGTAGAGAAATTATGTGAATCCCACTTCTGGTGACAATACTGTCAAATGTATGAGAAACTAGACAAAATCTGTTAGCAATGTCTAAGGAATATTGTAATTGGGCATTTTACCCTGTGCTCCTAGCCAGACTTTCCAAAAATAATATTGTCCACATCAATAATCCCAATCCAAAGGATGTTTGAAGATTCAATATGATTAATCTGAAATGGAATGGATTTAGAGGGCAACTACTTGGAAAAAAAGATTATTCTAGCTTCTTCATCATCAAAGGTTGTTCCAGGAAATGTGACCTCTTTCATGAGAAACTAACTCCATAAATCACAGAGTGAGTATTCATAATAAGATAAACAAACGAAGTCCAAAGTGATGGTAGCATATTTTCAGTATTAGCTTCTTTTGAAATACATGAGTTAGATGGTCATATACATTTTATTCAGTAATTACATAAGTAAATAAATAATTCCCCTTGAATTTCATATTAGATGAAATTTGATAACAGCAGCCCCTGGGCAAGTCACATTAACTAAAAGTCTCTGTCCTTAATCTTCTAATACACAATTTAAAAACTGCAATTATAAATCCTTTGACAAATTATTAATAGAGAAGCACCAGGGCTGCAAACCGATATTCACCTGCCTTGGATCAACTCCACTGAACACAGGAGGATTTATTTCTAAATTGACATGAATCAGATTGTATAGTAAGTCATGTAATAGCAAAAGGCCAAACGGATTGTCTCAAAAATGCAATTAAATATAGAGCTATGTGTTGTGAAGTTAGTAAAAGGTCAAGATTAGGCCGACTTTCTTTTAATAAAGAGTAAGCTATGCTATAAACCAAATAATTAGAACTATATTTAACTGAAGCTTTTTTAAAACTGACAAACTGCTTAGATTTTAAAAAGAAATGTATTAATAAGTCATAGTCCTTTGCATAAACATGAATCTTTAGCTTAAATTTCAAACAGTGTTTTTTCTTTATAACAAAAGGTGGGAAGTTAAAAAAAAGATTTTTTACAGAAGATTAGAAAGAAACTAGGACACAAGGGAAGAAAGAAACGTCATCACTAATTGTCAATGCTTTCTTTTTCTTTTGGCAAGGAAGTAATAATAATAATTATTTTATTTTACAGTCACAGACCAAAATATAAGTGTAACAACAAAAAGAGAAAGAAAACAATACAATCACAAACAATTAACACCAGAAGCCTTGGCTAAAGAGAATTACAACTTTCTCCTCTAATAGTTACAGCTCTTAAGAAAAAATTTGAAACCTGAGAAGTAATATAGGAGGAGTCATCCCCTAGAAGACAACTTAAGGCCAAATTACTAGCCGTAGAACCAGATGGATCAGTTCCAAGAAGAGACAATAATTTAATTCTGGCTGCGTTATACATAGGGTTGGCAAGGAAATATTCATATATGGTGTGTGCACAGATGAGTTACAAATACTTTCGGCCAAATAATTTAGATAGAATGGCAGTAAATTCCTAAATTTATTTATTAGTGACATTTATATACTGCCTCACAGTGCAAGCACTCTCTAAGAGGTTTACACCAGTAAGCAATATATATTTATATTGGCCCCAACAATCTGGGTCCTCATTTTACCTACCTCGGAAGGATGGAAGGCTGAGTCAACCTTGAGCTGGTGAGATTTGAACCGCTGACCTGCGGATCACAGTCAGCTAAAGTGGCCTGTAGTACTGCTCTCTAACCGCTGCGCCACCTCGGCTCTATAAATTCTTATAAATTCCAGCTTAATCAAAATCCCCAAGTCCAAAGAATCTTTTGGAATCATGGCAGCAAAAGAGACGTTCCGAATGTCTGTAAAACTGAACCACTTAATAATAATAATTCACTTTCCTTTTAGAAAATCTCTTAGTCTTCTGTGATAAATAGAGAGTGGCCATCGCATTGGGAATGCTCTGTGCCTTATCTCACAGACTTTTCTCAACGTCTGTATTTATTGATTTGCAACCGGCATCAGAAGATCATTCTGCTTTTCAGCCGAGGCTGCTTTGCTTCTCCGTGTCCTGCAGTTTGTAAGATTTATATGTACGCAGAGGGAAGAAGAGATGAGTTCTGGTTTCCAGAGAGATTGCTTGCTTTGGCTATTCGTTCTGCCTCCATCTACTTCACTTCATGTCATGATCCCGGTTGCTGTGGAAATGGCTAAGCTGTCATAACCGAAAGCCAGGTGGGAAATGCTTACTGGAAAGAAAAAAGGCTGTGGAAAAAAGAAAGAAAGAGAGAAAGACATTTATTAAAAAGACTCTATTACAAAGCAGCATCATTAGTATGGCTTAGAGACTGGGTCAATTTGAGAAACAAAAGGATATTAACATTGGAAGGCCACGACTTACAAAAAGGATGGCACGCATTTCTGTGGGACAAAGAAAATAAGCCACAAAAATACTTTTATAGACACAAGATTTATTTGTTTGTTTATTTATTTATTTATTTGTTTGTTTATTTGTTTATTTATTTATTTGTTTGTTTGTTTGTTTGTTCTTATATGCCGCCCAACTCCCGCGGGACTCAGGGCGGCTTACAGCATAATGAAAGAACAATTCATAGAGAACAATGAGAACAATAATTAAAAAGAATTACAAAAAATAAAATTAAAAACTAAAAGATAAAAATTAAAAATTAAAAGATAAGAGAGTCGTCGATGCAAATATGGCAGGAGATGAAAAAAAAAACCACTATCTGAAAATCCCCAATTGGCTTTCCACTATGGAGGCGACGATCCATCCTAATACGATAGATATGTTCAAAATGATCAAATATAAAGATATTTTAGACAAGTATGGGAAATTAAAAAGTAGGCAGGAACTGGAGGAACAGGATATGATTATAGATTGGTGGCCATACCTTCAACTCCAATCAAGGAATAAGAAAGATAGTGATGAATTTGGAATTGAGGTTGAAATGCAACAATTAGATTAACTTTTGATGGGCCCAGACGAAAAAATGATTACAAAAATATATAACTATTTATTACAATTTGACAGAGCTGAGGATATAGTAAAGGGGACGATGATAGCTTGGGGAAATAATGTGGGACATAATATTAATTTGGCTGACTGGGAACAAATAACAAAATAGGTGCCCTATAAAGAGAACCACTATAAAATGTTCTATTGCTGGCATTTGGCCCCCTCAAGATTAGCAAAGATATACCCAAATTTAAACCCACTTTGTTGGAAATGCAAAAAAGAGCAAGGTACCTTCTTTCACGCATGGTAGTTGTGCCCGGAAGTGAAGAAATATTGGGGAAAAAATACATAGTTGGCTACAAGAATTGGTAGGGTTACAAACAGAATGCACCCCAGAAATTTTTCTTCTAGGGACATTTAAAGGGCAATATGACAAAAATTCTAAATATTTGATTTTACACATTATAACTGCAGCTAGGATCGCTTATGCGCAATGTTGGAGAAATGCAAACACACCCACTGAGAGTTTGATAATTTAAAAAATATTTGAATGTGCGGTGATGGACAAGTTAACAATAGAACTTAAAAGGACAAAAAGATTCAGATTATTATGTAATATGGGAAAGGTGGTATGATTGGATTGATAAGAGAAGGATGAAGAGAAAATGTACAAAGAAGATGTAGAATTAGATAATATTGCAAGATAATGTACAAATGTATTAATATAAATGTATTGTATGTAAAAGGTTGTAGATCTGCTTAAGAAATTATTGTGACGTGTAAAAAGAGAAAAATGTAATAAAGACATTTTTTTAAAAAAGAGAGAGATTTCCTGGGGTTGCTGCAACTCCTTTTTTTTTTTTTTTTTTTTGCTGAGTGAGAGCTGTGTCTGGCCTTCAGCCAGATCTGTCTGTCCCAGCCCCGGTTCAGGTAGGGTTGCCAGCCATTTCTGACTCTATTTCTGCCTCCCTTCTCAGAGTTTTAATGGATTTGGAGGGACGGCATCTTTATTGGATGACCATTTTTTCATTCAGTGTTACAAACATTTTAATTCATTTGTTTCCTTGTTTCTGGGCTGTTAAAAAGACACTGAAACAGTGGGCTGTAAATTTTGTAACTATGTAAGAACAAATAAAATGTCACTCTAGTTGCATACATCTTTCAGTTGATCTTCCTTTTATTCTTTCCCCTTCTCCTTTGCTTTGGCCCCTGAAGCTGCTCTGAAGCACCATTTTTCAATAGTTCTTTTCCTTGGGGTGCCAGAACCTGGGGGTGGAGTCAAAAGAGGAATCATCCTAGAATCCCTACGCAGCCACAAAGGAACTAAGTCCAATTTCCCTTGAATTCCATTGACCCGTATCTAACTCCAAGCAAGTGCTAACCATTATTTGAGAATATTCCCTGCATAGGCTTTCAGCAAAAAATCAATTTAATTGAATCTTCATTGGTCTTTCACACCTGACACTGGGATGCTTACCCCTGCATCCATTCCGGTCAGCAATGTCCCTTGGGACATTTTAATCATAGTTTGTCATCTGCTTCCAAAGAAGATAGCTCAATCCCAGAGAAGGAGTGTCAGGCACGCTTCCATTCAAAGTCCAGGAAAGAAAAACCCCAACTCCATGTTGATAGAGATGAGTATTTTTACTAGACAAGAACCGATAGCGACAAAAGGAAAGCAAGTTCTGAGGCAAAAGGCACGTAAATGCATATACAAAGAATCCCCAAACTCTCCCTCATAGCCTCCCTGGGCAATTCATCCAATCCCTATGTGCCAAGATGTCAGTGCACCGGCCGTTTGGGCTTCCACATCTGGTCCGTCGAAGCTGTTGAGCAGGGTATAAACATGTCCATGTAGCCTGGCAGTACGTGATGAGAATTTTCCTCCCTAACCTCCTAATCAAACACAAGTAGAGACATCTCCAGCACACTTCCCCATCCCCCCACCCAAATACCTAACCTTCCCCCCACCCCCCCGTTTCTATGGCAGCCGAAGCAAGCAGGCAGTGTGGAGGCTGACAAGGAGGATATAGAGGCATTTCCAAGAGTGGCTATTCAGGAGTGTCTACAGATGGGATGGGGAAAAAAGATCAAGATGGCAATTGTAACTGTGCAATCAAAGCCCTGCAAAGTCATGGCTGCTTTTGACTTGTTTGACACTTCAACATGCCAATCAGAAAAAGTTATTGTTGTCAGTTCCTCTGTTGCATTCCCCCCCCCCCACTCATGTGTTTGGGCACCGTCTCCGTTGACAGCCTTCAACCACATGTTTGATTTTTCAGATTACAAAAGGTATCTTTACCTAGTTCAGTCCCTTTTAAAAGGGGTTTGTAAAGGACCCGCATTGCACACAGCTGGAGCATTAGTTTATTAGTCAATCTGAGATTATCAGGAGTTTCAGCAGGTGTTAGACAGCAAAAGCTGACAGTCTCTCATTGATCCCCCATCTCATCTTTTTTGAGGGATGTAGCATCAAAACTGAAAACACTCAGAAATGGCATTTACGAGAATAAATAAAACACACAACAGCAAACAAGAAAGATTTTTACATCATTTCCAAGTAGATTTGATGATAAGCTGAACAAAGAAAACTGAAGCCAAAATGGAAAACAATCACAGCTTGGGACAATGCTATTTTGGGAAGGGAGGAGGAGGAGGAGGAGGAGGAAGAAGAAGAGGAGGAGGAAGAAGAGGAAGAGGAGGAACAACTGAAGGAGCTTCTTAGATGAGAAGCAAAACATTTGCAAAGAAAAAAAAAGTTGTGTTTTTTTTTAAAAAGCTCCTTTGGGATAAACCATGATCTGGATGATTGAGAATCTCCACAGACATCAAGTATTGTGATAGTTTGTGTAATAAATTACATGACACTAAAGCTAAACTAAAATGTACTTTTTTAAAAAAAATCCATCTCAGAAGGCTTGGACTGATTTCTCATTTTGTCTTATTTTGTTTCATGTGTTTGTTGTAGTGAATGGAGAAAATAATACAGCGCTTTCTTCAGAAAGTCCAAGATTCGGGCAAGAGGCACTTGATGGCTTTAAAAGCTACCAAGAGGTCAGGTACATTATGATCATTCAATCTGATAAAACATTTAATTATTATTAAAATAATATTGCACTCTATTTGTTATTGCAGTATGCAAGTTGATGGATCAACCGCAGCTTGCTCAGAAGATTAATTGCAGTATTACATCCTTTCATTGTCCTTCATCTTCAGCCTAACCTTTTAATTCTCTGAAAATGGGTAGATTTAGATTTATTATTAGAGTTGGAAGGGACCTTGTAGGTCATCTAGTCCAACCCCCTGCTCAAGCAGGAGTTCCTACACCATTTGAGACAGATGGCAGTCCAGTCTCCCCTTGAAGGTCGCAAGTGTTGGGGCTCTCACAACCTCCGCTGGCAAGCTGTTCCACTGGTTGATCGCTCTCACCGTCAGAAAGTTTCTCCTCACTTCCAGGTTGAATCTCTCCTTGGTCAGCTTCCATCCGTTATTCCTTGTCTGGCTTTCTGGTGCCTTGGAAAACAGCCTGACCCCCTCCTCTCTGTGGCAGCCCCTCAAGTATTGGAAGACTGCTATCATGTCACCCCTGGTCCTTCTCTTCGCCAGACTGGCCAAGCTCAGTTCCTGCAACCGCTCTTTGTATGTTTTATTTTCCAGACCCTTTATCATCCTGGTTGCTCTCTTCTGCACTTTCTCTAGGGTTTCAATGTCTTTTTTGTAGTGTGGTGACCAAAACTGGATGCAGTACTCTAGGTGTGGTCTGACCAAGGCTTTATAGAGTGGTACTAGTACCTCTCTGGTCCTTGATTGTATCCCTCTATTTATGCAGCTCAGGACTGCGTTGGCCTTTTTGGCTGCTGCTGCACACTGCTGGCTCATATTTAGTTGGCTGTCTACCAAGACTCCAAGATCCCTCTCGCAATCGCTGCTATTGAGTGTGGTTTCACCCAGTTTGTATGTGTATTTTTGATTCTTCTTACCTAGGTGTAGAATTTTACTTTTCTCCGTGTTAAATTTCATTTTATTTGTTTGGGCCCAGTGTTCGAGTCTGTCAAGGTCCCTCTGGATTTTGAGTCTGTCCTCTGGGGTGTTTGCTACTCCCGCCAGCTTGGTATCGTCTGCAAATTTGGTTAGTTCTCCTGCTATTCCCTCATCTAGGTCATTTATGAAGATATTAAAGAGTACTGGGCCTAGGACGGAACCTTGTGGTACGCCACTGCTTACTTCTCTCCATGTGAACTTAGAGCCATTGAGGACTACTCGTTGGGTACGGTTGGTCAGCCAGTTGTTAATCCATCTGGTTGTGTAGCTGTCTATCCCGCTTTTTTCTAGCTTATGAAGAAGTAGGTTGTGGTCTACTTTGTCAAATGCTTTGCTGAAGTCCAGGTATATGATGTCTACTGCATTTCACTGGTCTACTAATTTGGTCACAGTGTTGAAAAATGAAATGAGGTTGGTTTGGCATGACTTGTTCTTAACAAATCCGTGTTGGCTGTTGGTTATTACTTGGTTTGTTTCTAGATGATGTGAGATCTGGTTTTTAATTATTTTTTCCAGTATTTTCCCAGGTATTGATGTTAGGCTGATTGGTCTGTAGTTTCCTGGGTCTGTTTTTTTACCTTTTTTGTAGATGGGGACCACATCAGCTCTTTTCCAGTCCTCGGGGAGTTCCCCTGTGTTCCAGGATTTGTGGAAGATGTGGTGCAGTGGTTCCGAAATGACTTCTGCTAGTTCTTTTAGGACTCTGGGGTGTAATCCATCAGGTCCTGGTTCTTTGTATTCATTAAGTTCAGATAGGTGATCTCTTACTGTATTTTTGCTTAGGTTGAGTCTTGCTTCGAATCTGTTTTTTATATTTGTGTTGCTGGGTAGTTGAGCTGCAGTTTCCTTTTGTGTGAAGACTGATGCGAAGAATGTGTTCAGTAGCTCTGCTTTGTCTGTGTTGTCTGTTACTTCTTTGCCGTCTTCTCTCCTTAGTGGACCAACTGTTTCTTTGATTTTTTTCTTGTTGTTTATGTGTTGGAAGAAGCTTTTTTTGTTGTCTTTGACTTTTGTTGCGAGTCTTTGTTCATTCTGGGCCTTTGCTGTCCTGATTTTTTCTTTACAGATTCTGGCTGTCTGTTGGTACTCTGCCTTGGTTATGTGCCCATCTTTCCATTTTTTGTATTTATCTTTTTTTTCATTCAGTTTATCGGTGAGGTCTTTGTTTAGCCATGCTGGTTTCCTTTTGAATTTCTTGTTTTTCTTCCTCATCGGTATTGTGGTGTTCTGGGCTTTTAAGATCGTGTTTTTTAGGATCTCCCAGGCTTCTTGAGTTGTTTTACCCTTTAGTACTTTCATCCAAGGGAACTTCCCCAAGTTTTCTCTGAGTTTATTGAAGTCGGCTTTTTTGAAGTCTGGGATATAGGTGTTGTTATGTTCAGTTATTTGTGTTTGCTTTATGGTGAATTTTAGTATTACGTGGTCACTCTCGCCAAGTGTTCCTGCAGCTTCAACTCCTTCTATTGTTTCTTCTCTGTTTGTAAGTATTAAATCCAGTATGGCTGCCCCTCTAGTTCCCTCCTCCACTTTTTGGACAATGAAGTTGTCAGCTAGGCTGGTTAGGAATCTGTTAGATTTCTCACTTGGTGCTGAGTTGGTTTTCCAGTTGATATCCGGGTAGTTGAAGTCTCCCATTATTACAATGTTGTTTTTCTTGTATATGTTATTTAGCTGGTTGGTAAAAAGGGTGTCCATTGTTTCTGTTTGGTTTGGTGGTCTGTAGTATACTCCTATTGTTGTGTCGTTCTTTTTTTCTTTTATGTTGACCCATATGCATTCTAATGGGTTTTCTTCCTTGGTTACTTGTAGCTCTGTAGCTACATAGTGGTCCTTTATATACAGTGCAACACCACCTCCTTTTTTATGTGATCTGGTTTTTTTGAAGAGTTTGTATCCTTTTATCTGTGTGTTCCAATCGTGTGATTCATCCCACCAAGTTTCTGTTATTCCGACTATGTCATGTGTACCTTCGTGCATTAATATTTCAAGTTCACCTTGTTTATTCCCTAGGCTTTGTGCATTTGTGTAGAGGCATTTGAGTTCTTTATGCCTGGTTGTGGGTGTTCTTTCTTTGTCTCTTATTTGTCGTTTGAGTTTGTTTTCTTCCCCATCCCTTTTTGGTTCATTGTTTGTTTTGTTTGCTTGGGGTCCATGCTTGGAGTTGGGCCCCGGGGATCCTGTAGATTGGTCACCCTCCCCTCGCGATTTTAGTTTAAAGCCCTCCTGACAAGTTGGGCCAGTCTTTTTCCGAGGACATTCTTCCCAGTCTTTGTGAGATGTAACCCGTCCCTTGCCAAAAGTCCATCTTGGAGGTAGTGCAGTCCGTGGTCTAGGAATCCAAAGTTTTTTTGGCGACATCAACCCTTTAGCCAGTGGTTTACTTGTAGGATTCTTTGTTCCCTTGCTGGGTGTTGTCCTCTTGTTGGTAGTATGGATGAGAAGACTACTTGTGCACCTTGGTTTTTGACGTTCTTGCCTAGTTGCTCATAGTCGTTCTGTATTGTTTTCAAGTTCTTTTTTGTGTCATTTGTTCCTACATGGAGTAATAGTAGGGGGTAATAGTCTGTGGGTTTTATTATTTTGGTTACTTTCTCTGCTACGTCTATGATTTTGGCTCCTGGAAGGCAGCATACCTCTCTGGATTGGTTATCTGGTCTACAGATGGCGGGTTCAGTTCCTCTGAGGATTGAATCTCCTATTACCAGTACTCGCCTTTTCTTTTTGCTTGGGGTTGTTTGGGGAGTTTCTTTCTGTGTTGTAGTGGTGTTTGGTGGTGCTGCTTTGTTGAGCGTTCTTTCTGGTGTTTCTTTTCTGTGTGTCTGTGCGTTATCTTCTATTGGAAGTCCCTGGTATTGGTTGCTTAGAGTCAGTGGGGTTGGGTCTGGGTGGGTTGGTTTGGACTGTGGTTTTGTGTTTGGTTTGTGTTTTTTTCTGTGGGTGACATGTGTCCATCTGCTTTCTTCCTCTGGGGGGTTACCTGTAGTGGAAGTTGCTTGGTCATTTTTATGTTCTTTTTGTGCATGTTCTTTTTGTGAGGTTTGGGGTTTCTCATTTTGTTGATTGAGTTTGAGGGTGTTTAGATTTTTCTCTAGATCTTCTACTTTTTCTTCTAGTAATTTGATTAGTTTGCATTTGGTACATATGTAGTTTTGGAGTTCTGTGGGCATAAGAGTGTACATGGAGCATGCTCTGCAGGTCACAATAGAGTCTGTTCCTTGTGTGCTGGGGTTGTTTGGGTTGCTGCTGTTTTCGATGTCTTTCATTTGTGGGTATTTGGTGGTGGTGTTTTTTTGGGTTGTGCCTGACATGGTCACTAATTAGTTTGTGTTAATTAATTAGTAATTAATGCATATAATACCTATAATATATAAAATTCAGCTGATATAGATATATAGATAGTTTAAGTAATATGTAATGTAAATATGTTCATTAAATCAGTAACAATATCTCTTCAATTTAAGTTGTAATTATTATTAATCTTTCAATGTAGATATACCCCAGCTTCCTTCTGCTGCTTAGATAACACCCTTCCAAATCCTCTTTATATTTCACCGTTCTTTTCTTTCCTTTAAGCTCAGTTTTTCCACCTTTTTAAAGACAACAAGTCAGTGGGGCTTTTCCCCCCCCTCTACGCTCCACAGTCAGGTTATTTTTGCAGCGTCCCTTTAAATTTTTTTTCCCTCCGTCCTTCTTTCCGGAAGTGCTGGTTTTCTCCCTTCCTCCAAGATGTTGCTCATTCAAAACTGCTTAGTTACTGTAAGTTCTTTCTGTCCTTTATTTCCCTCCACCGTCCAGTATCACCACCGTTTCAAAGTAAAGGATTATTTTATCGATCCACCTCCTGTTGTCTCCGATCTCTCTTTTGCTCCGATCACACCGTTCTTTCTATGGGATAGAAACGGTTGTTCTCATTACAGAAATGTCTTGTTCCTGGTGTCAGATTGGAAATATGCTCCAGAACCAGAATGGATGATTTAGTTTCCTGTTGTTTATCTCGATGCCCCAAAGATGACGTTCAAATGGATGAGTGTATGTGGGAGTGATGATGGTGATGATGATGATAATGATGATGATGATAAAGATGTTATCCATTCAGTCATGTCTTACTCTTGGCAATTCTATGGGTCATGTCTCTCCACATCTTCCAATCTTGCTGTCAGGGTCCGAAGTAATACACCCATAGCAAACAGAACTCCGAGGCAAGCAGTTTTCTCAAAGAACAAGTTTATTGGATATATCATATTGGCACAAACTGGTGAAAACTGATTTTAAAAGTTCCTGTGGTTTTCACCTAATTAAAAGTAAAAGTTTTTCCCAGTTTCCCCAAACAATCAGTCACATGGTCCAATCAAGGTGCTGTCCGGTTGCTTGGAAACTTCACTCATCCTCCTTTCAGCCACCTGTGGGAATGTCCTTGGTTCTCAAGGGAAACTATTTTGTTTTGGCTACAAGACCCCAGCTATCTCTATTCCCCCCCTCCCTGTCCCTCAGCACTATTGGGGCACTGCTGAAGCCTCCAAGATGGCCTCGGTCAGGCCAGTTTCAGAGTTGACACTTGCACTTGCTTCTTTGAGATTTTCTGTGCTGTGGCTGGTGCCAGTTTTGATGGTGTCCAAGCACTTTGTGGGTCTGGTTTCCTTTCACCACGAACTTTTCCAAACTTAATTGCTTTCTCCAGTGAATTCCCCTGCATGACAGTATGTGGGGAAGGGCTTAGCAACTTCCCGATCACTTATCACTCCCTAGGTGATAAATCAGGTGCCTTCTTGATTGAGGTGCTCCACACATTTGCCCTGAGCTCCACAGGTACTTGTTCCTTCACATATTTGCATACCTGCCCTGGACTACCTTCTCCAGGTCCTTATACTTGTTACATCCAAGATCACCAGATTTTGATTGATTGCAGGCATCACAAAACTAGCCTTACATCGATCCAATCTCTATCTCCTTGTTTGAATTTCAGGAGACCTGATGATCCACCTGCTGTTTTTTCCTCCCCCCTGGAAGGGTTCTGCCAAATCTGTGGCATTGCAAGCCCCTTCCTCTGAACAATAAGCTTTTGTTTTTTCCATTTTGGGTCCATGGTAACTTTCTCACAGCTGCGCCAGTTTTATTCTTCCAGGTACAGCAATGGAAGCAGTAAGATGAAAGACCAAGAAAATGGTCTGAATGTAAAAGCAGGGCATGCTTCTTTCTGGGGGTGCTGATTTCAGTCTGTTGATTGACTAGCTGGTTAACGTCTTTGGAGAATCCAGGGTTCACTGAGTATCCTATCCAGAGGAAGGCCTTTGAAGTGAAAACTAAAGAAATCATGAAAAGGAACCTTTCCCCCATCAGATGCTGTTCCTCCATTATTCACATCCCATTGCGTGAATTCTGTTTTTGACTTAGGCACAAAAAGGGGTCTTAGTGGTACCAAATGGAGCAAGTACTGTATTTTTCAGAGTATAAGACGCACCTTTTTCTTCCCTAAAAGTGGCTGAAAATTTGGGTGCGTCTTATACTCCGAATGTAGCTTTTCCGAAGCTTTTTTCTCCAGCCCTAACCAGGTGCTAACGATCTTCCCAGCTCTTACCGGCTTGCAGGCTTTTTCATTGTTATTCTCTCAGAAGAATATTTTTCCAGCCCTAAGTCTTTGCAGGTTTTTTTTTCATTGCTCTACTTGCTCCAAAGAAGTTTTTCCCAGCCCTAACCAGGTGCTAACGATCTTCCCAGCTCTTACTGGCTTGCAGGCTCTTTCATTGTTACTCTCTCCGAAGAAGGTCTTTTTAAGTCCTAACCAGGGGATAAAATAATGTGCTGAAACTGACCAGACTAAGGACGCTAGCCAGATGAATACCTGGTAGGCAGGTTTCCCCCCTTTTTTCCTCCCCAAAAATTAAGGTGCGTCTTATACTCTGGTGCGTCTTATACTCCAAAAAATACGGTAGATTCACTGTAGGGCTTGTAGGGCTGATGAGGTGGGTGGATTTGACAGGAGGCATCATCCTGCCTTAGGCTTGGCTGCCGTCCAGCAGGCAGCCAAACAATAATGTAATTGTCCATACAAGAAGCCAGATTCCTTCTCTTTGTGCAAGGCTGGAGAATTGCCACAATGGGTAGTCCAGTCAGGACTGTTTTGTGAGGACATTCAAAGCACACAATGATGAAAGCAGGAGCCATTTCAAACAATGTGATGAAAATCACTCAGCCGTTCACAATGGCCTCTTATGTTCTCTGTGGGATATGAGATGCAGCGAATATCAAAGTGGTGATGGATATGGGCCTGGACTTCCTCCCCAACTCCACACCTGCTACAGCACTTTGCCCTCTTGCCCTCCAGAAATAACAAGGAGCAGAAAATACTCTTTTGACTATTGTTGTTGGACACCTGTTGAGGCCTTCAGAAGGCAAATAAACCTTCTTTCCCAGGCCAGTTCATTACTATTTTGTGGTGCTTTCCAAAGCAATTAATCAGCAATCAATTACTTTAAAGTGATTAAATTAAAGGAACTAATTTCACTTCAAAATCACAAATCATCTCACTTATTTTGGCCCTGTCATGCGGGGGAATTCACTGGAGAAAGCAATTACGTTTGGAGGAGCTAGTGGTAAAAGAAAGCCAGGCCAAGAAAGAACAAGGTGGCTGGATGCTATCAAAGCTGACACCAGCCAGCGCATAGAACAACTCAAAGAAGTAGTGCAAGATTGGAAGGTGTGGAGAGACCTGACCCATAGAATCGCTGAGAGTCAGACATGACTGAATGGATAACATCATCATCAATTTCACTCCAAAAAATACAATGATAAATGCTTTTGAAAATTGTTTAAAGCATAAATAAAGGATTGAATGCAATGAAATCTATTCAGTTTCTTTACAGAAACCTACTTAGCTGGGTAGGTTTCATCAAGTCAATCCTGACTCCCAGCGATAACATGGACAGCGGCCTTCCACCTCAACCTGCAGATCTTCCAAGCATAGCCTCCCATCTCCTTGATTCCATCCATCCCTTCATCCATTGTTTTCCCCTTCTTCTTTGACTTCCTTCTGTCTTGCCATCATATTTATTTTTTCCCCTAATCAATCACCAATGCATGTCCAAAGAAGATGAGGTTTTGCTTGTTAATAATTGACTCAAGGGAGCAGTTAATCTTCCTTTGAAGATTGGCTGGTTCTTCCTGAAATCCATGGTATTTTAGTAGTCATTTCCAAATCTGTAATTCAAAGTGATGCTTATTGATTTAATAAATAATGAATGATGTGATGTCTTCTTTCTCTCATCCTTTCTTAATGCCCACCTTCCACAGCCATACATTTCCAGTGGAAAAAGTGTGCTTTAATTAATCTGTTCTTTTCTTTTTGGGGGATCATAAAACATCTTCAATCTCTATAAACTCATCATGGCCTGTCAATGTCTTCCTCTCTAGGATTAATTTCTCTTCACTTCACTTCTCAAGTCCATTGTCCATCTTTATCTGTAATTGAGATAAAGAAATTAAACTATCACCTTCCCTTTCTTGACATCAACTCTTTGTTCATAAAGAATGTTACTTTTTGTCTTAATTTGTAACATCAGCTGTAGAGATGGAGGCCATGTAAAGGTTTTGTGCAGCAAACTGCCTACCCCTAACGGGCCTCTCATGCCTACATGATCTCACCCAGTTCACATAGCCTGAATGATTTATGACATTATCCCTGGCTGGTACATGATCTCATCTAGGTTGTGTCAACAGGATGTTCTTAAGGATTTGCTGGGAGAATTCACCAATAAAAATGCTGTTACTTTTTTCTACTTTTTGCTGCTTGGAAAACTGTATAAAAAGTAATAAACACTGCAAAGGCAGTCAGACATCTTGGCATCTTGCAATGATTTGTCTCTAATTCCATCAATCAGGCCAAATTTTTCACTGTCCAATTCTTTTTGTTCATAATGAGCTTTTTGGTGGTGTATCTTCTTTGCAATATACATACATACATGCATGCATGCATGCATACATACATGTATTTGTATATATGTATGTATGTATGTGTTCTGTCCCCACGGGTATGCCCCCCAAAATAAGATGCACTGGAAGGAATTGGGAACAATACTCTTTTACTTCCAATAAAGTCTTAGCAAGAGTTGAATCTTTTCAAAAGAATATCAGGTAATTAAGGAGTTATTTACAAAGTCTTCTCAGTAGATGGCTAGAGTCCCAGAAAGCAGTCAATTAGCATTATCTCAACTCAAGTAGGTTTTGGCAGAAATCCAAATCTCATTAACACAGGAAAAATGTTCACTTTTTATAATCCGAGCCGCAGACACAAGAGCAAAATGCTGGAACCACAGAACGGGGTTGTTCTCTGCAATGAAGCCCCTCGTGGCAGACCCTTAAATACCCTCAGTGCGTGGTCAAGCCCTGAAGTACTACTCACAAGGAAGCCTCCTCCTGATTAGCCACTCATGTCTCTTTGTGAACCTGCATGCTCTGGCATCAAGAAGAGGCTCCTCCTCTTCTCCTGAGTCACTAATCTCAGGAGAGTTCATCAGGCTCTAATTGTTCACCAGCCTCTGACCCCAAGTTGTCTTCACTCTCCGTTTCTGGTGCCAGGAACACCGGTCTTCTGTACTGCACTCTCACTACCTCTGAATCCTCGGGATCAGCTGCTAATTGCACCGGACTCAACCTGGCCACAACAGTATGTATGTACCGTATATATGTATACAGTATATACCTTTGTATCCCAGTATATATCTTTGTATCCCAGCCTCCAAAGTTGATTCTTATAGTTATCTCTTCCAATCCTATCATCCATACGCTATATTTACTGTAGAAATATTTTCCTTCCTTCCTTCCTTCCTTCCTTCCTTCCTTCCTTCCTTCCTTCCTTCCTTCCTTCCTTCCTTCCTTCCTTCGTTCGTTCCTTCCTTCCTTCCACTAAATTTTCCAGGAGTAGTCAGAAAGCATTCAGGGAGGTGCAACAAACTTAAATTTGAAATCATACAGAGTCTCGGGTACTTGATTTTCCACCTTTTCTGTAAACTTTGTATGAAACAATTCCAACTTTGGCACTCCTATATTAATTACCACTTTATCCCAGCTGAATCAGTCCATCCTAGAAGAAAGAAGATCTTTATCAGTTTCAACACACAAGCACACACATACTCCTTTTCAAATGTCAGGTGTGTTTTTCCTATTTATTTTTCAGTTCTGCTGAACTTCATAACTTTTTTGTGTGCTCATAACCTTTTATTATGTCAACCTCAACCTCAAAATGACAGTGTAGGTATACCAGAGTTCCCTCAGTGAATGGAGAAATTCACCATCCCACCCCCAACCTTCAAACAGCATATTGCAGCTCATGTGAAATTTTACAATCCCTAATTTACAAAAGAACAGAAGGAAGGTTGCTGCAAAGTTATTGTTACAATATAAACTTTACAATCTAAATGTGCAAACAGATAAGACAGCAGACTGACTTCTCAGTCTGCTGTCCCACCTCATGCCACAGCGGGAAGAATGATAGGACTTAACTAAAGCAAAATCTGTTTATAGGCAATATATGTCAAAAGTAAGGGGTCTAATCCTTCCTTGTTTTATCACATTTGTTATCATCCTCAAGGAGTTGGCCACTAATGTCCTGTTCAACTATATCACATTCTCCTAAGGGACAGGACAGGACAGTACAAAATCTTAGTAAGACCACACATGGAATACTGCATCCAGTTTTGGTCACCAATTTATAAAGAAAGCTGTTGAGTATCTGGAAAGAGTGCAGAGACAAAGTTGATTAAAGGCCTGGAGACTAAAACCAGTGGTGGGTTCCTACCGGTGCGGTCCACTCTATAGCACCGGTAGCGGCCCGCTGGTGACGGCACAGTACCAGTGCGGTTGGTTGCCGGTGCCTGGGCACCGCCAGTTTTTTTTTTAAAAATAATTTTTTTAAAAAAATTTCTTCTGCGCATGCCCAGAAGCCGAGCTTCCGGCACTGCTCATGCGCTGCCTTCCTACCCCACAGTGAGTCCAAGCAGGGGAGGATGGCTGAGGGAGCGTGTGAGACGCTGAAAGAACAGGCGGCAGGAGCTATCTCCATTCCCCTCCCTTCAGCAGTCCGAGAAGCCACGAATGCGTGGTGATGATCCTAGGCATTTTCGCATGTTTGAGGCTTCTCAAGCTGCTGAGGGGAGGGGGAATGGGCGGCAGGACCTATTTCAGTTCCCCTCCCTTCAGCAGTCCGAGAAGCCATGCCCACCCGGTCACATGGCCGGCAAGCCATGCCCACCCAGTCACATGGCTGGCAAGCCACACCCACAAAATAAGCCACGCCCACAGAGTGGTAGTGAAAAAATTAGGAACCCGCCCCTGACTAAAACATATGAAGAACAGTTGCAAGAATTGGGTATGGCTAGTCTAGTGAAAAAAGTGACATGACAGCAGTCTTCCAATATTTGAGGCGCTGCTTCAAAGAAGGGTGTGTGTGTCAACCTATTCTCCAAAGCACCAGAAGGCAGGACAAGAAGCAATGGATGGAAGTTAATCAACCAGAGAACCAACCTAGAACTAAGGAACAATCAACCAGTGGAACAGCTTGCTTGCAGACGTTGTGGGTGCTCCATCATTGGAGACTTTTAAGAAGAGACTGGACAGCCATTTGTCTGAAATGTCATAGGATCTCCTGCTTGAGTAGGGGGTTGGACTAGAAGACCCCCAAGTTCCCTTCCAATTCTTCTCTTCTCTTCTCTTCTCTTCTCTTCTCTTCTCTTCTCTTCTCTTCTCTTCTCTTCTCTTCTCGTCTCGTCTCGTCTCGTCTCGTCTCGTCTCGTCTCGTCTCTTCTCTTCTCTTCTCTTCTCTTCTCTTCTCTTCTCTTCTCTTCTCTTCTCTTCTCTTCTCTTCTCTTCTCTTCCCTTCCCTTCCCTTCCCTTCCCTTCCCTTCCCTTCCCTTCCATTCCATTCAGAATCCTATTCAGAATCCTATTCAGAATCCTATTCAGAATCCTATTCTATTCTATTCTATTCTATTCTATTCTATTCTATTCTATTCTATTCTATTCTATTCTATTCTATTCTATTCTATTCTATTCTATTCTATTCTATTCCATTCCATTCCATTCCATTCCACTATGGGAGAGCAAATTTTCACTCATTCCCCTACAAATCTCTGCCGTAAAGCAGGAGGTATCACCTTGAAGTGAACAAGGGAGAAGAGAATCTAGAGATGGATCCTCATGAATCCTTGTGGATCAATGAGATCAGAACCTGTGAACATTTGTAGCATGGTTGTGTTCCCTGAGCAGTCCTCTCCTACAAAACATTACACTTTCTGTTCTTCTCAGTCACAAAGCCGAAGCAGTTATGTATCTGGTATTACGAAAGGGAGAAAAACCCTATGCAATAAGGCAGCTACAGTATTTCTCAGGGTTGGTTTGTTTTTTGCCCCCTAAGATGGTTCTTTGTCTCACAATATCTCAATTTCTGCTGTTTGTCACTTAGAGGCTCTAATTATATGCTTTGAACTCACCATCTGCTAAGATTCACCTCTTAGAACATCTCTAGAGTTTTCCTTCTCCCTGATTCACATCCAGATGGTATCTCCTGCTTGCCGGAGGGTGATAATGCTTGCTTCCGCATGGGATGTCAGCATCTTCCCTGTGATCAAGGACTGTGATCAAGCACACTGGAAGCCCAGATTCACAAAACACACTTAGAAGGGTCAAACAACTGCAGGATTAAAAAAAAGAAGAAGATAGAATTGGAAAGACAACTCTAGATCAACCATTCCTAACTTAGATATAGATGGAAGAATTAGAAATCTACTTCGTCTAGAGCAGTGTTTCTCAACCTTTTTCCACTCATGGTTTCCTTCCGTTTTTCTCAATCTATCAATCAGACCAGAGCTGGAAAGTACCTTGGAGGTCTTCTAGCC
This sequence comes from Diadophis punctatus similis, assembly GCA_023053685.1. NCBI lineage: Eukaryota > Metazoa > Chordata > Lepidosauria > Squamata > Dipsadidae > Diadophis > Diadophis punctatus. The sequence continues at coordinate 13,493,170 of JALIGW010000017.1, forward strand.
CACCCCCCTGCTCAAGCAGGAGACCCTATGCCATTTGAGATAGGTGGACCTTCTCCTGGGTAGACGTAGTACAAATGCAGTCATGAGATAGCAACAGTTGCATTTTCTGGTGTAACCAGGCAATATTTGGAATGTAATATATAGGGCTGGCCCTCTTGGCATGCGCAATGGGCTCCCTGCATTTTCTATCTGTGGACTCCTTGAAGGGTTCTTGGATTACAGATTAACAGATTAACAGAGTTGGAAGGGACCTTACAGGCCATCTAGTCCAACCCCCTGCCCAAGCAGGAGACCCTTACATCTGCCGCTACCTAGGATCGAACTCACAACCTCCTGATTGTGAGGCAAGAGCTCTACCTCTAGGCCACAGCTGGATCTAGTAACCCTAATTCTAGAAGATTTTTGATAGGATCCTGCAGTTAAAGTTACAGATAACTGATCTTATAATCAATATATCACATGTTTTCAAAAAAATAAATAAAAGAAATCTAGAAAGGACAACATAATTTGCTGGCATTCCTTCCTAGTTAATTTATTTCATCAGTGTCTTTTATCAACAAACATGTGCAAGTACATCATTATTGTTGTTAGAAAAAGCTTTGGGAAATTGTCTCAGAAACTTTGAAGATACAATTGATGTCAGAATGCATGTTTTGGGCAGAAAAGTTCAGCACTTCCAGCTGTTAGCTGTAAATCTGATTCCCTGGAAAATGCTTTCCAATCTGGATTATATAGATTTAACCTAATATACATTCCTAGTGTTATAAGGAAATATCCTTCTAGGTTCAGTTCCAAGTGGGGAAAAAGACACTGGATTCATGAAGGTTGCTTGGAAGGAAGGTTTAATGGTGGACAGGAGCACATGGCAGGAGCCCCTGTACAGAAAAGGTAGCTTACATGGTTCCAGGTGTGGTGAAGAGAAAAAAGAGGAAGAGATATGCTGAGTTCCTGGTTTTTATAGTGTAAGTTGGGTCCCACCTCTTAGATTTCCTTTTCCTGTATAGAAATGTATCCCATTGGCTCTCAGACCCCCCCAGGGGCATGCTGGGGTGGCTCTTGGCTTTTGTCTAATCCAGCTTTGGCTGAATGAAAGGGCCTTGGGCAAATCCTATTGTGGTTTTATCATGCAGAAGACTCCCAGTCCAGGTGAGAGGAATATGTGAGCTGGGGTGGGGGTTTCCAAGAGGAGTCTTTTGTTTGTTTAAAAGCATGTTTCCAGATGTGTTCCACAGAATATCTTCTACCTTTTAATATCTCCTAGGATATCTCATTTCCTAGGAGAGGGGTGGGTGCTAACTTCCTACAATCCCTCATTTTTTTTTCAAAACATGTGAGTGCAACACATGTTTTGACACAAACTTCAAATTGATCAGGTCAAGGAGATTTTATGGGTGCTTTCAATTTTCTCTGATGCAGAGGGGAAGACGTTGAAAGAGGCAGTTGAAAGAGGCAGCAGCAGGATTCCTTCAGTGGCTCCCAAAAGGAGAGCTTTCAATCATGATGGTCAATGGTCAGGGCAAAAGTTCTGGAAATAAATTTACAGTATCCAATTTTCCATGCCAATTATGTTCAGATGTTTGATAACACTTTCGATGAGCTCCCAGACAGGTTTCAAGCAAGCACAGGCCCCACAATATTCCCACAGCCATGGTTTACCTTGAAATCACAGGCTGCCCATTTCCAAGGGATGGTTCTTGAATCTGCCCTAGCTCTTACTTTAGTGCATCTAGGATTTGTGAGTCCAAATTGAAGTTAGCCAGTGTGCAATCTAGGCTTTTCCTTTTTTTTTTTTTTTTTTTTAGAATGAGCCCTGGGACTCTTACTCCTGAGACCACCAGTGCAAAATACCCTGCTTTACTGGGCAGCAGTCAGGCCTTGGGTTTTCGAAGATCCTTTCTGCTAGCTCTTCAAGTGGGGAAATTGCCTGAGGGGACCTGTCCCCTCCCCCATGGAATTAACAGGGAGATATGACTGCCTGGGCTTTAATGCCACAAAGCAGGAGTCAAAACAACAACAAAAAAAAACCCAGCAAGCTAAAAGCAGCTTTGGGTGGAGGTAGGTGGAAAAAGGATAACCTCAGTCTAATTCTGAATGGCGTGTCTCTGTGTTTGTGTATGCAGCTACAAATTTACCTCCCACTAGACAGAAATCTAAAGTGTACAGAACTCACTGTGGCAACCACTCCCAATACAATTCTTACATGAGTACATTAAACTGATTACAATATAGATGAGACAAGAAAGAGAAACTTTACAATGAATTTCAGTGAATGAAGCAAGGAAAGAAAGAAAACAAAGAAAAAAACCTTTACAATGAATTTCTGTGACTGAAGCAAAGAAAGAAAAAAAACTTTACAATGAATTTCTGTGACTGAAGCAAAGAAAGAAAACTTTACAATGAAGTTCCCCCCTCCCCCCTAGTCTTTTCAGCTGTCTTCTGGGGATTGAAAATAGATGTTTGGTCTTTATTTGTCCATCTCAGGGTCCTTTCATTCGTGTCTGCTGGGTGGCCTTAGGTTTTGGTGGTAAGGCTGGTCAGTCAGGCTTGGAAAGATCTGCTCCACTCTGGTTGCTGTGATGACTAGAGGACTAGATTCAAACCCAATTGTAGCTCAAATGGATGGAATGTCTTTACTGGAGGCAGTGTCTGAGCCCATTTGCTCTGCTTCCATAGGCTTCAGGATCATGTGTGCAGGGCTGAAAGACATAAGAACAGGGTCCCTTCCCCCTTTTGCTGGTAATTCTACCACGAGAGGCATTGTAAAAGGATTAGAGATTTTTTTGGGGGGGTAGATAGCTTGTAGGCAGGGTTTGAGGAAAACAAACAACACATCAGTATCGCAGTTAAATCAATTATAACAAAATGGAGACATCACCAGGGAAAAAAATGAACAGACATTTCCATCTTAGCAGAGAATTGGCATCCATTAAACATCACAGAAGAGCAATATTAAAACTGTTTGCATGTACATACAGTAAATGTGAGAATGGAATTTTCCTGTAAATTAACTTAAAACATTGTCCCTTAAATTTTGGGCTGTTCTTAAAAACACAGAGAGGAATAGGAAAATTGAACTCTGTTCCTTGTCCCAGACCAGGTTGGCCAGTCCTAACTGGGCAAAGACATTTTCCTTTCTTTTCAGTGCTTTTAATTTTTCTAACAATTTGAAATTCATATCTCTAGGAAACAGAGATATTTTACAGTTGCAATTACCTCGAGTGCGCACAAGACAAGACAAAGACGTACACATACACAAAAACATGGACAAAGAGGATGACAGGACACACACACAAGTCCTTCCTGCCATAAATCTCAGTTAAATTAGGAAGGCTCAAATCTTAACAAACAAAGCACGTGGTTACATATAAGAGAGAGAAAAGAAGAGAGAGAGAGAGACAAACAAACACCTCAACATTTTTCCTTTTCTGTTTTCTTAAGTACCTTTATTTAGCCAAATTGGCTGTTTTGTTGTGTTTTGTTTTTTCTGTGTCATCCCTCAGCAAAGTCCATTTCCTACTTTTGCACATTCCTGTATTCCTGGCATCCCAGGTTCCAAGCCCTCACAAGGGTACCCGCCACCCTCGAACTAGAGCTTCCCATGATCCTTTAAATGTAAGGTTCACTTTGGCTTAGCTAGTGACGCGCTCACTGTTTTCAGAGGCTAAAAAACTCTGGGAAGGACTTCCGATTCCCTCATGGAAGTAAGGGCCCCTTCCTTGGGGAGTCGTCCGCAGTTTTCAGAGGCTAAAAAACTCTGGGAAGGACTTCCGCTACCCCACAGAAGTATGGGCCCCTTCCTTGGGGAGTCGTCCGCAGTTTTCAGAGGCTAAAAAACTCTGGGAAGGACTTCCGCTACCCCACAGAAGTATGGGCCCCTTCCTTGGGGAATCTCCTTTAGGTTTATCAGATCCAAAAAGGGGATCTGCGAGGACGTAGTCGCCCCTGTACGACTAGTACTAAGACCTCCACTTTCTATTCACGAGCTTCACATTTTAGAACCAAAAAAATTATGGGGTTTGCTTTTGGGATGTGCACATAAAAACAACAACAACAACAAAATTTGCTTTCCCACCCTTCAATCACACACACACACACACACACACTCTTCCTCCTTCCCTAACAGAAGCTCCTGTGCTCTGTAAACACTAAACAGAACTTACACAAATCAAAACAGAAAGAGAAGACATTGACACATAGGCTGGTAGATGAGAAAGAAACTCTATACTACCAAATGAGGATAAACAAAAATAATTCAATATTATGAAAAGCTGTATGAGCAAGAAGTTTCAGAAAATAAAATTAAAGAATATTTGAAAAAATGGAATTGCCTAAAGTACCAGAAAAGGACAAAACTATTAAATGAATGAATATCAATGATGGAATTAACAGAAGCAGATCAAGAGACAAAAGAACAACCAAACACCAGGACCAGGTGGGCCGGTGGCAGAATTTTACAAAGATTTTACATACTGAGGTATTGATTGATGTAAAGATACCACATTCCTGAATGGGAGCAAATATTACTTTGATTCCAAAATAAAATTCAGATTTAATGCAGATAAAACTATAGGCCCATCTCTTCACTGAATGCTGACTATAAAATATATACTTCAATAATGGCAGCAAACTAAAAGGTTCCTAAATGAATTTATACATTCAGCTCTCTTAAGCTTTTCCTAAGAGACAGATTAAAAACAAAATGAGAATGATTTTAAATACATAAAAAAGGCACAAGAAAAGGATTCTATTCATTTTGATACTGGAAGTGCTAAATATAAATATTATGGCAGACACAGAAATTAAAGGCATGGAAACTTGAAAACTAATTTTGCACCAAGTGAGAAATAAGATCGGTTAATAACCAACCAAGACGAAGTTGTAGAAGGATTTGAAACTGCATCATTAACATAATACCAATCAGAAAAAAAACCAGAAATCTAAGAAACCAGCATGGCTGCACAAATACCTCACTGACAAATTGAATGAATGAAGGACAGATACAAAAAAATGGAAAGAGGGACACATAACTAATGCAGTATCAGCAGATAGCAAGAATCTGTAAAGAAAATCAGGAAACAAAAGCCTTGAATGAACAACGACTTGCAACAAAGGTGAAAGATAATATAAAAGATTCTTCCAATACATAAAAAAAAGCAGGAAAAAAAATCAAGGAAACAGTTGGACCACTAAGAAGAGAAGGCAACACAGAGAAAGCCATGAGTTGCTTAACTCATTCTTTGCATGTCTTCTTGCAAAAAGAAATGCAACCCAACTAACCAGAAATATAACTGGAAAGGAAAAAATAAAACAGACTGTAAACTAAAGTTAAAATAAGCAAAAACAGTAAGAGAACACCAGGTCCCAGAGTCCTAAAGGAGCTGGTAAATGAAATCTCAGAACCACTGCACATCTTAAAAAAAAAAATCTTGGGACACGGGGACCACCTGAGAAACTGGGAAAAAGCTAATGTGGTTCCCATCTTCAAAAAGAAAGAAAAAAACAACAACAAAATTCTGAGCCCTATCTAATGCAAAGAAAAGTAAAATCCTACCCCTAGGTAAGGAAAACCAAAAATATAGATAACTATTATAAATTGGTGCAACAAATTAAAACAGATTTGGAGAAGTGGAAAAGAACCACCATAAAATGAGTATCCTGCAATGGCTAGCAGACAAAACAGGGCTGGGGGGGGAGAAGGGGGGGAGAAGGGGGGGGGAGGAAATATCAAAGGATTTAGGAAGATACATTAACTTGGTTAAACAAAAAGCATGATTATTTTTCCCTAAAATGATTTGTACCCAGACAACACACTATTCAATTGAAATTGGAATTTACATATGCCATAAAGTAAAATTAAAAAGCAAAAATTACCCCCACACACACATACACACATGCAAACACACATTTCCCAGTTTTCTATGGTTTAAAGTAAAATTTAGAGGTAGGTACTCACCTTCTTTCCAAGCAGCCCTTGAATCAAAACCCCTTTAAAACCTAATTTCTAATGGCCCAGGTCAAATAAATTTATTTAGGCCAGGATCATTGAAGAGGCTAGCTTGGAATCCATCTGGCTCGCCAATTGTTATAAGGAAATATCCTTTTAGGTTCAGTTCCAAGTGGGGAAAAAGACACTGGATTCATGAAGGTTGCTTGGAAGGAAGGTTTAATGGTGGACAGGAGCACATGGCTTGAGCCCCTGTACAGAAAAGGTAGCTTACATGGTTCCAGGTGTGGTGAAGAGAAAAAGAGAGAGAGGAATGCTGAGTTCCTGGTTTTTATAGTCTAAGTTGGGTCCCACCTCTTAGATTTCCTTTTCCTGTATAGAAATGTATCCCATTGGCTCTCAGACCCCCCAGGGGCATGCTGGGGTGGCTCTTGGCTTTTGTCTAATCCAGCTTTGGCTGAATGAAAGGGCCTTGGGCAAATCCTATTGTGGTTTTATCATGCAGAAGACTCCCAGTCCAGGTGAGAGGAATATGTGAGCTGGGGTGGGGGTTTCCAAGAGGAGTCTTTTGTTTGTTTAAAAGCATGTTTCCAGATGTGTTCCACAGAATATCTTCTACCTTTTAATATCTCCTAGGATATCTCATTTCCTAGGAGAGGGGTGGGTGCTAACTTCCTACACTAGGTTACACTAACCCATTGTTGTTGTTCAATACGGCAGAATTGGCTGGGTTCCCATACTGTGTGAAGTCAGAAACTGATTGTCAGATGGGAAAACCTTGGCTTCACACAACATGCCATGTGTGATCTCAGTAGGTGGCAGTTATTTTAAAGGAAAAGGAAAAAGCAGTTTTTCTACATACAAAGTTCAGTGATAAATTTAACATACACAAAGCCTTCCTGAGTTATTTCTGGGTTCCTTTAGCACGTTTTAAGTTTTCTGCTCCAGGCAGAACCCGCCTGGACCAAAACGCAACGTTGATAATATTATCTGGATTCTCAGTTGTGAAAATTGTCTCATAGATGCAAGATCTCCGAGTCCTGTAAATATCAAGGGAGAGAATTGCTTGCCTAAACTCAAAAAAGCTGCAAAATCAAATGCACCAAGGGTTGGTTACTCTGTTTTAAACACTATATAACACCATCGTAGAAGATGGACCTTCTGATTTTTGTCTGAAAGGGTGGTCTTTTGTGAAAGTGTTTGGAAAGTATCTGGAAACCAAAGTGGAAATAGTTTCTTTGAGGCCAGCACCAGTAAACTGAATTTAAATACAGTGATTTTAGCTAATGAAGCAGGAGAGATTTAACCTGGAAGTGAGGAGAAACTTTCTGACGGTGAGACCGATCAACCAGTGGAACAGCTTGCCAGCGGAGGTTGTGAGAGCCCCAACACTTGCGACCTTCAAGGAGAGACTGGACTACCATCTATCTCAAATGGTGTAGGAACTCCTGCTTGAGTAGGGGGTTGGACTAGATGACCTACAAGGTCCCTTCCAACTCTAATAATAAATCTAAAAAATCTAAATCCAATATTTGTCAGACAAATTGAATCTTTTGTACATCTGCATTTTGTATGATGTTTCCCCAAACAAGCAGGCTTCAGCAACAAAATACATTTTCATAGATATTTTCAGTTAGGGCAAATGTTTGTCCTTTTTTCCCCTCTATCAGAGGAGTTTTTGTATGAGATGTTCCTTCCGATGGCTTCTTGGAAGTTGCACAGCAAAACGTGGAACCCTGCAAATGTCAAAAGACAATAGAGTCATGTCTTAGTTCACACAGAGGCCTGATACAATTTAGGTGAGCTGACATTCAGATGTGACCCGAATGAAGAGCTCCTTGTTCCTAACCTTTAATCATGTGCAAAGAGCAACAGGTCAACACGGCTGTTATGTTTCTCCATCGCCAACTTTGGCACATGAAAAATGCATCCTGAACTTAGGGTAGAATTGTCCAAATGTACAGAAACCCTGATAAAACAATCCCCCTCCCTCTTCTCTGTGTGCGTCTGTTTGCACACTTGGGCAAATATTGAGTTTATTTCACCGTTGGTTCAATGCTCTTTCAGTACAAAAAGGGGGTTCTTGTAAAATGCAGACCCCTGAACAAGGCTGCAACAAGCCTGATTTTTCTAGCAATGTTCAGCATCCAGATTCTGTTGGAACCTGAGTGCCTCTTTTCTCTGTTTTCCTCCTCGGAGATCAATTTTCTCATTGTCATGTGACCGGCAATTATATTAAAATTGCATCAACATTACATTTCGAGGAAGCAGTGTTGGGATTCAAATTTTTTTTACTACCCGTTCTGTGGGTGTGGCTTGGTGGCTGTGGTGTGGCTTGGAGGGAGTGGTTTGGTGGGCGTGGTGTGGCTTGGTGGGCGTGGCTTGGTGGGTGTGGCAGGGGAAGGATACTGCAAAATCCCCATTTCCTCCCCACTCCTGGGGGAAGGATATTACTAAATCTCCATTCCCACCCCACTCTGGGGCCAGCCAGAGGTGGTATTTGCCGGTTCTCCAAACTACTCCAAATTTCCAAATTTCTACCGGTTCTCCAGAACCTGTCAGAACCGGTTCTCCAGAACCTCTGAACTACTCCAAATTTCCGCTACTGGTTCTCCAGAACCTGTCAGAACCTGCTGGATTTCACCCCTGCGCGGAAGCAATATGGAATTAGCCGGGGAAATCCAAGGAAAATATCTAACCAGAGGTGAAATCCAGCAGGTTCTGACAGGTTAGCGGAAATTTGGAGTAGTTCAAAGAACCGGCAAATACCACCTCTGGCTGGCCCCAGAGTGGGGTGGGAATGGGGATTTTGCACTATTCTTCCCCTGCCACGCCCACCAAGCCACACCGACCAAGCCACACCACGCCCACCAAGCCATGCCCACAAAACTGGTAGTAAAAAAATTTGGATTTCACCACTGTATCGAACACATTGCAAACGTGATGTACCTTTGTCACTATATGCAATGCTATTAAATAAGAAACTCTACTGTGTCTTGGGAACCAGCTCAGGAAATTACAAATTTGCTTTTCCCCCAATCATGGTGATGACAATGAAGATGGTAGATCACTGAACAATGGTCCTCTCCAGCGTGTGCTATATCATGGAGGTCACAATCACACACCTGGAACAATTGATCACTAATAGGGACAGTGCTTACTACCCAAACCTCTCTACTGTATATAGCTGTCTCTGGCAAAATAAGCCAAATGCTTTTAAATAAAAACATTAACCATCCAACAATAATACTGAGAAGAGAAGTCTTCATATAGGAAATTCTAAAAACTTTCCTTGCATAAAAAAAAAACCATGGATAACATTTTAAACAAGGTTTGCTGTTAACCCCCAACTAAAACAAAATCAGACCCTGGTCTAGCTACACTCTGTTATTTACTACAGCTGAGCCTTGAGTTAGACCCAGTTTGAAGCCAACAGGGAGCCATACAAAATAGTATTAAACAATAGTTTAATAAAATTGTCCTTAGAATTATGGTTATTCCGGAGCCGGAAGTGGTGCAGTGGCTAAATGCAGCTACTGCAGGCTACTGCAGCTGACTGCTAGTTCAGCAGTTCAGCAGTTCAAATCTCACCAGGCTCAAGGTTGACTCAGCCTTCCATCCTTCTGAGGTGGGTAAAATGAGGACCCAGATTGTTGGGGGCAATATGCTGAACTCTGTAAACCGCTTAGAGAGGGCTGTAAAGCACTATGAAGCGGTATATAAGTCTAAGTGCTATTGCTATTGCTATTGCTATTCACACAGTCGGCCAGATGTTTAGACTGGATTTGGCAGGGGATAAGTACAAGTTTGTGGTTTGATGATGCTAAAGGTCACAAGATGTAAGCTGTTTCAAGTAGAGCTGCCTTTCACAATTGACTGGTGGTTGCTTCGTCACCGATGTTATAAATAGGGAATTATGGGGAGGCAGAAATTTGGGAAATCTTCCCAAATTTTGCCTGTAGGGTGAGCAGCTGGGGATATAGCTTTGGGATTGCTATTCCTTCTTCTCCTTCTTCTTCTCCTCCTCCTCCTCCTCCTCCTCCTCCTCCTCCTCCTCCTCCTCCTCCTCCTCCTCCTCCTCCTCCTCCTCCTCCTCCTCCTCCTCCTCCTTCTTCTTCTTCTTCTTCTTCTTCTTCTTCTTCTTCTTCTTCTTCTTCTTAAGAGTGCCCAAAACAGGCAATTCTGCCACTCTTCTTCATGCAGTCTCTGTACTTCATACAGTAACCATGCTCAATTTTTCCAGAGAAGAAATAATAATGATGATGATGATGATGATGATGATGATGATGATGACGATGATGACAACAACAACAACAACAACAACAACAACAACAGAGTTGGAAGGGACCTTGGAGGTCTTCTAGTCCAACCCCCTGCCTAGGCAGGAAACCCTACACCACTTCAGACAAATGATTATCCAACATCTTCTTAAAAACTTCCAGTGTTGGAGCATTCACAACTTCTGGAGGCAAGTCGTTCCACTGATCAGTTAATTGTTTTAACTGTCAGGAAATTTCTCCTTAGTTACTTCTCTCCTTGAGGACCAGAAGAGTTGAAAATTAAATATAAATTGCTTTTTTATGTGTTTCAGGCTTATTCATCAACTCATACAAATCCACAAAAAGCTTCACTTTTCTGCTGTCCTTCAATGTCTCTTATTACTTTGACTGGTCATGTTGTTCATGCTTAATGTCACTAAGGGCCTTACATTCATTTCCCCTCTTGTTTAATAAAATACTCAGCTTTTGTATAATGTATTTCAAGGGCTTGCTGAACTTCAAATATCTTATCTCAGTCAGCCTTGCAAATATTGCCATAGTTAAACTTTATTGCCATTTTTTTTAGCATATGACTAAGGCTCAAGAGAACATCTCACTATTTTATGCCTGCCTGCTCAGAAACAAATAGTGAAGATGGATAATGCGCAGAAGCAAAAAACAAGATGGCGGCCCGGGGGCGTGGCAGGCCTGGGTCGCTGCTGGTTCCAGTGACCCAGGCCGCCTAGTTACTACCTATTCTATAGAACTGGTCCGAACCAGTAGGAACCCACCTCTGAAGAGGAAGGAGTATTATGTATGTTCGTAACCATACTAAATAAAAGCAGAATAAAAAAATCTTAGCAAATAAAATAACTAAATAAATAATCCTGTTTTCCTTACAGCTTCTCTCAAAGGACATGTGTGCTTAATGTGCCTAGTTCTCAACCCCACATTTCAAATGCAACCAATCTGTCCAATTTTATTATATTTCCCTTCTTTCCATAGCCTACTCCAGTGATGGCGAACCTATGGCACGTGTGCCACAGGTGGCACGCGGAGCCATATCTGCCGGCACGCGAGCCGTTGCCCTAGCTCAGCTCCAGCGTGCATGTGTGCATCGGCCAGCTGATTTTTGGCTCACGTGGAGGCTCTGGGAGGGCATTTTAGGCTTCCAGAGGGCCTCCGGGGGGGCATTTCTGCCCTCCCCAGGCTCCAGGGAAGCCTCTGGAGCATGGGGAGGGCGAAAAACGGGCCTACCGGGCCCACCGGAAGTCGGAAAATGGGCTGTTTCCGGCCTCCAGAGGACCTCTGCGGGGGCGGGGAGGCCGTTTTCGCCCTCCCCCGGCATTGAATTATGGGTGTGGGCACTCGCACATGCATGATAGTGCACGTGCACGCGCTTTCGGCACCTGAGGGAAAAAAGGTTTGCCATCACTGGCCTACTCTTTTTAAGCATCAAAACCATAAATCACAAAGTCATTGTTTTCCTCCATAAAGGGTTTCCAGTCATTGACGAACCTCAGTAAAGACTTGTCTCTAAACAAAGAATTCAGATTGCCCATCTCAGCAAGTTCTGTCAATTTCACCAACCATCCCTCCATGATGGATAATGACGAATCTTTCCATCTTTCTGAATATAAGAAACTTGCCTCACTTAACATACACTGAAATAAACTTCCAGAGCTCTTTTCTAACTTTTTAGCCATCAATCTAGTTTTTTGTATTTTATCTTAATGAGTCTCTAACCATTATTTCATTGCAGTTGGTATGCAATCCACTTTAAGATTTATTTAGTGCTATTTCCTTGGTATTTCTCTTGGCGGCTGAGTGGGAGAAACTATAATTAATCTGCTAATAAGGAAATATTTGCCGACAGACTTTTGAGAGCTTTGTTCATCAACTCACAAAGAACACATATAGAAAAATTTTGCTTGGCACATATAAACTTTAAAAAAAAGTCTATGGAGATTCTCAGTCATCCAGGTCATAGTTGTCCCATAGTTGTCATAGTTATTCTTTTATTGATTCATCTAATGTCCTTTCTGAGAAATACTTTCAAAATAATTCAACCCGGATACCTGGCAACCAGGGTTCTCAGGGCCCTGGGCTCAGGATGCTGCTGCTTAACGCCAGGTCAATCGTCAACAAAGCCCCCTTGATACGTGACTTAATCACAGAGGAGGGGGCTGACCTGGTGTGTGTTACCGAGACCTGGCTGGGGCAGGAGGGGGGAGTAGCTCTCTCCGAGATATGCCCAGCCGGTTTCTCGGTGCAGCACCATTCTCGACCCCAGGGAAGGGGGGGAGGAGTGGCAATAATAACGCGTGGAAATCTGCATCCTCGTAGGATCCCTGCCCCGGAGATTGTTGGGTGTGAGACGCTCCTTTTGAAGTTGGACTTAGGGGTACAGGTGGGCCTTTTCTTAACGTACCTGCCTCCCAGCTGCGTAAGCAAGGCCCTGCCTGAGCTGCTCGAGGCAGTAGCCGGCTTGGCAGTTGAGTTCCCCAGGCTTATGGTGCTGGGGGACTTCAACTTGCCATCTGCTGGCGAAACCTCTGGGGCGGCCCAGGAGTTCATGGATTCCATGACAACCATGGACCTGTCCCAAGTAATCCAGGGTCCAACTCATGAGGGTGGTCACACGCTCGACCTAGTGTTTCTTTCGGGGCAGTGGAGAGATGATCTGAATATAAGGGACTTAGTCATCACCCCACTGTCATGGTCAGATCATTTCCTACTGAGGCTGGATTTCGCAGCCCCATTCCTCCCCCGCAGGGAGGCGGGACCGACTAAGTGGTTCCGCCCCAGGCGCCTAATGGAACCAGAAGGATTCCAGAGGGAACTTGGGGAAATACCTGAAACCCTGGTACACAATTCGGCTGACTCCCTGGTGGCTGCTTGGAACACCGCAGCATCAGGGGCTCTAGACCGAATTGCGCCTAAGCGACCTCTCTATGGCAGTGGATTCCGGAAAGCTCCCTGGTTTACCGAGGAGCTCCGGGAGATGAAACGCCAGAAGAGACGTCTGGAGCGCCGCTGGAGGGCCAGAAAAACCGAGTCTGATCGAACACTATTAAGAATTTACATCAGATCTTATTTAGTGGCGATAAGGGCGGCAAAACGATCCTATTTTTCCGCTCTTATTGCGTCTGCAGATTCTCGCCCAGCCGCCTTGTTTAGGGTGACTCGCTCCCTCCTTGCAAAAGGGGGGAGCGAGGAACACTTACAAGGCAGAGCTGAGGAATTCGCTGAGTTTCTGTCGGATAAAGTCACTCAGATTCGGTCAAATCTGGACTCCGGCTGGGCAGAGTCCATTGAGTTGACAGGGGCTAGTCTTAGTCCATCATTATGGGAAGAGTTTGGGCCTGTTTCTCCCGAGGATGTGGACAGGGCTGTGGGAGCGATGGGTACCTCCACCTGTTTATTGGACCCGTGCCCCTCCTGGCTGGTTTCGGCTAGCAGAGAGGTAGCACGCGGCTGGATCCAGGCGGTGGTCACCGCTTCTTTGAGAGAGGGATCCGTACCGCAGTCGTTAAAAGCTGCGGTGGTGCGACCCCTCCTGAAGAAGCCTTCCCTGGATCCAGCTGACTTGAAGAACTATCGTCCGGTCTCCAACTTACCTTTTTTAGGGAAAGTTGTGGAGAAGGTGGTGGTTACTCAACTTCTGCAGCTCCTGGATGAAACAGATCATCTAGACCCTTACCAGTCGGGTTTCAGGCGCGGCTACAGTACAGAAACTGCCTTGGTCGCTCTGATGGATGATCTCTGGCGGGCCCGGGATGGGGGAAATTCCTCCATCCTGGTGCTACTTGACCTCTCAGCGGCTTTCGATACCATCGACCATGGTATCCTTCTGCATCGTCTCAGCGAGTTGGGAGTGGGAGGCACCGTTCTGCGGTGGTTCTCCTCTTATCTCGCTGATAGGATGCAGTCAGTGCTGGCAGGGGGGCAGAGATCGTCCCCTAGGCCCCTATTATGTGGGGTGCCTCAGGGGTCGGTTCTCTCGCCCATCCTGTTCAACATCTACATGAAACCGCTGGGGGAGATCATTCGCAGACATGGGGTGTGTTTCCATCAGTACGCTGATGACACCCAGCTGTACATCACCACCCCGTCTGACTTCAGTGAGGCAGTTGATGTAATGTGCCGGTGCCTGGACGACGTCAGGATCTGGATGGGGAGGAACAGACTCAGACTTAATCCCGACAAGACTGAGTGGCTGTGGATATTGCCTCCTAAGGACTACGACAACTGTCCCTCCGTGGTCCTTGAGGGAGCGAAACTGACTCCCTCGGACCAGGTCCACAACTTGGGGGTCCTTCTAGATCCACAGCTAAAATTGGACCATCATCTTTCAGCTGTGGCTAGAGGGGCCTTTGCACAGGTTCGCCTGGTGCACCAGTTGCGGCCATATTTGGAGAAGGAGGCTCTACTCACGGTCACTCATGCCCTTGTCACCTCTCGCTTGGACTACTGCAATGCGCTCTACATGGGGCTACCCTTGAAGAGTATCCGGAGACTTCAGTTGGTGCAAAATGCGGCTGCGCGTGCTGTGGTGGGTGTGCCAAGGTACACCCACGTGACATCGATACTCCGCCAGCTGCATTGGTTGCCCATCGGTCTCCGGGTCCAATTCAAGGTGTTGATCACCATCTTTAAAGCCCTTCATGGCTTGGGACCAGGTTATCTACGGGACCGCATTCTGCCTCATACTTCCCTTCGACCGGTTAGGGCCCACAGAGTGGGCCTCCTCCAGGTCCCGTCGGCCAAACAATGCCGGCTGGCGGGCCCAAGGGGGAGAGCCTTCTCTGTGGCTGGCCCTGTGCTCTGGAACCAACTTCCACCAGAGACCCGAACTATCCCCACTCTGCTGGCCTTCCGGAAAGCTGTTAAGACATGGCTTTTCCTGCAGGCGGGGGG
Source organism: Diadophis punctatus similis (assembly GCA_023053685.1). Taxonomy (NCBI): domain Eukaryota; kingdom Metazoa; phylum Chordata; class Lepidosauria; order Squamata; family Dipsadidae; genus Diadophis; species Diadophis punctatus. The sequence goes on from JALIGW010000017.1 coordinate 13,508,293, forward strand.
TAGAGCTTAATTCATTCGAGCCCACCCCCCAAGTATGTATGATGTTGAATGGTTGGTGATGATTCTTTTTATAGTGTGTTTTAATTTTTATATTTGCTTTTAATTAACTTTTTAGATTTTGGTTATTCTTGTATTTTCTCACTGTTGTACGCCGCCCTGAGTCCTTAGGGAGTTGGGCGGCATATAAGAATTCCAAAATAAAATAAAAATAAAATAAATAAATTCTGCGGCTGCTGCTGTATTTAATATTACACAATAAGAGAGTTGGAAGGGACCTTTGAGGTCTTCTTGTCCAACCCCCTGCTCAAACAGGAAATCCTATACCATTCCAGACAAATGGTTATCCAACATCTTCTTTAAAACTTCTAGTGTTGGAGCATTCACAGCTTCTGGAGGCAAGCTGTTCCACTGGTTGATTGTTATAACTGTCAGGAAATTTCTCCTTAGTTTTAGGTTGCTTCTCTCCTTGATTCTCTCCATCCATCGCTTCTTGTCCCACCCAAGTGCTTTGGAGAATAGCTTGACTCCCTCTTCTTTATGGCAACCCCTGAGATATTGGAAGGCTGCTATCATGTCTCCCATAGTCCCTCTTTTCATTAAACTACACATACCAGTTCCTGCAACCATTCTTCATATGTTTTAGTCTTCAGTCCTCTTAATCATCTGTTCTCTGCTCTTTTTTTAGAGTCTCAACGTCTTTTTTATATCGTGGCGATAGTGTGGTTTTTTTTCCCCTCACAAAGTGAATTAGTTGTCCTTTTAGACTTGTGTGGCTAGGAGGAATTTAATCTAAAGGTAAGCAGATAGATGTTGGTCATCAGCGGCTCTCTGCTGGCAGAGATAGAGCCAGTCTGCATCTCCAAAGGGATCCATTTCCCCAGGGTATTTATTCATGGTTATAATGGAGAGGCTACTAAGTCTAATTAAAGCAAATACTTATTATCCCAGTGTAGAAAGTTAGCACCCATCCCTCTCATAGAAGAATGAAATATTTTGGGAAATATTGAAAAAGGCAGAATATTATATTCCCCTAAATGAGAAATGGAGAAACATGTTTTTTTAGAGACAGAAAGCAGACTCAGTCTCCCTGCCCCCTGCAGATATTTTGGTGCCCATTAAAAAAGACTGGGCCATCCTATCTACAAAACAAAAGACCTTCAGCTCCAGGGTGATGGGATTAAGACATGACCCTTCAGGACATAATAGGATTAACCCACTACCATTTAGCAGAAGACACAGAGCTCATTACATTGCACAATCTCCTAAGGACATGGCACCACCCTCAGAAACTTCAACCAAACTTAGCTCAGACAAACACTTAGGATTTGTACTTTGCCTATAGAGCCAGCTATGACCCCTACATAACCCCTACATGGCCCCATGGGAGTCTGACAACAGCCAATAGAATACATGTTCTTGCACAGGAACAGGAAGCTCAAATACAGAGCCCAGAGAGCCCCCCCACTTCAACTCCATGTGGTCAGCTGCACAGAATCACATGTGCTTGGTGGTTCTGCTTCATCAATAAATGGACCCTATTTCCCATCAGCCTCCAGTCTCCATTTTGTCTCCAGTTCCCATCTGAACCAGATGGAGATTTCTTCCCACACCAGCTAAGCAAGGTGCAAGTGATTGGGAAGACCAGTTGACCAATCTGCCCTACACAGGAACATCTTCCTAAGTAGTCACTGCTCTTTCTTTAGGCTACAAGATACTTAAATCAAATGACTGTTTCTAAACTAGGAAGAACACCAACAATAGCATATTTTAATATCTTTCCTATGATGGTTCTTGAGGGAAAATATTAAATAATCCTTTCTAAATCAAGACTGTGCCATTGTGGAAAATCTATAGCTCATCTCCTGTTATTCTGCGCCTTCTATAAAGTCATAAAGATTGGCTTTACTTCCTTTTTTACAAAGCATCCAAACAATTCTGACTTAGGTATGCTTACAAGTTTACAGGATTAGCAAAATTTTGTTTCCTTGAACATAGCTAAGTTTTGTTAAAACTAGGCACTCTCTAATGGCCCCAGTGCAATTTTCTACAATTTTCTGCTCTCTTTTAAAATTTGAAACAGAAAGTATTTAATGATGTTAGCTATTTATATACCAAGATAAAGTTTGTTTTCCATTCTGTTCTGTACCCTCTTGATTGATGCAGGAATCCATGATACAATCAGAAGAAAAAATTACAGATGTTCAAAGACTTTATTGCAGAAATGGGAAAGCAAACAAATAAGAGGTTTCATTACATCTACATCTTCCTTACATTTTCAAGGGCAGAATGTTGATAGGCGAACTTGAATATTGGAAGTGAAAAATTGGCTTGTTTCTCAAGAGAAAAAAATCCTGGGTTTTGGATCAAGTTGTATGTCTGTAGAGATTCTCAGTCATCCAGGTCATGGTTGTTCCAAAGGTGCTTTTTCAGGAGGCAACTAGACTTGCTTTTTCTTTGAAGATGTTTCGCTTCTCATCCAAGAAGCTTCTTCAGCTCCATTTCCCACTATCCTGTCAGAGCTGAAGAAGCTTCTTGGATGAGAAGCAAAATGTCTTCAAAGAAAAAACAAGAAAGTCCAGTTGCCTCCTGAAAAAGCACCTTTGGGACAATCAAGTTGTATGATACCAAAATTGGCGTCCCTATCAAGAAACATGACAGAAGCTCCAAACTAAATTTGCAGTCAAATATTAAGAGCAAGATTATTACTTGTTAGGTAATAGAATAAACTGAGGTTGGAGGCCAGTTGTTTTCAGATAAAAATGGACAGGAAAACCTATAAAAGTGCTTTATGATCTTTGGTTTCTAAACATTAAGAGCACGGGACACAGCATGAGATCAAAAAAGATTGTACAGGTGACTTGTTAGAGTGTCTTTGGTCATTATTATTAATTAAATATTGACATCTCACCAGTGAAGTTCACTAAATTTCCTTGAACAATAATTCAAGCCAGATCTATCCTTATCTCAATACTTGAAAAAACCCAAGAAGCACAGAATTTCTTTTTAATTGGATATTTTATTGGGTTAGGAATATTTATTTCTGATGATTTAAAGTTTTATGCTGTAAGCTGCCCAGAGTCCTTTCAAAATGAGATGGATGGCAAATAAATTTCATTAATAAATACTAATTAATAAATTTCTGCCTTGCTAAAATAATAACATTGAACGGACCATTTAGATGTTGAAGCGTGACAAACAATGTCACTCTACCCTGTTAGCTAGCTATCAATTAGCACAAAACACATTTGAGAACCCTGGCAACAGATTGCAGGCTTGCTGTGGTTGTGTTGATACAATAACTCCCCAAAGAACACCAATGCTCACTCCAAATCAGCAACTGCATTTGACTCTCTTTGAAGACTGAGAAGAACCCAGTTGTGTGAGCAAATTAGTTGGTTTACCAAATCAAAGAATCTGTTTTATCTTTACAGCTGCAACTTTCTTGGATACCTTTCACAGATTTCTTGGTTCAACTTCACAGCTTGGCTCCCTAATATTCTGTGAGACCCCCAAAGGTTCTTACAGGAAGCAAAGCAGAGTGAAATCCATAATATGGATGGATGTGCCATTCATATGATGGGATCCATATGATGGAAGGTGTACATTTAAATAACTTTGAAAAGGGTGCATAGACAAACCCATGGAGGATAAGGATCTCTGCAGTAATCATGGACATGAAGACATGATTTTCTGAGCAAAGCTGTTCTGAGCTAGGAAGAAATCTCTCTGGATTGAGAAGAAGCCTCTGTGTTCAGAAGCCTTCTCCTCTTGGTCAGCTTGTGTTTATTCTTATAGCAAACTTCTTGTGTACACAATTACAAAGATAGACTTACCCCAAAGATAGCTAACTAGTAACAAGTTAATATCTAAAGAAACCTCTGAATCATACAGACAGACATGTCAAACATATAGGTGAGCACCTGATTGCTAGTTTAATCTTTTCCTTAAACAGAACAGAGAGCTGAGTAAATAATCTTTACCTTAAACAAAACAGAGAGCTGAGTAAATAATCTTTACATTAAGCAGGATGTTTAGTCAATATTAACCAAGACAGGCATTCCACATCTTTGGCAATGATTGATAACAACCTACAGCTCTCGATGATTAAAGGAATCGCAAAGGCTCCATCTGATGAGGTAGGAACTAGCAAATTGCAACCTGGAGAGGACCACTATGAAGAAATCTATGGAGATTCACAGTCATCCGAGTCATGGTTTCAACAGTTCTAAGAAGGCTTCACATCTATTTGCACCACTCAGGTGACCCTGTGGACACAGATAAACCTTCAGGTGGCCTCAACGACTCTCTAAAAGGATGCAAATGACCAGCTGTCTGCAAGGAATATAAATCATTCCATTCCCCACCATCCAGTCAGAGCTGAAGAAGCTTTTTGGATGAGAAGCAAAACATCTTCAAAGAAAAACCAGAAAGTCCAGTTGAAAAAAAAAACACCTTCGGGACATTATGAAGATACATCTAAACTACTCAGGGCTATCAAACAAGATGATAGGGATTGATTTGATCATAAAGCTGGATCCAGGAAGAACAAGAGCTTTGTAAAGCCTTTGAATTCTGTGTGCCAACAGGGCACACCCTCTGGGTGTACATGGATCTATTCTTGTCTTCAGTGAAGAGTCTGATGAAGCTTGACAGTCATTTGTCCAGAATGGTATAGGGCAGTGATGGTGAACCTATGGCACGCGTGCCACAGGTGGCATGCGGAGCCATATCTGCCGGCACGCGAGCTGTTGCCTAGCTCAGCTCCAGCGCACATGTGCGCACCGGCCAGCTGATTTTTGGCTTGCACGGAGACTCTGTGAGGGTGTTTTTGGCTTCCGGAGGGCCTCTGGGGGGGTACGGGGAGGGTGTTTTTGCCCTTCCCAGGCACCAGGGAAGCCTCTGGAGCCTGGGGAGGGCGAAAAATGGCCTATCGGGCCCACCAGAAGTTGGGAAATGGGCCATTTCTGGCCTCCAGAGGGCCTCAGGGGGGGCGGGGGAGGCCATTTTAGCTCTCCCCAGGCATTGAATTATGGGTGTGGGCACTCGCGCATGCGCGATAGTGCACATGCATGCACTTTCGGCACCCGAGGGAAAAAAGGTTCGCCATCACTGGTATAGGGTCTCCTGCTTGGGCTTGGACCAGAAGATCTTCAAAGTATCTTCCAACTCTGTTATTCTGTACAAGTGGTGGAGAGTCTGAGAGTCTTCTGCCATCTCTGCTTGATACATCTGGAAAAAGGCGCAGGGGTGAAATGCTACCAGTTCGGGCCAGTTCGCCCGAATCGATAGTAAAATAATGCTTTAAAAAGTTTTTTAAAAGGTTCCAACGATCAGCTGTGACAATCAGCTGTGCTGCATCATCATCGGAACCTCCCCCCCCTTTAAAGCATTTTTTACTACTGGTTCTGGTGAATAGGAAGTTAAAAATGCTTTAAAAAGTTTTTTTAAAGGTTCTGATGGTCGCGGGCCCAGCTGATCATTGGAACTTTTTAAAAAGTTTTTTTTTAGTTTAACTGGTTTAGTTTTTAACTGGTAGTTTAAAAATGCTTTAAAAAGTAAAAAAAAGTTGGCCATGCCCACCCAGTCACATGACCCCCACCAAGCCACGCCCACCGAGCCACGCCCACAGAACTGGTAGGGAAAATTTTTGAATTTCACCACTGAAAAAGGGGCTGTTCTGCTGAAGACTAGCATCAGGCCAGAGAGCACGAAGCCCCTTTGAAGAGTGGGAGGACTAGGGCAGGGCGTGAAAGGGAGGCTATGCAGGGCCAGGAATTCAGCATTTGGATTCAGCAATATAAAGTTGTTTCAGAGCCTGTAGGAAAATGCAGGTCACCTCATCTCTGCCCTTTTTCCTGGGATTGCCCACGGTTGGATTCCAAGTGCTGTAAAGTCCTAGGAAACAGATGTTGGAACCAATTCAGCCCAAGCTTATCTCAGATTACAGCCTGGAAATATGCCATCCGATGTGCAGACTTAATTATGCAGGCTTAATTATTTTTCTGATGTTCGGAGAGAGAATGAGTCAAGCAAGAGCTTTCATTACAGTGAATGCTGCTGTCTTCTTTCTAATACGTTTTGCGTGTCAACAAGTGGCATCAGCTAAATGCAGGGTCAAAATAAACTTAAAATGACTTCATTAGGTGCATGACACATTTTTTTGGGAGCCCCTTCTGTTTCTCCTTCTCTTCTTCTTTCCCCCCTCTTCCCTTCCCTTCCCTTCCCTCCCCTCCCCTCCTCTTCCTTCCTCTTCCCTTCCCTCCCCTCCCCTCCCCCTTCGTTTCCCTTTCTCTTTCCCTTTCCCTTTCCTTTTCCCACCCCTCCCCTCCCTTCCCTTCTCTTCCCTTCCTTCCCTCCCCTCCCCTCCTCTTCCTTCCTCTTCCCTTCCCTTCCCTTCCCTCCTCTTCCTTCCTCTTCCCTCCCCTCCCCTCCTCTCTCCTCCTCTTCCTTCTTCTTCCCTTCCCTTCCCTTCCCTTCCCTCCCCTCCCCTCCCCCTTCGTTTCCCTTTCCCTTTCCCTTTCCCTTTCCTTCCCACCCCTCCCTTCCCTTTCCTTTCCTTCCCTCCCCCTTTTCTTTCTCAGCTTCATTTCCTAAACTGCTGTTGCTATACTGCAGACATCGCTAACTCATATTTTTTAAATGAGTCCTTCCACAATCATCCCTGAACACTCAAGGAAAGGAAGAGGAATGGGGAGATATGATCACACGCCATGCAGCCCACACAGTGGAGCTGTTGTTGGTAGCTACCAACTATCTTAGAATTCAATGACTGTCACTGGGAGAAAATGTACATTTGTTCAAAACAATTTAGCTGAAAAAGTTTTTTTTTAAATCGCAAGGGCATTCATGATATTTTCATAAAGCCTGGGCTTGACTTTTATTCCAGGAAGACCTCTGAGCAATTGGGAGAATCAGTTGAAATTTAACAGTTGAATTTAACATACAGCCGAACCAGTTGGATTTCTGCAGCAGTCAAACTATCCTAGAGTTGCATTAGAAGATAGTGGTAATCAGAGGCGGGTTCCTAATTTTTTTACTATCACTCTATGGGCGTGGCTTATTTTGTGGGTGTGTTTTGCCAGCCATGTGACTGGGTGGGCGTGGCTTCTCAGACTGCTGAAGGGAGGGGAACTGAGATAGGTCCTGCCGCCAATTCCCTCTCCCCTCAGCAGCTCGAGAAGCCTCGAACGTGCAAAAATGCCTATGATCATCACCACGCGTTCGTGGCTTCTCGGACTGCTGAAGGGAGGGGAATGGAGATAGTTCCTGCTGCCCATTCTTTCAGCGTCTCACGCACTCCCTTAGCCATCCTCCCCTGCTTGGACTCACTGTGGGGTAGGAAGGCAGTGCATGAGCAGTGCGGGAAACTCGGCTTCTGGGCATGTGCAGAAGAAAATTTTTTAAAAAATTATTTTTTAAAAAAAAATGGTGGCGCCCAGGCACCGGCACCGGCACCAGTACTGTGACATCACCAGTGGGCCGCTACCAGTGCTATAGAGTGGACCGCACTAGTAGGAACCCACCACTGGTGGTAATCCAAAATGAGGAGGTCCAGTCAATTTCCTGACCACACATAGCAAAACCCCCATGCTAGTAGCCTGAAAGTAGAACACCCCCTTACCCCACAATGTAAACGTCTGTTTTGTAGTTCCAGACAGGCATAAAACTGCCATTTATTGAAACCCTATTGGGTGACTTGATGTAAACATTAGTTTCCATGGTAACTGCGGAGACCCCAGGTTTGATGTTTCTGAAACCTTGTTATGTCACGCTATCGGCAAGAGTAGACGTCCGGGTTCTACCAGTCCCAAGCTCATACAAATTGGTCAACTTCTCCCTCAAACAGTCTGTACGTGCGCTGGTGTGTTTACACACCTCTGGCCCTGATGCTTCATATCCAGGCCTGAATTAACTGCTTTTACTCAGAAGAAGGTCCCTCGGCTGATTACCATATAAATTACAGGAAGATCAGGGGGGGAAGTGTAATGCAATGTATTTTTCTGGTATACATTTCAGGCACAATCCACGCAGGGATTCATTCAATGGGTATAGCCTGCTGGCTGACATTGAGCTTTTGTTTTTAAGGGGTATGTCATCTTTGAGAGAGAATAAAGCTGAGCCAAGTCTATTCTGGGTCCTTTGTCACCTCTGCTTTTGCTCAGATCCCTCGAAATGCTTGCCACGGAGCACATGTTCCTTGCTTTTCTCATGAAAATGCCTTTTCTAGAATGTGCCGAATTGGACAGGTTAACGATGGAACTTAAGAATAAAGACGATTCGGAGTATTACTTAACATGGGACCCACTGTACAAATGGTTAGATAACAGGGGCAGAGATTAGTAACTTAATAACAAAAGAAGATGAACAAAATAAAAAATAAATACAAAAATAAATAAAATGTGTGTGTGTATGTGTGTGTGTGTGTGTGTGTGTGTGTGTGTGTGTGTGTAAAAGAATATATACTGTAACAATATTTCTATTGGATGGATCGTACATGACTATAGATTAAAACATATAGAACCATAAAGATATAGAATGCCATGGTACAACTATGAAAATAATGGTTATAACCAGGGGCGGGTCCCTAATTTTTTTACTACCACTCTGTGGGTGTGGCTTATTTTGTGGGTGTGGCTTGCCAGCCATGTGACTGGGTGGGCGTGGCTTCTCAGACTGCTGAAGGGAGGGGAACTGAAATAGGTCCTGCCGCCCATTCCCCCTCCCCTCAGCAGCTCGAGAAGCCTCAAACATGCGAAAATGCCTAGGATCATCATCGCGCGTTCGTGGCTTCTCGGACTGCTGAAGGGAGGGGGAATGGAGATAGCTCCTGCCGCCCGTTCTTTCAGCGTCTCATGTGCTCCCCCAGCCATCCTCCCCTGCTTGGACTCACTGTGGGGTAGGAAGGCAGCGCATGCACAGTGCCAGAAGCTTGGCTTCTGGGCATGTGCAGAAGAAATTTTTTTAAAAAAATTAATTTTTTTTAAACAATGGCGGCGCCCAGACACTGGCAACCGACCGCACCAGTACTGTGATGTCACCAGCGGGCCGCTACCGGTGCTATAGAGTGGACCGCACTTGTAGGAACCCACCACTGGTTATAACTATGACAACATTATGCATTTAAAAGAGAGCATAATGTATGATTATATGTATAAGCCGAGATGGCGCAGCGGTTAGAGGCAGTACTGCAGGTCACTTTAGCTGATTGATTCGCAGGTCAGCGGTTCAGATCTCACTGGCTCAGGGTTGACTCAGCCTTCCATCCTTCTGAGGTAGGTAAAATGAGGACCCAGATTGTTGGGGGCAATATAAATAATATACATTGCTTACTGGTGTAAACCGCTTAGAGAGTGCTTGCACTGTGAGGCGGTATATAAATGTCAATAAATAAATAAATAAATAAATAAATAAATAAATAAATAAATAAATAAATAAATAAATAAATAAATAAATAAATAAATAAATAAATAAATAAATAAATAAATAAGAGAATACTGGTGATAATCAGGGTGTATAATACTATGTATACTTTAAAAGGACTGGATACAGTCAGTACACTGTCATTGCAAAAATTTATTTATTTATTTATTTATTTATTTATTTATTTATTTATTTATTTATTTATTCATTCATTTATTTATTTATTTATTTATTTATTTATTTATTTATTTATTTATTTATTTATTTATTTATTTATTTATTTATTTATTTATTTATTTATTTATTTAAATAGATTTGTATGCCGCCCAACTCCCAGGGGACTCTGGGCGGCTCACACCATGTCAAATCCATTTATCAATATAAAAATCATAACAGTTAAAAACTACAAAAGTTAAAAAAACCATCTAGCATTCATAACCAGGGGGGAGACTCATATAATGAAATATAATGAAATATATTTCATATAATGAAATAAAATGAAAATATGATGTATTATAAAGAAAAATGTAGAATAATTTTTTTTTTAAAAAAAAGGCCTTTTCTTCCCTCAGAAATTCTGCTGCTTCTGTCTTCACCATTTTCAAAGGAAAAACATGGCGGAGACATGGAGTGATTTCAGAGGAGGAAGATTTCTGGGCCTCAACTATCCTGTTCTGAGGGTGGGAGAAACCGGACAAGGTGGAACTTTCTGTTTGGAAATGAAAGTTTGGAATGTCTACTCTGAAACCCAGAAGTATTCTGCAACTGGAGAATTGATTTTGTTATTATAACATTTCATGCACCTCTAAAGTGTGGAGTCTTAGTAACACCGGGTACTAGAGATGTTTTTTATTTTTTTATTATTGAAAAGTTTTACAAGTACGAAGTACATACAGTTTTTGTCTTTTCTACCCCCCCATCCACCCTCTACCCTTCTCCCCTCCCTCACCCTCCCCCCTCCCCCCTCCCCCCTTCCAGACTTCCCAGAGAAAAACACAAGGTATAAATTCAATACAAAAAATATAAAATTACCTAATACTAAAACAGATTGTTAATTCAAAAATATCTTATCCTTTCTTAACTCTTTGTTATGCATTAGCTTGAAAGTATAATCTATTATTTCTTCAAACAGCAAACAAAATATGCTATTTAAATTATATTAATCTGAAACTTTTTCTGAATATATTCCGTCCACTTACTCCATTCCAACACATATTTTTCATTAGAATGGTCCTTAAGATAAGATGAAACCTTAGCCATTTCGGCCAGATGTGTCACTTTCAATGTCCATTCTTCAATTGTAGGTATATCTTGTACTAGAGATGTTTTTAAAAACACACAAAACCTGGAATATCCCTCCACCAAACCAAATTACTCTGGATTTTAACAGGAGCTCTTTTTGGATATAGAAATCCCTTCTGGAACAAATCTGTAATGACCTCAATTGGAGCCTCTTGGAATGCCATTTCCAATTGCCACAACTCCTACGAGACAGGCACATTTAAAATTCTGGAATGTTCTTAATGGTGTTTTCTCTGTTCATTTAACAGGATGAAAGCAGACAGAGAGGTTTAAGAGCTGTATGTTTTGCCTTCGCTTCAGACTTAATGTATTCTCATCCACCGAGGAAAAGAGTCTATTTTCTATTAGGTTAACAAACCATGATGGATGGGATTGGAAGCTGGTGGGACTTCATTTCATCCCCTGTTTGATTTTGTTCTCCTGCCGAGCCTCTTGGAATTGTTTGTGAACTGATGGCTGTAGACCAGTGGTTCCCAACCTTTCTAATGCCGTGACCCCTTAATATAGTTCCTCATGTTGTGGTGACCCCCAACCATAAAATTATTTTCGTTGCTACTTCATAACTGTAATTTTGCTACTGTTATGAATCGTAATGTAAATATCTAATATGCAGGATGTATTTTCATTGTTACAAATTGAACATAAGTAAAGCATAGCGATTAATCACAAAAACAATATGTAATTACGCCAGATCAGAAATTCTCGGGCCAGTCTTTGCAAGAGCACAAGGAATATCATCTTCCACAACAGGTCTACTTCTGTATTTAGACTTGATAACGAACAAGTGTACAGCAATATTTCTCAATCTCAGCAACTTTTAAGGTGCCTGGACTTCAACTCCCAGAATTGAGAGCAAAGCTGGCCCCTTAGCCGATGCTGCCAAAGCTCGGCCGCCAGGCGTCACAAACGCCTCTCACCGAATGGCACCTCTCCCAACCAATCGGAGGGCTCGGGCAAGTTGAGTCGATATGGCCAGGCTCGTGACAGTGGGGGGGGGCTGAGGATGCCGGGGCGACCCCTGGGAAATGGTCATTTGACCCCCAAAGGGGTCCCGACCCCCAGGTTGGGAACCACTGCTGTAGACTGTAGCGAAATCTGCCAATATTTTTCATGCACCCAGGTCCTCTTAGAAACAGGATATACAAACATGGTTCTTTTCTATTTTTTGGTCAAAATGAATGTAATATAATAAATACAGGCTTCATAATGACATGGTGCCCTAAAACAGGGTACTCTGTAATCTTACAATCCCAATCACATCCTAAAAACTTTCAGTGGAATGCTGAGGTTAAGTGAAGATCTGTTCACAGTTCCCTAATTAGATTCTTTATTGTTTATTGGCCAAGTGTGATTGGACACACAAGGAATGTGTCTTTGGTGCACATGCTCTCAGTATACATAAAGAAAAATAAAATACATGCACAAGAATCATAAGAAACAATACTTAGTGATAGTCATAGGTTACTAATAAGCAATCAAATCATACTAGGAAACAATAAAACAATATAAATTGTAAAGATACAAGCAACATGGTTATGTTCTGATTGCACCACAAAGCTAGTTGTTCAACCTCCCGTCTGTATGCAGATTCATCGTTGTCTCTAAGGAGACCAATCACTGTTGTATCATCTACAAACTTCAGTACTTTAACAGAGGGATCTTTTGAGATGCAGTCATTGGTGTATAGAGAAAAGAGAAGTGGAGAGAACACACAACCCTGGGGGGCTCCTGTGCTAATTGTACAGGTATCTGATGTGATTTTGCCTAGCTTCACCTGCTGCTTCCTGTCTGTTAGGAAGCTTATGATCTGTTTACAAGTGTGGTCAGCTGGTTCAGCTTAGTTAGAAGAGTGTCTGGAATGATGGTATTGAATGCTGAACTAAAGTCTACAAAGAGGACCCTTGCGTAGGTCTTTGGAGATTCAAGATGATGTAGCATGTAATGCAGAGCCATATTAACAGCATCATCTGTTGATCTGTTTGCTTCAGAGGTGGGTTCCTGCCTCTGATTGCTGGTGCGGTTAATCGCTGAGTTCGGCGCAGAGCCAAAGACGCTGCTCGCGTTCGCGGAGCGGGAGCTTTCCCCGGGCGCTTTCCCCACCCGCATGGATGTTGCCAATTGCATTCTTTTGCCCTCTGCGCATGCAGAACGCTTTGGGCATGCACAGAGGGCAAAAGAATGCAATTGGCGGCATCCATGCGGGCGGGGAAAGCGCCCGGGGAAAGCTCCCGCTCCGCGAATGGGAGCAGCGTCTTCGGCTCTGCGCCGAACTCAGCGATTAACCGCACCGGCAGGATCCGACCTCTGGTTTGCTTGGTAGGCAAATTGCAAGGGGTCTAACAGCGGATCCGCAATGGTTTTCAGGTGGGCCAGCACTAGCCTTTCAAAGGTCTTCATAACTACAGATATTAAAGCAATCGGTCTGAAGTCATTCAGTTCCTTGATGGAGGGCTTCTTCGGCACTTGGATGATAGTAGAGCATTTGAAGCAAGAAGGAACGTAGCACATCTCTAGTGGTTTACTAAAGATGCGGGTGAAGATGGGGGCCAGTTGGTCAGCACAAGCTTTTAAGCAAGAAGGAGTTGATTTGAAGGAGTTGAAGAAGATGATTTCCATATTTTTGAACCATCAAATCCTACACAGAAGCAAGTTCCATCAACCTCAGTAGACTTTTACTTTTAAGTAAATTTAAATTGATATAAATATAATTTAAGAACTTTCAATAATTCAGTCAAAGAGTCTGGGATTGCAATATCTGATCATTATTTGCCCCAACGTCTTAGAATGAAGCATGGCTGCACATTTTGGGTGTGGCTAGTCTGAAGAAAAGAAGAATTAGGGGTGACATGATAGTGGGATTTCAGTATTTGAGGGGCTGCCACAAAGAAGAAGGGGTCAAATTGTTCTCCAAAGCACCAGAAGGCAGGACAAGAAACAATGGTTGGAAACTGATCAAAAGAGAGAATCAACCTGGAATTAAGGAGAAACTTCCTAACAGTGAGGACAATTAACCAGTGAAACAGCTTGCCTCCAGAAATCGTGGATGCTCCATCACTGGAGGTTTTTAAGAAGAGACCAGACAGTCACTTGTCTGAGATTGCATAGTTCTCCTGCTTGAGCAAGGGGCTGGACTAGAAGACTTCCAAGGTCCCATTCTATTCTATTCTATTCTATTCTATTCTATTCTATTCTATTCTATTCTATTCTATTCTATTCTATTCTATTCTATTCTATTCTATTCTATTCTATTCTAATGTTTGGTTAATAAAATGTTCAGGAGTGATTAATTGTTGTGGACTTACTTCTGTAAGACTTCCACATCTTGACTGCAAACAATACAGGTGACCATTAGTTGGCAGCAAAGAGCTCAGGTTTCAAGGTCTCACTGTTACCATCTAGTGACTGTACAACCTTTTGCAGGCTAAATATTGATAATTGTGTGCCTGTTGTCAGCTGTCAATAATAAGGATGCCCTATCACCATGTTTGTCACACCGTATCAAAATCATTTTCAGTTTGAGAGTCTTCCCTTATGTATTTATACTTGTAAATGTTGTTTATGCCTAAGGATATACTAGGTAATTATTCAATCAAAATCTCCTTGTAAAAGAACATGTCAGTGAGTTATCCAAGTGCTTTATAAATGCAGACAAACTTGATGACTAAATTATAGGTTGGGCCTAATCTTCAGCCTTTCCTTGGTGCGCTTGCCCTGGATAGCTTCTTTTAAAGTCACCGATCGCTATTTATCAATACAACGAAGCCTTACGAGTAGGTTTTTCTTGTAAAGTCGGCCTTGACATTAACAGATAGGATTCTGCCACTAACCTAGCAAGAAGATTACAGGGCTTGGATGTCATGGGAAGAAAAGGATTACAGTAATCTTTTTCTTGTTCTACAGAGCCTTCTGTAGAAGGAGGAGGAGGAAGATCACACCATGCTGCTGTAGGAACATGAACATGATGGGGGAAATTATCGGCAACAATTTTGAGTAATGATTTGGCGTGCATTAGAAGATCGTTTGGCTCCCCCTTTCACTGGGAATTGCCTGTTTTGGAGGATGGAGAATGAGAATGATCCTTAAGTAAATGATGGAAAGCTATTTCTCAAAAGAACTTTAGATTTAGATTTATTATTAGAGTTGGAAGGGACCTTGTAGGTCATCTAGTCCAACCCCCTGCTCAAGCAGGAGTTCCTACACCATTTGAGACAGATAGCAGTCCAGTCTCCCGTTGAAGGTCCCACTTGAAGGAAAGTATTTATTTATTTATTTATTTATTTATTTATTTATTTATTTATTTATTTATTTATTTATTTATTTATTTATTTATTTATTTATTTATTTATTTATTTATTTATTTTGCTCACGGTGCAAGCACTCTCTAAGCGGTTTACACCAGTAAGCAATGTATATTTATATTGCCCCCAACAATCTGGGTCCTCATTTTACCTACCTCGGAAGGATGGAAGGCTGAGTCAAACTTGAGCCAGTGAGATTTGAACCACTGACCTGCAGATCACATTCAGCTAAAGTGGCCTGCAGTACTGCCTCTAACCGCTGCGCCACCTCGGCTCGGTTATAAGTCTATAAGAAACATCCCACAGAGACTCAATTGGTGGGGTATTCTGTGTTTTTTTAAAAAATCCCAAAATTTAAAGCATGCACTGGTGTGTGTGTTTTTTTTGCGGGGGAGTCATAAAAAACAAACCAAAATAATAAAGCCAAGCCAGCTGATAGCAATAGCAATGGCACTTAGACTTATATACCGCTTTACAGTGCTTTACAGCCCTCTCTAAGTGGTTTACAGAATCAGCCTCTTGCCCCCAACAATCTGGGTCCTCATTTTACCCACCTCTGAAGGATGGAAGGCTGAGTCAACCTTGAGCCTGGTGGGATTGGAACTGCCAAATTTCAGGCAGACGGCAGTCAGCAGAAGTAGCCTGCAGTACTGCACTCTAACCACTGCACCACCGTGGCTCTTTGATTGATGGCAACAATTAGGATGCTGCATTTCTAGAATGGTCTACTTTCTGCCTTTCAATGGAGAGAGAAGGAATGATACCTTTCAAAAATCACAGTCTTCTGCAGTTTCCTTTCTAGGCTAGGTTTTCAGGACTGGAGGGAAGCTTGGTCCTCAAATATGTGACACACGAGGGATAATTATGCAAAGAATACCATCTGTCTGTTGAGGTTCTTCTGAACTGGCTATGGGAACAGATTAGTAATAAGAGGGAAGGGAAGGAAAAGAGAGGAGAGGAGAGAAAAGGAAAGAGAAGGAAAGGAAAGGAAAGGAAAAGAAAGGAAGGAAGGAAGTCTTGCATAAAAAAATAAGACTTATATTGGCAAAATGCATTTTTTAAAAGTACATCTATGAAAAATTAACAAGAAACTTTGGAAAAAGTATTGACAGGAAAAGTTTATCCTTATCTTTTGATTGAGGTATGTGCATTAAGCATTGTGCACTATTTGCAAGAGAAAATTTCAAATGAAAATAGAGGTGTTTCCATCAGGCTTGAATAGAATAGAATAGAATAGAATAGAATAGAATAGAATAGAATAGAATAGAATAGAATAGAATAGAATTCTTTATTGGCCAAATGTGATTGGACACACGAAGAATTTGTCTTGGTGCATATGCTCTCAGTGTACATAAAAGAAAAGGAATAATAAGGTACAACACTTAATGATAGTCGTAGGGTATAAACAAGCAATTTAAATGTGTATTTAATGCTGATCTATTTGGTTGTATGGATAAGTGACCAGATTGATATATTTGGCACATATAGTTGACTACTATTCCCTGTTCTTGCAAGTCATTAGGAACTGTTTCAGCTCAATTCCCATAACTGAATCTTTTCGCCTTGTGAGCTTTCAGATGTTGACAGGTTGTGTGAAGAGATTAGCGTTACCACTTTCTGGCTAATTTATGTGGCCAGGCCAAGATGGCCATAGTTAAGGGTCTGGATTGAGCCCTTGCTGGATATATGCAATTCTCTCTGCCTAAAGGAGACATTAACAAGGTTTTATTGGTGAAACTTCCCTTTGATCTGAAAAATCTGTGCAATTATGGAACAACATTATATGTTCCATTTATGAGACAGGTAATTGAGAAGATGGTGGCCTCTCAAATATACATGAATTTAAATGACATTAATTTTCCAGATCCTCTTCTGAGATTTTGTCTGTGTAAGATATGGCACTAATTGCTTTGGACACCTTAACAGAGGAGGTATGCCAACAAGTCTCCATTAGTTCTTCTGGATCTCTAAACACCTTTGGATATTTTTCTGAACTATCCAGTGGTCCTTTCTACCATCGTCTTCTGGGAACTGTTGGAAATATGTTGTATTTACTCATGCTATAAAGTATTTGCTTCTCTGCACAACAGCCACATTCTGTTGTCCACTCGTTTCAACCACTGGATTACTATACCTTTCAACATCCCCCAGCTGGTTTTCCTCAAAGCTCAAATGTTTTGAAATCTCTGGTTAGTACATATGACAGTTCCCAGGTGGGGATTCATTCTTCATTCTTCAAAGGCCCAGCTGAAGCCACCAAGAGAGAGAAAAGGAGAAACTTCCCTTTGTGCAGGTCACAAACTTCTACTTATAATTTAATTTAAGACATCAAAGAGGCAGTCTTATCATGCTGTAGTTATTTATTGATTTTATACACCATTGCCACGATGCACGGCCCAATGTGATAGTCAGCAAATGTGAAATCTCTCCAATGTGATCTATTTTTTACCAGAAGATGCCAATTACACATTTAGTAACAGTGGCATTCTAAATTGTTATAAATGACGATGAAGGGGAAACAAAGACATGGAAAATAATCAATAACCCTGAGGGGTTTTATTCTGATCCCCTCTGCCTCTTGAAGTGACAGCCACCTACCCAATCTTTTCAGTGAAGCATTGACCTTACTTCTGTTCTCCTTACCAACTCTGGGTTGACCACAAATTCCATCACTCCCTTTTTTTTAGAGTAGCTGATTGCTATATGCCTGGGGAGGAAAGGCAGTGCTCACACAATGGAAACACTGCAAAATGTTCTCAGAAGGAAATTTCATCCCTTCTTACATTTGTTACAGATGTGAGACTCCTGGGCGTCCATAGGAGAAGTCAAAATCAGCAAGATGGTCATCATCATCATGATTGGTTCCTTATGCATGAAGCGTGTAGGGCAGCAAGCTTCTTCAATGAATCCTGTCCTGCGGCAGCAAGATGGTGGGCATGGCATAATGACTGAAAGTCTCTCTCTTTTGGGCATGTGTGTGATTATCTGGCTTAAAATAATGGCATTGCTAACATGCTTCTAAATTAGGGCTCCTTGGTGTTTGTGAGCTTGGTTGTTTTCTTGCAACTTTTCATTACCCAAATCCAGACTGATGATGTTACCCAGTTTGGGTAATGAAAACTCTGCAAGAAAACATCCAAGGTCAGAGAGAATAACTGAATAACAGAGTTGGAAGGGACCATAAAGATCTTCTAGTCCAACCCCCTACTCAAGCAGGAAAACCTTTACTGTTTCAGACAAATTGTTGTCAAATCTATTCTTAAAAATCTCCAAACATTGGAGCATTCACAACTTCTAGAGCACCAAGGACCCCCCTCATTTCAACGCTGAGCTATAAATATTCTCCTTTATCAGTGCTTCTAAATTGTTAGAAGATCTCATGCCACCAAACAAAGGATTCTCCTAGAACAGGGGTGTCAAACTCAAGGCCCAGGTGTTCTGACTTAGGCTTCCTGATAAATCATAAAACACAATGGAGTCCCCAAAAAACTCTTTTTATTTCAATGGCTGTGAATTCTGTTCATTCACAGCCGTAATAAGTCCCAAACAATGTTAATTAGTCTGACAGAAGTCTGCCACAGTCTTTCAAAAGAAGGCTGATAAGCACCAACCTCTATCTCTCTTGACATGCTGCCAAAGACCTAATTGGCAAGGAGCTTTGCAAGGCCAAACAGAACACAGAGTCAAAACGGAGCTGCTGAGTTACACCGACCAGAATTGAACCAAGTTGCTTCCTGCAATGAGCACATCCGTTTGCGCCTCTTTTATGTCCTATGGGAGGGGCCAATCATCTCCAAGCCTTACTCCCGAGTAGCCCTTTTCTTCCTCAACTGTTCTTGCCTTCTGGCAGCTCTGCACATGCGCACATTGGGAACAGGCTCCCCCTGTTCCTCTGCCTTGCTCATGTCAGCCTCTGGAGGCTCTGGATTCAGCACAGAACTCCCAGATGGCCTGGGTCCCATCTCTGGCTCTGACACAGAGCCTTCTCCAGACTCAGGCCTGGCCCATGTTCCTCCCCAGCCTCCTCGCTGTTTGACTCTGCTGCCAACTCCTCAGGCCTCTGGTGGACCACAACACCGGGAGCCAGATCTGACCTGCATGTACTTAGATCTGGCTTGCGGGGCCTCCCTGGAAACAGTGAAGGACCAGCTGTCGGTGCTTCTGCCAGTAAAAACGGAGCTTGTGAGGGCTGCATGAGGCCCTCTTGAGCTCCATTTTCACTGGCAGAGGGTTGCAGGAGGCCATGGCAACCGAAAACAGAGCTCGGGGGTCTGTTTTCGCTGGCAGAGTGCTCTGGCCACCACAGGCGCCCCCAACATGAGTGACATAGAGCTGGCCACACCCACCCTGGCCACACACCCCCAACCCCCTCAAGGTCAAACAGAACCCTGATGCCCTCAATGAAATTGAGTTTGACACCCCTGTAGAAGGTTACTGTTGAGAAACTGGTCTGAAAATGTGCAAGGTTTTGAATTACACTTTTCTCAGAGCTATCAAAGGCCAAAACAACAAGTCTAAGGTGACCAACTTTTTTACAATGAAAAGGAGGACAAATAAATTGGGAAAAAATATCGTAAATAAAAGAAACATTTTATTCATTGCAACAATAATACACTATAATATGATATATTGTATGCACAATAAAAACATTTGTAACATTTTATATTGTAATTATGCTTACATGCCTGTTAATTATTATTTAAATGAGTACTTTTCCATTGAATTAATATTTTTTGTCAATATATCATCTTCTAACAATATTGGAAATATTTGAACAAGAAATATCCTTCATATTGAATTTTATGGCAAGTGCTGCAGCTAGAGTATCAACATAAAAAGTAAACATAGTGCATAACATAAGAAGTAAACAAAGCCACTTGCACGCGGTTCTCTCTCTCAAGGTCTCCCGTGCGGAGCGCATGCGTCTCATAATCGCGTCTTATACCGCACTGTACCGAGCCTTGACGAATCGTCATGTCAAATACAAATACGTCACATAACGCGCAACAGATT
The DNA here is from genome assembly GCA_023053685.1 of Diadophis punctatus similis. Classification (NCBI taxonomy): domain Eukaryota; kingdom Metazoa; phylum Chordata; class Lepidosauria; order Squamata; family Dipsadidae; genus Diadophis; species Diadophis punctatus. Next base: position 13,528,326 of record JALIGW010000017.1, read on the forward strand.
AGTCTTCAAATATCGAAAAGGAGGACATGTAGGAGGACACTTTTCGAGGGAGGACAGAACTTGCAAAAGAAGGACTGTCCTCCCTAAAGGAGGATGATTGGTCACTTTAAACAAGTCTATGGCATGTAACATAATTTCATTATGTGTTACTATAATTCCCAAGAACAAACCCCCAAAACTTTACCCTTAGACTGTCCACTGTTGACCTCACCCGATTCCTAAGAGGTCAGTAAGGGGCGTGCATAAGTGCACCAGCGTGTCTACCGTCCCTGTCCTAATGTTCCCTCATATCAATACCCATCTTATGTATATAAACAATGTTATATTTATGTATATTACCAACACATACTTGACAATAAATAAATAAATAAATAACTTGGATCTAACCTTTGGTTTAGATACACTTTTCAAATTAAGCCTCCAAAACAGTGAGGATACACGGGGTACTTAAAGTTCCATATCATAATCAATCTGTTGCTTGCTTGAAAGAAATGGAATTATATAAAGAGGCCAGGTGAGTCTTACATTGTGGACTTATTGAGCGAAGATTGGTTTTGATAATTTCTTGATGCTTTTGCAGAAAGCTTCTATAGCCCAGTATGCCTCAAAATATTTCTGTGTTGTTTTCTTGATATCCACCCAGAGTAGGCATTTGCATTTTCTACTCTGTCCCTGGTGAACTATAGCACATTAACTTTTTAAAAAAATATACAGTTCCATCAAAGCCTTCCTTAAAGCTACTGAACTTAAAACACTAATGTTTCTGATAAGGATATGTTATGCTACAACATAAAATGCAGGATTGAGAGCCTCACACCAACAGACCTAATGAAGGAAGAAGAAAATGAACAGAAAATATACTTTTATGGAAGCTGCATACTGAAATGAAGAGAATAAAACAGTAGTTTAGCCTTGCTGAATCATTTCTATTGTAATAGCGCTATTACCAGTTGCATCTTTGTATTGGTAGAAGGAAATAGTTATTCCTTTCTTTTCTTTTCAAGTATGAGGAAATAAAGACAGATATATCAGCACATATGCACACATCTCCAACAAAAAGGAGGTCTACCTTACCTCTAATCTTTATTGATTAATCTGTATCCAATGCAAAATCAAAATATCACAGTGCCCTTGACTGAACTGAGATCTGATTTTTTTTAATTGAATTGAATCTGATATCAACTGGGAGATAAACTCTGCAGCAAGTGGGAGATCAAACAAATTCCTAACCAACTTAGCTGACAACTTTGTTATCCAAAAGGTAAAGGAGGGAACTAGAGAAAAAACTATATTGGACCTAATTCTTACTAATAAAGAAAAAGTAAAAGAGAGAATTGAAGTTGCCGGAACCTTGCACAAGAGTGACCATGTCATATTGGAATTCAAAATAATGCAAACACAAGCAGTAGAACATAATCCAACCAGTGTCTTAAACTTTGAAAGAGCTGATTTTAACAAACTCAGAGAGAGCCTAAGCAAAATTCCATGGATGAAAATCCTAAAGGGGAAAACAACTCAAGAAGTATGGGAAACTTTGAAAAATAGGATAATAAAAGCCTATTCCAACACAATACTACTGAAAAAGAGAAACAAGAAATCCAAGAAGAAATTAGCATTGTTGCACAAAGATCCCTCTGATAAACTGAAAGACAAAAAAGATGTCAGAGTATGTTCATAGATTGGAATAGACATGACAACAAGGTCAGCCAATGGGGGCTGTTTGGTGACCCAGATGGCTCGGAGCCTGGGCGTGGCTTAGGTTCACTGATCTATATAGATCTTGACAGACTTAAATAATGGGCCCTGTCCAACAACATGGAATTTAATGTGGAGAAAATCAAGGTTCTCCTAGGCAGGAAAAACCTAAGGTGCAAGTACAGATTAGGCAAAACCTGGCTCAAAAACAGTAACTGTGAGAGGGACCTTGGAGTCCTAGTGGATGATCACTTAAATATAAGTCAGCAGTGTGTGGTAGCAGCCAAAAAAGCTAATACAATACCAGGTGGTATAAACAGAGGCATAGAATCAAAATCACGTGAAGAATTAGTACAGCTTTATAAATTCTTAGCAAGACCACACCTGGAATATTGCATCCAGTTTTGGTCACTACATTACAAGAAAGATGTTGAGACTTTGGAAAAAGTGCAAAGAAGAGCAACTAAGATGATTAAGGGCCTGGAGACTAAAACCTATGAAGAACGGTTGCGGGATTTGGGTTTGGCGAGTGTAGAGAAAAAAAGGACTAGAGGTGACATGATAGCAGTATTCCAGTATTGGAAGGGCTGCCACAAAGAAGAGGGGGTCAACTTATTTCCCAAAGCACCACAGGCAAGACAAGAAATAATGGATGGAAGCTAATCAAGGAGAGAAGCAATCTGGAATTAAGGAGAAACTTCCTAACAGTGAGGACAAATAACCAGTGGAACAGTTGCCTTCAGAAGTTGTAGGTATTTATTTATTTATTTATTTATTTATTTATTTATTTATTTATTTATTTATTTATTTATTTATTTATTTATTTATTTATTTATTTATTTATTTATTTATTTATTTATTTATTTTAGTGTTCTTATATGCCGCCCTACTCCCTGGGGACTCAGGGCGGCGTACAACATGCAAAGAACAACTATAACAACAATATTAATAAATTAATAACAGTTTAAAAAGATTTAAAAACATACAAACCATACATACATGGGGGAGACCTAAGGTATTCAATGGTCTCTGAATCACCCCGCCTGCAGGAAGAGCCATGTCTTAATGGGTTTTTGGAAGGCCAGCAAGGTGGGGATAATTCATATCTCTGGGGGTAGTCGGTTCCAGAGAACAGGAGCCCCCACAGAGAAGGCTGCAGGTGCTTTATCACTGGAGGTTTTTAATAAAAAAACTAGACAGCCACCTATCTGAAATGGTGTAGGGTCTTCAGCTTGAGCAGGGGGTTGGACCAGGGGCGGGTTCCCAATTTTTTTACTACCACTCTGTGGGCATGGCTTATTTTCTGGGTGTGGCTTGCCAGCCATGTGACCGGGTGGGCCTGGGCCTTGGGAGCTTGGCAGCGGCCGGAGAAGTGGGGGGGGCATTGCCCATCCACAACGCAGTCCCCTGCAGCGGGAGCAGCAAGACCGCAGCAGCGGTTCTTCTAGGAGGCTCCGTCCGGCCTGAATGCTTCTCCCCATTCGATGATCCTAGGCTCCTGCCGCCGGTTCCGCCTCCCCTCAGCAGCTCAAGAAGCCTCGAATGTGCGAAAATGCCTGGGATCATCACCGTGCATTTGTGGCTTCTCGGACTGCTGAAGGGAGGGGAACTGAGATAGGTCCTGCCGCCCATTCCCCCTCCCCTCAGCAGCTCGAGAAGCCTCAAATGTGCGAAAATGCCTGGGATCATCACCGCGCGTTCGTGGCTTCTCGGATTGCTGAAGGGAGGGGAACTGAGATAGGTCCTGCCGCCCATTTCCCCTCCCCTCAGCAGCTCGAGAAGCCTCGAACGTGTGAAAATGCCTGGGATCATCACCGCACGTTTGTGGCGTCTCGGACTGCTGAAGGGAGGGGAATGGAAATAGTTCCTGCCGCCTGTTCTTTCAGCATCTCACGCGCTCCCTCAGCCATCCTCCCCTGCTTGGACTCACTGTGGGGTAGGAAGGCAGCGCATGCACAGTGCCGGAAGCTCGGCTTCTGGGCATGCGCAGAAGAATTTTTTTAAAAAAAATTAACTTTTTTTAAAAAAAATGGCGGCTCCCAGGCACTGGCAACCAACTGCACCGGTACTGTGATGTCACCAGCGGGCTGCTACCAGTGCTATAGAGTGGACCGCACTGGTAGGAACCCACCACTGGGTTGGACTAGAAGACCTCCAAGTTGTGGGTGCTCCAACACTAGAGGATTTTTTTTTAAAGTACATTTTTATTAGGTTATAAAGTATTACAAAATACAAGATACAAAAGCAAATAAGAGGACAGGGAGAGGGAAGGGGCAAAGAAAATTGAGGAAGGGTAGGAAAAGGAAAAGAAGCATCAACTTCCGACTCTATCTGTTGGAGTAGAATTAGGCATTAACAACAAATCACAACTTTGTCTTTTACCATAATGGTATGAACCAGTCATTTCTACAAAAGTCTATCCCTCTAATCTGTAAAACCCAGAATCAAAATTCCATTCTTTTCCATATCAAGCACGACCTTCAGAAGCGGTTTCCATGTGGAGTAAGTACTTATATATTTTTTTCTTTGAGCAGAGTAGTCAATTTTGCCATTTCAGCCAACTAGAGGTTTTTAAGAAGAGAATGGACAGCCATTAATCTGAAATGGTCTAGGTCCTAGACTCTAGGGCAGAGGTCTTCAAACTTGGCAAATTTAAGGCTTGTGAACCTCAACTCTGGGATTCTGGGAGTTGAAGTCCACAAGCCTTAAAGTTGCCAAGTTTGGGGGACCCCTGCTCTAGGGTCTCCTGTTTGAGCAGGGAGTTGGACTAGAAGACCTCTCCCAGCTCTTATTCTGTTACCTGAGATTTCAAGAGGGGGGGTGTCATACAGAAACATTATCTCTTGGAAATAATACCAATAACACAGATTAGTAATTTCGGGTTTGTTCACATTCTCTAAACAGATTTATGGCTGACTGATGAATCATCCAGGAACAGTCTCATCTCCTTACAGAAAGAGGTCATCATATCTTGATTTTCCCTTTTTAATTTGTGGGCTCTCATTATCTTTGGTCAGATGTTTTAAACGTAGGTAAAGAAGCTTAAACTCTGTAAACTTCAAAAGGATGGCCACCCCCACAGGAATCAATACACTGAGAGCAACACACTTCTTTTGCTTCTTATTCCTTTGACCTCACCAACTGTGAAATAACGAGTAGTAATTTATAACTCCTTTGTAAAATACATCTCGACCTGCCCTTAACAAACTTAATTAGCACATGTTCATTAGAAAAATACAGTCTGAGTAATCTGAAGTGTATAGACAAGTTTTAAGGAGCATTAAATGTTGGTAAGAAATGCTTAAAATATACACAATTTGTGGTTTGGATTTTTTTTAGGAAATGCATTGTTAGAATATGGAGACCGATCTTAAGTCCATATGAATTAAAACACATCTACACCTCTGAAAGAGCCGAGGTGGCGCAGTGGTTAGAGTGCAGTACTGCAGGCTACTTCAGCTGACTGCTAGCTGCAGTTCAGCTGTTCAAATCTCACTGGCTCAAGGTTGACTCAGCCTTCCATCCCTCCGAGGTTGGTAAAATGAGGACCCAGATTGTTGGGGGCAATAGGCTGAACTCTGTAAACTGCTTAGAGAGGGCTGTAAAGCACTATGAAGCGGTATATAAGTCTAAGTGCTATTTCTATTGCTAATATCAGATGCTGTAGACCAGGGGTGTCAAACTCAAGGCCCGGGGGCTGGATCCGGCTTGCGGGGTGCTTAGATCTAGACCACAGGGCCGCTCTGGAAACAGCAAAGGACTGGCCCACAGTGCCTCTGCCAGAAGGTTGCAGGAGGCCGTTGCAGGTGAAATGGAGCTTGGGAGCCCTTTTTTGCTGGCAGAGCGCTCGGCCCACCACAGGCACCCCTGACATGAGTGACATTGAGCTGGCCACGCCCACCCTGGCCACCACCCCCAAGCTCAAACACAACCCTGATGCGGTCCTCAATGAAATTGAGTTTGACACCCCCCCTGTAGACTAATCAGTGAGAGAAACCATTGCTTCCCATTAAAATCCCATTTTGACGGTGATTTCACTCTTGCATCTTTTTTTATTCCTAAGCATAGAAATACACATTTCAATCAACAGGGATCTTTCTGCCAGTGTTGGGATCTCTTCCAAGATGGAGATGACCAAGAAATGGAAGGAGATTGTACTTTCAAAGAGACCTTCAAATTTCTAGGTTCTGTCATATCTCAAGACCTAAAATGGACACCTAACATCAAAAACGTCATCAAAAAAGCACAACAAAGAATGTTCTTTCTGCACCAACTCAGGAAGCTCAAACTGCCCAAAGAGCTGCTGATACAGTTCTACAGAGGAATTATTGAGTCTGTCATCTGCACCTCTATAACTGTCTGGTTCAGTTCTGCAACCCAACAAGACAGACGCAGACTTCAGAGGATAATCAGAACTGCAGAAAAAACAATTACTGCCAACCTGCCTTCCATTGAGGACTTGTATACTGCATGAGTCAAAAAGAGGGCTGTGAAAATATTTACTGACCCCTCGCATCCTGGACATAAACTGTTTCAACTCCACCCTCAAAACGACGCTATAGAACACTGCACACCAAGACAACTAGACACAAGAACAGTTTTTTCCCGAATGCCAACACTCTGCTAAACAAATAATTCCCTCAGCACTGTCAAACTATTCACTAAGGCTGCACTACTATTAATCTTCTCATCGTTCCCATAAGCCATCTCCTCCCACTTATGACTGCATGACTGTAACTTTGTTGCTTGTATCCTTGCAATTTATATTGATATTGTTTCCTGATTGCTTATTTGTACCCTATGACAATCATTGTGTTGTACATTATGATTCTTGACAAATGTATATTGTCTTTTTTTTATGTACCGGTATACTGAGAGCATATGCACCAGAGACAAATTCCTTGTGTGTCCAATCACACTTGGCCAATAAAGAATTCTATTCCTATTCCTATTCCTATTCCTATTCCTATTCCTATTCCTATTCCTATTCTATTCTATTCTATTCTATTCTATTCTATTTCCACATTCTATTCTATTCTATTCTATTCTATTCTATTCTATTCTATTCTATTCTATTCTATTCTATTCTATTCTATTCTATTCTATTCCATTCCATTCCATTCCATTCCATTCCATTCCATTCCATTCCATTCTATTCTATTTCCACATTCTATTCTATTCTATTCTATTCTATTCTATTCTATTCTATTCTATTCTATTCTATTCTATTCTATTCTATTCTATTCCATTCCATTCCATTCCATTCCATTCCATTCCATTCCATTCCATTCTAATAGATGATGAAGCATTTGCAGTGTGGACACAGACAAATAACTAAACAAAATTTGCTTGAATTTGATGGCATCCAAATTAAACAAAACAAATTTTAAACATCCTTAAATGTCTCCCCCTTCCTCCAAGTCAATGGTGGTTCTGATCCAAACATTGGCTCCATGTTCTTGGAAGTCTTGGAAGCCACCTAAGCTCCAGGATCAAGAGGGCAGGGCAAGAAACAATGAATGGAAACTAATCAAGGAGAGAAGCAACCTGGAATTGAGGAGAAACTTCCTAACAGTGAGGAAAATTAACAAAGCTTAGAAGGCTTGCCTTCAGATATTGTGGGCGCTCCATCACTGGAGGTTTTTGAGAAGAGACTGGACAGTCACTCGTCTGAAATGGTATAGGATCTCCTGCTTGAGCAGGGGGCTGGACTAGAAGACCTCCAAGGTCCCTTCCAGCTCTATTCTGATTCTGATCACCATCATGAAACGTTCTGCTTACCTTTGTGGTGCCTGCTTGGGACCTTTTCAACCAATGTCTTATCCTCATTGATGGCCTGATTAAGATTCTTTACATTCCTTGCCAATTTACAATGCATTCTCAATTTTGTCCCTCAGAACGGTGCCCATCCGCTGTTTCTCTTTCCCCAACTTATCCTAACCTTGCATTTAAGGCAAGGAGAAAAAGTGCTGAGGAATTCGGCTGTCATTGTGTCAGGATGAGAAATTGGGTATGGTTTATTTAATGTACTGAACAGAGTGTGCTGCGCAAAAATGTTATTTATTTATTCACCTATTTAGATTTCCTCCAGAATATATTCCTTCAGGCCCTAAATAGCTAAATCCAACAAAACAAAACATTTGTTGCTGTGGTTGAAGTAGTGCTTATCAGCTCTCCCCCTAAGCACAAATCAAGAAATGTGCTCACATAATAAGAGTCTCCTACCTAATATGGGACAGCCCTTCGCTGCAAATTGTGCTGCAAATAGAAACAACTATTTTAATTCTGTGTTTACGGCTTGATTATCGTGTTTTGTAGATTTGGCCAAGAGCTCATCAACTCTCACAAAAGTTTTATTCCCAAGCGGCTTGGTGGCCCAGCTGGGGTGGGGTGGGGAGGGGACAGGGATGGGCTTCAAAAATTTTAGCAAGGGGTTCTCTGCGAGGTTGCTGGGTGGGTGTGGCCATGGTGGGCATGGCCTAGTCAGCCTCCTGCACCACGGTGGGGGGGCATTTTTGCCCTCCCCGGGCTCCGGAGCCTTTCCTTGAGCCTCCAGGAGGGCAAAAATGGCCTCCCCAGGCTCCGGAGGGGCTCTGGCCCATTTCCAGCCTTCCTGAACTTCCGGTAGGCCTGTTTTTTGTTCTCCCGAGCCTCCGCATGTGCCCTGCACTTACCTGCATCCAAAACGGGCTGCGTGGGGACTACTGGGAGGGGTGGGGTGGAGTGGGGTGAGCGGCAGGGGCGGGTTCCTAATATTTTTACTACCACTCTGTGGGCGTGGCTTATTTTGTGGGTGTGGCTTGCCAGCCATGTGACCGGGTGGGCATGGCTTCTCAGACTGCTGAAGGGAGAGGAACTGAGATAGCTCCTGCTGCCCATTCCCCCTCCCCTCAGCAGCTTGAGAAGCCTCAAACGGGCAAAAATGCCTAGGATCATCACCGCATGTTCGTGGCTTCTCGGACTGCTGAAGGGAGGGGAATGGAGATAGCTCCTGCCGCCCTTTCTTTCAGCGTCTCACGCGCTCCCTCAGCCATCCTCCCCTGCTTGGACTCACTGTGGGGTAGGAAGGCAGCACATGAGCAGTGCCGGAAACTCGGCTTCTGGGCATGTGCAGAAGAAAATAAAAAATAAAAAATAAAAAATAAATTTTTAAATGGCGGCGCCCAGGCACCAGCAACCGACCGCACCGGTACTGTGACGTCACCAGGGGCCACTACCAGTGCTATAGAGTGGACTGCACTGGTAGGAACCCACCACTGGTGAGCGGGGCCAGCCAGGAGTGGGATTTGGGGGTTCTCCGAACTGCACAGAATCTTATCTAGAGGTTCTCCCGAACCCCTGCAAACCCCCAGCAGCCCACCCCTGGGAGGGGAACCAGGACATGCGAGTGGCGGGTTCTGAATATGTCACAGCCCAGAAGTGGGCCACCCGGGGTTGGAGACTCCTGCTTTAGGTAACAAATTCCATCATGGGATATTAAGACATTTCAGCTACAGGTCTCATAAAGGGAGTATAACTTTCCTTTCTCCTTTTCCTTTCACCTTCTGGGTTTGAGGAACTGAATTTAGTTTGATTGACTTCCTGTTTGTTTGGATATAATTATCTTGAGAACCAGTTTTGCATATTGGTTAAGGTATCAGCCTAGAAGTGGGAGAGCATGAAACCTACTCCTACTTTGGAGATATCTCTCCCTCTCTCTCTCTCTCCCTCTCCCTCCTTCCCTCCCCCCTTTCTCTTTGATGATGGCAAGCAATTTATAGAAAACCTTGCCCAGAAAACTGCAGGGACTGTCCAGGCAGTCTCTGGGAACCAGACAAGATGGAACAGAAAGAAAAATATAGTTATGCTAAGATTTTAATGATAAATTATAATTTTGGTTAAGCAAGCCCTTGACTATTTAAACATATTTTTTAAAGGAAAAACCACAGTTCTTTATCTGCTGGCCTGGAGCAGTTAGTAGCATTTGAGAATACAGTGTTTTTAGAAAGATATCAGAATCATGAGCCGCGGTGGTGCAGTGGGTAGAATACAGTACTTCTGCTGCCTGCCGGCTGCCTGCAATTTGGCAGTTCAAATCTCACCAGGCTCAAGGTTGACTCAGCCTTCCGTCCTTCCAAGGTCGGTAAAATGAGGACCAGATTGTTGGGGGCAATGTGCTGACTCTGTAAAACCGCTTAGAGAGAGCTGTAAAGCATTGTGAAGCGATATATAAGTCTAAGTGCTATTGCTATTGCTATCATCATGTCTACTCTTTGCACTGTACCACTCCAGTTGATCATCCTTTCCAAACTCCATCTTGCTGGCCGCTTCCATCTTCTATCCTCTCTCCTGCCTTTTCAAGTCTTCCTATTTTGTTCTGGTAGCAAACAGGGATGTCCTCCTTCAGAGAGACAGATTGGAGATGGCCAGGAGTGGACATCACTGCATGAGCTGGATGAAGAAGGAAGTAGCTGTGAAATAGGTAACTCCCACGTTCCTTCCTTCCCAATACCATCCATAGTTAGTAGGGGACAAATGTCTATGGAGATGCTTAGTCATCCAGGCCATGGTTGTCCCAAAGGTGCTCCCCCTCAACAGAGGGGGAAGGATACCACACCATCAATCTCCTGTTTACAACACAGTCATTTCAGCAGTTCCAAAAAGGTTCCATACCCATTTGCAGAATTCATAAAGAGCGATAATGACCAGATGATTGCAAGGAATATAAATCCTTCCATCCTCCATCATTTAGTCAGAACTAAAGAAGCTGCTTGGATAAAAAGCGAAACGTCTTCAAGGGAAAACAAACTCCAGTTGCCTTTTGAAAAGGTTCCTTTGGGTATGGGACAAAATTTCTTGGGTGTTTTGTGGGTGAGATAGGGTGATCACATACACATGCACACACCACACAAAGACACACCCACCATGCAGACTCACATACAATTATGTGTAACTCAGGGGCGGGTTCCTAATTTTTTTACTACCACTCTGTGGGCATGGCTTATTTTGTGGGTGTGGCTTTCCAGCCATGTGACTGGGTGCGCGTGGGCCTCGGGAGCTTGGCAACGGCCGGAGAAGCAGGGGGCATTGCCCACCTGCAACGCAGCCCCCCGCAGCGGGAGCAGCAAGACTGCGGCAGCGGTTCTTCTAGGAGGCTCCATCCAGCCTGAATGTTTCTCCCATTCGATGATCCTAGGCTCCTGCTGCCTGTTCCCCCTCCCCTCAGCAGCTCGAGAAGCCTCAAACGTGCGAAAATGCCTGGGATCATCACCGCGTGTTCGTGGCTTCTCGGACTGCTGAAGGGAGGGGAATGGAGATAGCTCCTGCCACCCGTTCTTTCAGCCTCTCACGCGCTCCCTCAGCCATCCTCCCCTGCTTGGTCTCACTGTGGGGTAGGAAGGCAGCGCATGCGCAGTGCCGGAAGCTCGGCTTCTGGGCATGCGCAGAAGAAATTTTTTTAAAAAAATTAAAAAATTTTTTTTAATGGCGGCACCCAGGCACCGGCAACCGACCACACGGGTACTGTGATGTCACCAGTGGGCCGCTACCAGTGCTATAGAGTGGACCACACCAGTAGAAACCCACCAGTGGTGTAACAAGCAAGGTTTTCCTAACAACAGTGTGTCTGCGTAGATAGGCCTGGATACTTAAGACTATAACATATTCATCTTACATTGATTGTACTTTCCTACTCATTAATAATAAAAAAAACCCTGGGCTTGGATAGATTATACTCTGTGCCAAACACTTTGGATTGTGCACATATTCAGTTTGGAGATTTGAACAGAATGCAATTATACCGAACTCTCTAATCAAATCAACTTTCTGATTCAAATGGGAAAATCAGTTCCAGCCACCTAATTGAAGGAATTGGCTGCATCCAGACCTTTCTGCATAATGGGAAGCGTGGTGTTTTCTACCTGGATGGAAATGCACATTGACGTGACACGATTTAGCAATTCCATTTGAATGTTCAAATGGAACTGGATTGATTTTTCCGGAATTGATTCACTCAGTATAATCAAATTGGATCAATGGGATTTTGCTTGGTGTGCTGAAAGAAGTCCCCAAATTTTGGAGACAGGGGCTTTAATGAAATGTTACCAATAACTAAGTGAACGATTGAATTATCACCAAGTTAAAGCTTATTGCATGTATTCTGCCGGAAGAAACGTGGTTTAGCAGCACAGTCAACATTTGTCTACGCAGGGAAATAAATGGTTATTTTTATTTTTTGAATACCCGCATAAATGAGTGAGGGTTATACAGAGCAAGTTATAAGCAGAGCAGACACCTACTTCCAATTAAACTTCCTATAAAGTTCCTTGGATTCATATTGATTCTAAATAAACTCTCAGGAGAAAGTTAACGGGGCCTCTTTCCAGGCTTATTTCAAATTTCAGTTCACAGAAAAAGAATATGTACCTTTCCTTTTATTGCCCTGATCCTCAGATATTTAAAAAAATTCAAAACAATTTCTCATTATGTTGCTTTGTGCATGTGATTTTTTTTTCTTTAATTGTGGAAGCATTGTAAGGATTAGATTTGTTTCCTATCATGGAGGTTGTTATCAGTGGTGGGATTCAAATTTTTTTACTACCGGTTCTGTGGGCATGACTTGGTGGGCATGGCAGGGGAAGGATACTGTAAAATCTCCATTCCCTCCCCACTTCAGGGGAAGGATACTGCAAAATCCCCATTCCCTCCCCACTCCAGGGGAAGGTTACTGCAAAATCTCCATTTCCTCCCCACTCCAGGGGAAGGATACTGCAAAATCCCCATTCCCTCCCCACTCCAGGGGAAGGTTTCTCCAAAATCCCCATTTGCTCCCCACTCTAGGGGAAGGATACTGCAAAAACCCCATTCCCTCCCCACTCCAGGAAAAGGATACTGCAAAATCTCCATTCTCTTCCCACTCCAGGGGAAGGATACTGCAAAATCCCCATTCCCTCCCCATTCCAGGGGAAGGATACTTGAAAATCCCCATTCCCTCCCCACTCCAGGGGAAGGATACTGCAAAATCCCCATTCCCTCCCCATTCCAGGGGAAGGATACTGCAAAATCCCCATTCCCTCCCCATTCCAGGGAAAGGATACTGCAAAATCCCCATTTGCTCCCCACTCCAGGGGAAGGATACTGCAAAAACCCCATTCCCTCCCCACTCCAGGGGAAGGATACTGCAAAATCTCCACTCTCTCCCCACTCCAGGGGAAGGATACTGCAAAATCCCCATTCCCTCCCCATTCCAGGGAAAGGATACTGCAAAATCCCCATTCCCTCCCCACTCCAAGGGAAGGATACTGCAAAATCTCCATTCTCTCCCCACTCCAGGGGAAGGATACTGCAAAATCCCCATTCCCTCCCCATTCCAGGGGAAGGATACTGCAAAATCCCCATTCCCTCCCCATTCCAGGGGAAGGATACTGCAAAATCCCCATTCCCTCCCCATTCCAGGGGAAGGTTTCTGCAAAATCCCCATTTGCTCCCCACTCCAGGGGAAGGATACTGCAAAATCCCCATTTCCTCCCCACTCCAGGGGAAGGTTACTGCAAAATCTCCATTTCCTCCCCACTCCAGGGGAAAGATATGCAAAATCCCCATTCCCTCCCCACTCCAGGGAAAGGATACTGCAAAATCCCCATTCCCTCCCCATTCCAGGGGAAGGATACTTGAAAATCCCCATTCCCTCCCCACTCCAGGGGAAGGATACTGCAAAATCCCCATTCCCTCCCCATTCCAGGGGAATGATACTGCAAAATCCCCATTCCCTCCCCATTCCAGGGGAAGGATACTGCAAAATCCCCATTTGCTCCCCACTCCAGGGGAAGGATACTGCAAAAACCCCATTCCCTCCCCACTCCAGGGGAAGGATACTGCAAAATCTCCACTCTCTCCCCACTCCAGGGGAAGGATACTGCAAAATCCCCATTCCCTCCCCATTCCAGGGGAAGGATACTGCAAAATCCCCATTCCCTCCCCACTCCAGGGGAAGGATACTGCAAAATCTCCATTCTCTCCCCACTCCAGGGGAAGGATACTGCAAAATCTCCATTCTCTCCCCACTCCAGGGGAAGGATACTGCAAAAACCCCATTCCCTCCCCACTCCAGGGGAAGGATACTGCAAAATCTCCACTCTCTCCCCACTCCAGGGGAAGGATACTGCAAAATCCCCATTCCCTCCCCATTCCAGGGGAAGGATACTGCAAAATCCCCATTCCCTCCCCACTCCAGGGGAAGGATACTGCAAAATCTCCATTCTCTCCCCACTCCAGGGGAAGGATACTGCAAAATCTCCATTCTCTCCCCACTCCAGGGGAAGGATACTGCAAAATCCCCATTCCCTCCCCATTCCAGGGGAAGGATACTGCAAAATCCCCATTCCCTCCCCATTCCAGGGGAAGGATACTGCAAAATCCCCATTCCCTCCCCATTCCAGGGGAAGGTTTCTGCAAAATCCCCATTTGCTCCCCACTCCAGGGGAAGGATACTGCAAAATCCCCATTTCCTCCCCACTCCAGGGGAAGGTTACTGCAAAATCTCCATTTCCTCCCTACTCCAGGGGAAAGATATGCAAAATCCCCATTCCCTCCCCACTCCAGGGAAAGGATACTGCAAAATCCCCATTCCCTCCCCATTCCAGGGGAAGGATACTTGAAAATCCCCATTCCCTCCCCACTCCAGGGGAAGGATACTGCAAAATCCCCATTCCCTCCCCATTCCAGGGGTAGGATACTGCAAAATCCCCATTCCCTCCCCATTCCAGGGGAAGGATACTGCAAAATCCCCATTTGCTCCCCACTCCAGGGGAAGGATACTGCAAAAACCCCATTCCCTCCCCACTCCAGGGGAAGGATACTGCAAAATCTCCACTCTCTCCCCACTCCAGGGGAAGGATACTGCAAAATCCCCATTCCCTCCCCATTCCAGGGGAAGGATACTGCAAAAACCCCATTCCCTCCCCACTCCAGGGGAAGGATACTGCAAAATCTCCACTCTCTCCCCACTCCAGGGGAAGGATACTGCAAAATCCCCATTCCCTCCCCATTCCAGGGGAAGGATACTGCAAAATCCCCATTCCCTCCCCATTCCAGGGAAAGGATACTGCAAAATCCCCATTTGCTCCCCACTCCAGGGGAAGGATACTGCAAAAACCCCATTCCCTCCCCACTCCAGGGGAAGGATACTGCAAAATCTCCACTCTCTCCCCACTCCAGGGGAAGGATACTGCAAAATCCCCATTCCCTCCCCATTCCAGGGAAAGGATACTGCAAAATCCCCATTCCCTCCCCACTCCAAGGGAAGGATACTGCAAAATCTCCATTCTCTCCCCACTCCAGGGGAAGGATACTGCAAAATCCCCATTCCCTCCCCATTCCAGGGGAAGGATACTGCAAAATCCCCATTCCCTCCCCATTCCAGGGGAAGGATACTGCAAAATCCCCATTCCCTCCCCATTCCAGGGGAAGGTTTCTGCAAAATCCCCATTTGCTCCCCACTCCAGGGGAAGGATACTGCAAAATCCCCATTTCCTCCCCACTCCAGGGGAAGGTTACTGCAAAATCTCCATTTCCTCCCCACTCCAGGGGAAAGATATGCAAAATCCCCATTCCCTCCCCACTCCAGGGAAAGGATACTGCAAAATCCCCATTCCCTCCCCATTCCAGGGGAAGGATACTTGAAAATCCCCATTCCCTCCCCACTCCAGGGGAAGGATACTGCAAAATCCCCATTCCCTCCCCATTCCAGGGGAATGATACTGCAAAATCCCCATTCCCTCCCCATTCCAGGGGAAGGATACTGCAAAATCCCCATTTGCTCCCCACTCCAGGGGAAGGATACTGCAAAAACCCCATTCCCTCCCCACTCCAGGGGAAGGATACTGCAAAATCTCCACTCTCTCCCCACTCCAGGGGAAGGATACTGCAAAATCCCCATTCCCTCCCCATTCCAGGGGAAGGATACTGCAAAATCCCCATTCCCTCCCCACTCCAGGGGAAGGATACTGCAAAATCTCCATTCTCTCCCCACTCCAGGGGAAGGATACTGCAAAATCTCCATTCTCTCCCCACTCCAGGGGAAGGATACTGCAAAAACCCCATTCCCTCCCCACTCCAGGGGAAGGATACTGCAAAATCTCCACTCTCTCCCCACTCCAGGGGAAGGATACTGCAAAATCCCCATTCCCTCCCCATTCCAGGGGAAGGATACTGCAAAATCCCCATTCCCTCCCCACTCCAGGGGAAGGATACTGCAAAATCTCCATTCTCTCCCCACTCCAGGGGAAGGATACTGCAAAATCTCCATTCTCTCCCCACTCCAGGGGAAGGATACTGCAAAATCCCCATTCCCTCCCCATTCCAGGGGAAGGATACTGCAAAATCCCCATTCCCTCCCCATTCCAGGGGAAGGATACTGCAAAATCCCCATTCCCTCCCCATTCCAGGGGAAGGTTTCTGCAAAATCCCCATTTGCTCCCCACTCCAGGGGAAGGATACTGCAAAATCCCCATTTCCTCCCCACTCCAGGGGAAGGTTACTGCAAAATCTCCATTTCCTCCCTACTCCAGGGGAAAGATATGCAAAATCCCCATTCCCTCCCCACTCCAGGGAAAGGATACTGCAAAATCCCCATTCCCTCCCCATTCCAGGGGAAGGATACTTGAAAATCCCCATTCCCTCCCCACTCCAGGGGAAGGATACTGCAAAATCCCCATTCCCTCCCCATTCCAGGGGTAGGATACTGCAAAATCCCCATTCCCTCCCCATTCCAGGGGAAGGATACTGCAAAATCCCCATTTGCTCCCCACTCCAGGGGAAGGATACTGCAAAAACCCCATTCCCTCCCCACTCCAGGGGAAGGATACTGCAAAATCTCCACTCTCTCCCCACTCCAGGGGAAGGATACTGCAAAATCCCCATTCCCTCCCCATTCCAGGGGAAGGATACTGCAAAATCCCCATTCCCTCCCCACTCCAGGGGAAGGATACTGCAAAATCTCCATTCTCTCCCCACTCCAGGGGAAGGATACTGCAAAATCCCCATTCCCTCCCCATTCCAGGGGAAGGATACTGCAAAATCCCCATTCCCTCCCCACTCCAGGGGAAGGATACTGCAAAATCCCCATTCCCTCCCCATTCCAGGGGAAGGATACTGCAAAATCCCCATTCCCTCCCCATTCCAGGGGAAGGTTTCTGCAAAATCCCCATTTGCTCCCCACTCCAGGGGAAGGATACTGCAAAATCCCCATTTCCTCCCCACTCCAGGGGAAGGTTACTGCAAAATCTCCATTTCCTCCCCACTCCAGGGGAAAGTTATGCAAAATCCCCATTCCCTCCCCACTCCAGGGGAAGGTTTCTGCAAAATCCCCATTTGCTCCCCACTCCAGGGGAAGGATACTGCAAAATCTCCATTCTCTCCCCACTCCAGGGGAAGGATACTGCAAAATCCCCATTCCCTCCCCACTCCAGGAGAAGGTTACTGCAAAATCTCCATTTCCTCCCAATCAGCTGGGACTCGGGAGGCAGAGAATAGATGGGGGCGGGGCCAGTCAGAGGTGGTATTTACCGATTCTCCGAACTACTCAAAATTTCCGCTACCGGTTCTCCAGAACTGGTCAGACCCTGCTGAAACCCACCTCTGGTTGTTCTGTATGATGGTTTGGGTGTAGCAGGAGCAGGAGAAGATTGAGGCCATTGTAAGGTCATCCCATGGGATCATAGGATCATCAGCCTATTATCATAAGGATCAAACTATCAATGAAAGAGAATACTTATAGCTCAGGGTTGAAATGAGAGACCCTTAATGCTCTCTGCAGACATTTCATTACCCAAACCAGGTAACAACATCATCACCACCTGCAGTGATCTAGTGATAGTGATGGTGATGTTACCTGGTTTGGGTAATGAAACATCTGCAATTAAACAACCATGCTTAGAAAGCACCAAGGACCTTCCAGACATTAACTATAATAAAACCAAACAAATCCCTGTGATGCCCACATACAGGTACTGAATGTAAAATAGTAAGTTGTTGTATAAAGTTAAAATGTGGTTAAAAGGAACTGTTTAAACAAGTAAGTATAGAGCCAAACAGCTTTTAAATGTATGGTAAGTAGAAAGGGGGAGGTGTTTATCCCAGTGCTCCAGAAGGGAGGGGGGATAGATTACATCATAAAGAGACAGCCAATCAGATCATAGATAGCAGGGCCAGGAATTATAAAAGGCCTGGTTGAGAGAGCTGGAGAGCTCTCTGTTTTGTGGTAACTTCCAAAGAGGGAAGGTTTAGTAAGAAGAGCTGAGGAGGGCTCTCAGTCTGTGTGTGTAACTTTCAGGAGGGAAGGTTTAGTAAGAAGAGCTGTGAAGAGCTCTGTTTTGTGGTAACTTCCAAAGAGGGAAGTTTCATAGTGAATCTCTGCCTGAGTTTAACTGTCCAAGAGGGAAGTTGACAGGAGAGAAGAATAGGCCCTAGGCAGTTCTGTGGGAAGCAGGTGCCAGAGTCAGGGAACTTTATTGACTGATATATTGTGTTATTTGTAGATAGAGATAAATGGTGAAACACGCTCTTATCTATAGGCCTAGGAACAAAGAAGAATTGGATTTGCGTAGATTTAGTCAGGAAAGCAAGGAGAGTCTCTGAGGGGAAGAAGAGAAAAGAAAGAATTAAATAGCTGGTTGTGGCTGTAACAAATTCACTTGACAATTACTGAGAAGTTGTATTTAAATAAACTGTTTTCTTGTTAGTTCAAGAAGTGAGTCAAAGTCTTTCTAGTTCTCACATAAAGCATATCTTAAGCAAATCAGCAGAGCATAGAGATATTGTAAAAGTAAAAGCAAGCCTCTAAAGAGAGAGAGAAGTGAAACAGAGGGTGCGACCCTTGGTCAGGGAGATATAAAAAAAGAAAATTAAACACAAATCGCTCCCAAGACATCTAAAACAATAAACCTGACTGGAAGGGGATAGGTGGACCCTCGCAATCCCTTTAAATGTCATCTCCCACCAACCCAGGATAAAACCAACAGCCAAAGAGAACTCTTAATATCTCCCCAATCAGCCTTCATTTATGCCTCAAGTGTCTGCTTCAAAGGAAGAGGCTTCACTCTGTTCCGGAATGCAGGAACCCTTGTGCAAGACTTAAGATGCAATGGGAGGCTTAAGCGAGTCTCGTAATACAGATGCATCAATGCATTGCAAGCAGGGTTAGAAAGAAATTCTTGCTTGAGAGCTACCAAGGCTTCCGTTTTTAATAAGGGGATCACCTCCCCCCTCCCTCAAAAGGGGAAGCAGAGTGGCTCTGAAGCCATGATAGATCATGGAAATGGACCGCAAAGAAGTTAACATTGAAGCGATGAGAAATACCTGATGTCTTTTCATATTAGAAATACACTTCTTGGCTTATCTTCTTCGGATGGCCTTGTGGGATAGGCAGAAAGAAGTCCCTAACTTGGTGCTGCATTGAACAGAGCTTCCTACGAAATAAAAAGCACTTTTGACTGGGCCTGGAAACCTACCAGCCCTTCTGGTAGTGTACTCCACACTAAACAGGTGCTTTACTAGTACTTAAGTTGCTGCATCCTTGTCAGATAGGAATTTTCCTATCAAGAGGCGATTTAGAATCTTGCTTCCCTGAAGTCATTCGTACTTAGAAAATAAAACCGAGATTCAATTCTAATTAACAAAATATTTATTTTAGTACAAAAGTAACAAAAGAATAAACCTTTAATAAGCTACATCTTCTCAGCTAAGAATTTCACATCTGCCTTGGGCGAGGCATCGAAGAAGAAGGGAGGTAGGAGGAGACATAACTCCTGGAATGCACGCATGCATAGTAAAACATATCACATGTCTGCTTGATTAGGAAATACAATAAATCTAGAAATAGTAGAGATGCACAACTGGCAATTATTCATATCGTGACAATCCTGGATTAGTTATGGCTTCCAAGTCATCTTGTAAGAGCCGAGGTAGCACAGCTGTTAGAGGCAGTACTGCAGGCCACTTTAGCTGACTGTGATCAGCAGTTCAGCTGTTCAAATCTCACTGGCTCAAGGTTGACTCAGCCTTCCATCCTTCAGAGGTAGGTAAAATGAGGACCCAGATTGTTGGGGGCAATATAAATATACATTGCTTACTGGTGTAAACCGCTTAGAGAGTGCTTACACTGTGAGGAGGTATATAAATCTCTCAAATAAATAAATAAATAAATAAACCTTCCTCAGCAGCTCCAGCCACAGGTATGTATTGCAGTGGTCAAGATACATGGTGATAGACCATGAGAGGTGCCTAATGCAGGAAGGGACTGACGAAGTGAGAATAAATCTCACAGAGGCGATATAGATCTTTTCCCCGGAATTCAGACATTAGAAATGAAACCACAGTTTAAAATTCTAATTAAAATATTTATTTTGGTACAAAAACAATAAATTCTAATTAATTACATGTCTGATATAAAATGTGACTCCTCTCATTGGAAGTCAGAAGAAGAAGGGTAGAAAGGAGATTGGAATGCACACATGCGTACAAGAACATATCAATCACGTGCTCAGGAATGAACCATTATATTTGATAGGGATGCTTCTCCCTGCATATACATGTAACAGGCAATAAATCACACTGTGACAGGGACCAAACTGAACTTCCAGTTTAAGCTGGGCAAAGACACTGCCTGTTGTTCAAGAGCCAGAGTTTCCAGGAGAACCCCCAAAAGGCTGCCGACATGAAAGCATGTTCCATCTGGAGCTAATGTTGGAACCAATGTTGCCACAGCTTATACCAAGTACTGAGTTATGTTTTGATTCTGAGCCCATGTTGGATATTCCTCCCTGTTATTGGCCTGCTAGATGTGTAATGCATCTACCATTGGAACTGTGGGGACAGATAGCTTGGCAGGGGCTCTGCTGTCTAAAACCCTGTGCCAATTCCTCACTGATCCAAACTTCTTTGCTGGGGGCCCTCAACCACTATGACACTACCAGAATGACTACCTCTGTAGACCAAACAGGAGCACTTTAACTTATCCCCATTACAAAGGATATCCTTTGTTTCATTTGGTTTCTAGCATTGGATCAACCTGCCTAAGGGAAACCTTGATTTAATAGTTAAATTAGGATCTGTTCTGCCTGCTTAGAACCCAGGTCAGCCCCAGTGAATGTGAAATCAACTATCTTTCTTTGGGAATCACTTCTATCCCATCTGCATGTTCCGTTTTAGTCAAATGAAAGAGATTATCCCTAGTATTTGTTTCTACGTCTGAGCTACAGACTTGATAATGTTCCTTTGTGTAATCTCTTTTGTTTAATTAAGTATACTCACGATTCAGGACCCTCTTTGATATATTAATCATGAATTCCTGACCAATCTATCCATTTAAAAATTTAATTTTCTCAAATGTACATTTCGGAAAGGCATGAGCCGAGGTGGCGCAGTGGTTAAATGCAGCCATTGCAGGCTGACTGCTAGTTCAACAGTTCAGCTGTTCAAATCTCACTAGGCTCAAGGTTGACTCAGCCTTCCATCCTTCCGAGGTGGGTAAAATGAGGACCCAGATTGTTGGGGGGCAATATGCTGACTCTGTAAACCGCTTAGAGAGGGCTGTAAAGCACTATGAAGCGGTATATAAGTCTAAGTGCTATTGCTATTGCTATGAACAAAGTGTTTAAAATGCAAAGATGCCTTCAGTTGTTAGATTATTTGAACAAACAATCGTCCTGGAAACTAACAATAGCAAAGAGAGAAGTTTGAAAACATTCCAAGCACAAAACATCTGGTTTGGACCATCAAACGCCCATTCTGATGTCATTCCACTTTGACCACTTCTTATAAGGAACTAGTAGCTGGATACCCGTGCTTTGCTATGAAACTGAGCTCCTTAGCATGGAGTAGAATGTCTAAACTCCCAGCCCCCAGGCCGGATGAGTCACGTGCTGGCCACACCTGCTGGCAGTTGGAACAGAGTTCTTTTCAGGTGGGGAGGGAGAGTAGAATGTCTTACTCCTTAGCATCAGACCGTGTTAATAATAATATAAGAAATAACTAATGATCTGATGGTCATTTCGAAAAATCCTTTCTTAGTGAGCACCTAGAAGTCAAGAGAAACATATGTGCCAAGTTTCAAGTTTGTAGGCTTTACGGTTCTGGAGATTTCATGATG
Source organism: Diadophis punctatus similis (assembly GCA_023053685.1). Classification (NCBI taxonomy): domain Eukaryota; kingdom Metazoa; phylum Chordata; class Lepidosauria; order Squamata; family Dipsadidae; genus Diadophis; species Diadophis punctatus. The sequence goes on from JALIGW010000017.1 coordinate 13,550,146, forward strand.
ATGGGTGAGTGGTATTTGGCTTATATATATATATATATATATATATATATATATATATATATATATATATGTGTGTGTGTGTGTGTCTGTGTGTAACATTTTTTGCTGATAAATGAAAATAAAGGGAGACTCGACAGAATAAACATATATATATATATATATATATATATATATATATATATATATATATATATATATATATATATATATATATATATATATATATATATAATATAAGCCTTTATTTTCATTTATCAGCAAAAAATGTTACATACATACATACATACATACATACATACATACATACATACATACATACATACATACATACATACATACATACATACATACATACATACATACATACATATATATATATATATATATATATATATATATATATATATATATATATATATATATATATATATATATATAAACAATCCAGGTCAAAGGTCTGTTCCAAAAATGGTTTATGCTTCCTTTAATAAATGCTTCACACATTTTCCAAGAAGCTGCAAAAGTAACACAGGTGATCAATCATAGCTCTTATGAATAAGAAATATTTTAATACTTTCCGATCTATAAACCATTTTTCTTCTCTTCTTAAATGTTTCCCCTCCATGTAATTATTTCTTGGTTTCAAATTTCTTTCAGACCTTGCTAATACAAAGTTTATGGCTTTATTTGAGCCGCCCAGAGTTCCCTGCTTTATTTATTTAAATAAATAAATAAATAAATTTGAAATAATTTAAATACTCTATATTTGCTGGGGTGAAAAAAACCTTAAAAAATAATTAACTAACTAGTTGACATCTAAGAGTTTCAAATGAAGTAGCAAAGTGGTCTTTCACAACTAAACAAGAACCTTGTTTACAGGTGGGTAACTCTAATTCATCTTGACTCTGTTTTATTCTTTATGTTTATCTTTCTTATTTATGAGTTTAAGGCCTGTCTCTGCTTGTGGCATCTTATTTTTATGCGTACTATCAGGGGTGAAATTCAAAAATTTTCCCTACCGGTTCTGTGGGCGTGGCTTGGTGGTCAGGGGAAGGATATTGCAAAATCCCCATTCCCTCCCCACTCCAGGGGGAAGGATATTTCAAAATCTTCATTCCCACCCCACTCTGGGGCCAGCTGGAGGTGGTATTTGCCGGTTCTCTGAACTACTCAAAATTTCCGCTACCAGTTCTCTAGAACCTTTCAGAACCTGCTGAATTTCAACCATGCTTACTATGGATATTTTAGTACTTCAGGCTGGAAACTGGGAGATTGTGAGTTCTAGTCCCTTCCTGGGAACAAAGGCAGCTGGGTGGCCTTGGGCTACTCAATTTCTCTCACCCCTAGGAAGAAGGCAATGACTTAAATATCTTGCCAAGAAAACCACAGAGAGTTTTTTCAAGCAGTTTCTGACAATCGAACATGATTAAATAGATGGAAAAAATGTTTTATAAACTGTTTGAAGTCACTTGGATTGTGGCAGGAGAGAAAAAGGGGAAGGAAGGAAGGAAGGAAGGAAGGAAGGAAGGAAGGAAGGAAGGAAGGAAGGAAGGAAGGAAGGAAGGAAGGAAGGAAGGAAGGAAGAAAAAACCTAAGCAATTAAATCTAATGAAATAAATATATCTTATCGTTAAATAAATACAGCAGTATTTCAATATTTGAGGGGCTGCCACAAAGAAGAGGGGGTCAAATTATTCTCCAAAACACCAGAGGGCAGGACAAGAAACAATGGATGGAAACTAACCAAAGAGAAGCAACCTGGAATTAAGGAGAAACATCCTAACAGTAAGGACAATTAACCAGTGGAACATTTGGCCTTCATAAATCATGGGCGCTCCATCACTGGAGGTTTTTAAGAAGAGACTGGACTGTCACTTGTCTGAGATTGTATACTGTAGGTTCTCCTGCTTGAGCAGGGGGCTGGACTAGAAGACCTCCAAGGTCCCTTTCTATTCTATTCTATTCTATTCTATTCTATTCTATTCTATTCTATCCTATTCTAGTCTAGTCTAGTCTAGTCTAGTCTAGTCGATTCGATTCATAATTATCTGATAAGTAGGTGGATCACAATCCATTTTATCACATGCATGGTACACACACACACACACACGGGAGAGGAATATTCTCCACACATACAATTTAAGTTGGGCAAGGATGGATGATGGGCAAGAATGGATGATGATGAAAAACTGAGAGCCAAAATAGTTAGTGAGTCAGTGCCTGTTATCAAAACAGTATTTAGGTGTGATAAACAATCTTGCATTGTTCAGATACTTAACATATGCCGTGTGATGCTAATAGGGAAGAAAACTTGCTTTCTGTTTAATTGGTTCAAAAAATTAGTAACCTTGAATAAATTTAATTCATTCAAGGAACTTGACCTGCAGCAGGTAGTTGGAGCTGGCTGACAATTGGCTGATCATGAGAAAAGGTAAGCAAGGTTACACCTGATTAGTACTTGGAAACTGAGCAGAGATGCACTGATATTTATTTGTTAAGGTATCTGGAAGACGATTGTTACAAAAGATCTTTAATTTTGCTGCTGAAAAAACACACACCCTACGTTAATGGCTATTACAGTAGGTATTGTTACGATCACCACCGATATTTGTATTTACTAAATCTTTTTAATATGATTTTCAAAGTCTGTAGCTTTGTGCGCTTTGATTGCTGCTATTTCCTGAATTAATTGTTTTCAGAGAAGTCAAAAAGAATCAAAAGGCTGCTTGTAGTTTAGAGGAGATTGCTGTCGCCGGTTCTGAAGATCCTAAACTATTTGAAATGCAGTCAGAACCCGCTAAACTTTTCTCGTGACTGCCCTTTAGTGCAATGGTGATGCTCTTGGGATTGTTGAAACATTGCGCATCATTTTCTGAACAGGGTGATGGCCTAGTGGTGAAGACGCTCGCTTCCCACTACGAAGGTTGAGAGTTTAATCCTAGATAGTGGCAGATATTTTTCTCCTAGGATGTGAAGAAAAAATATTTGCTGTGAACTCCACGTGGCATCAGGAAGGGCATCCAGCCAGTAAACGCTCAGCTGCATCCAGTCGACCCAATTCTACCCCAAATAATTAAGGAATTACAGGGTCGTAAAAAGGGAGTTTATTGTGCATCGCTTTTTCTCTTTATATTTAAAGCCAATATATCCACAGTTGCCCATTTCTTCTTTCTTCCCCTTCCTCCCCTTCATTTTTCTCCTCTTCAACTCTTTTGAATCATCACAAAGCTTTCTCACTTGTCTTCCTGGAAGCTGCCCTGATTGTACCCATTTTACTGGACATTGTAAGAAAGAAGGAATTACCTGGACTGCCATCTGTCAGAAATGGTGTAGGGTGGGGGGTGGACTAGATGATCTACAAGGTCCCTTCCAACTCTGTTAAAACCTAAAAGAACCACCATGAAAGCAGACTAAGAAAGCCACGGGGCATTCAACTAAAAATACAGGTAAGGAAAAGGTTATGTCTATTCTGAATTAATGCTGAGATCAAACGCTCTTAGATATTCATTGCCAATTTTTCAGAAATAGTTACCAGTGATATTGCTTTTTCAACACTTGGGTGAAAGCTGAAGGAGGGAAAAAGTTTTTTCAAGAGTGGGTTGGAAGCTTCTGAGACCAAGCTAGGCACCAGTCCAGCACCACTATTAGCAGATGAAAACCCGCAATCAGAGCAGCATTACAGATTACAAGATTAACAGAGTTGGAAGGGACCTTGTAGGTCATCTAGTCCAACCCCCTGCCCAAGCAGGAGACCCTACACCATTTCTGACAGATGGCAGTCCAATCTCTTCTTGAAAGTCTTAAGTGTTGAAGCTCCCACAATTTCCGAAGGCAACGTTGGTTCCATTGGTTGATTGTTCTCACTGTCAGAAGATTTCTCCTTATTTCTAGGTTGAATCTCTCCTTGATCAGTTTCCATCCATTATTCCTTGTCTGGTCTTCGGGTGCTTTGGAAAATAGCTTGACCCCTTCCTCTCTGACAGCCCCTCAAATATTAGAAGACTGCTATCATGTCTCCCCTGATCCTTCTCTTCACTAGACTGTCCATGCCCAGTTCCTGCAACCGTTCTTCATATGTTTTAGTCTCCAGTCCCCTAATCATCCTGGTTGCTCTCCTCTGCACTTTTTCTAGAGTATCAACATCTTTTTTTTTAGTGTGGTGACCAAAACTGGATGCAGTATTCTAGGTGTGGTCTTACTAAGGCTTTATAGAGTGCTATTAGTACTTCACTTGATCTTAATTGTATCCCTCTATTAATGCAATTTAGGATTGCATTGGCTTTCTTGACTGCCACCGCACATTGTTGGCTCATATTTAATTGGTTGTCCACTAAGACTCCAAGATCCCTGTCACAATTACTGCTTTTAAGCCTGGTTTCACCCAGTCTATATGTGTACTTTTGGTTTTTCTTGCCTAAGTGTAAGACTTTTCTTTTTCTCTACGTTGAATTTCATTTTGTTAGATAGGGCCCAGTGTTCAAGTCTGTCAAGATCCATCTGGATCATGAGTCTATCATCTAGGGCAGGGGTCTGCAACCTTAAACACTCAAAGAGCCACTTGGGCCCATTTCCCAAAGAAAACAAAACAACGGGAGCCACAAAACCTGGGTGGGTGTGGCCAACTGGATGTCACTCACTCCCACCCACTCACATGACTCCCCCTAGCCACACCTACCCAGGTTTTGTGGCTCCCCATGTTTTTTTTCTATGGGAAATAGATATCTCCCTCTCTCTCCCTCTCTCCTCTCTCTCTCCCTCTCTCCTCTCTCTCTCCCTCCCTCCCTCTCCTCTCTTTCTCTCTCGATCTACAAGTATCTCCCTCTCTCAGCTCTCTTTTTCTCTATCTCCCTCCCTCCCTCTCATCTTTCTCTCATCTCTGTCTTTTTTCTCTCTCTATCCCTATCACCCTCTCATTTCTCATCTCTCATCTCTCATCTTTCTCCCTCCCTCCCTCCCTCCCTCCCTCCCTCCCTCCCTCCCTCTCTCTCTCTCTCTCTCTCTCTCTCTCTCTCTCTCTCTCTCTCTCTTTCTCTCTCTCATCTCTCATCTCTTTCTCTTTTTCTGTCTCCCCCCTCTGTGTGTCTCAATGTCTGTCTCTGTGTGTATCTCGCTCTCTTGGGGAGGAGGAAGGCCAAGCTAGGGGGATGGCCCCCACCCTGCAAGATCCGCCCCTGCCGTTCTCTCCCAGCCCTCTTTGCTGGAGGCAACAGCAAATGTACCACAATGAAGGTGGAATGCTGTTGCCGCACAAAGACAAGTAGAGGGGCACTTTGCTCCCGCACTCAGGCTCCGGCCATGCCATTGCCGTGACAGGATGATGGCTCTTTCATCCTTCTGCCACGACAGGGTGACAGGTAGTTGCAACAGAGGGCCCAAAGAGCCGCATGCGGCTCCGGAGACGCAGGTTGCAGACCCCTGATCTAGGGTATTGACTATTCTTGCCATCTTAGTATTATCCACAAATTTGGTAAGTTCCCCTTCTATTCCCTCATTTAAGTCATTTATGAAGATATTGAAGAGACATTACCATCAACCCATGCACATCTTGAAAATACAGAGCACATCAGCCTGACATAAGTTGCATTGCAAAGGAAGTCAAAGGGAGAAAATACCATAGAGCAAGTTTATTTTTTGCTAGTGGTTTCTTTGGATAATTTTTAAAAGTTATGTACTAAAGGAGTCTTGAGCAACCACAAACATTTAAAATAAGTGTTTTGGGAGGAGGTTGAAAAGTAATGCTTTATCCTTAATTTCCAAAGCTATTATGCTTCATTTTTGGTTAAAAGGAAATAAATTCTGGATTAACAAGTTTAAAAGAAGTTAAAATTAGAGTTTGAGTTTAGGACCAGTGGTGGGTTCCTACCGGTGCGGTCCACTCTATAGCACCGGTAGTGGCCCGCTGGTGACATCACAGTACTGGTGCAGTTGGTTGCCGGTGCCTGGGCGCCCCCATTTAAAATAATAATAATAATTTTTTTAAAAAAATTTCTTCTGCGCATGCCCAGAAACCTGACAATTAAGTCTTTCCCCGTCGCATTTGAGCACTCACATTTGACACTTTTCCTTCGCTTTTGCCTAAAGCTTCCCAAAGTGGGCGTTTTCCGAAAGCTTAACTTTTTATACTGTTAATTTTATACACTTTTATACTGTTATTCTTTAGACGAAAATATTGAGGACTGTTAAAAGATACTGTTCTTTTAACAGTCCTCAATATTTTCGTCTAAGGAATCCATGACTGAAACCAAAAATGCTGTATGAGACTTGCTTGTCTTTTAACTATAGCATTTTCTGCATATAAAGGTTGCTGTGTTGCCATGGTGTAACATGCACTTTGTTTGCAAAGCTTTTCATGTAAGCTATAAAATAGCAAAAATAGTAGTAACATCTCTCTGAAATAACTAATATATGACCAGCAAGCCACGCCCACTCGGTCACATGGCAGGCAAGCCACACCCATCCAGTCACATGGCTGGCAAGCCACACCCACAAAATAAGCCACGCCCACAAAGTGGTAGTGAAAAAATTAGGAACCCGCCCCTGTTTAGGACAAAATACAAATTTGATTTGTTTTGAAGAAGCTGAATTCTCCTTCAATTACTAATTCATCAGCCAGATTTTTATTTTTTCTGAGCCGGTCATATAGTCAAGTAGCTATACAGCCTAGGGCAGTGTTTCTTGACCGTGGCAACTTTAAGATGAGAGGCTTCCTGGGGATTTCTGGGAATTGAAGTCCGCCTGTCCATCCATTTATTTGAAATAATAAATCCATTCATCCCCCACTTCTACTGCTACAGGCTTTTCACCCTGTTCCACTTCCCACAAACTTGGTATGAAATTTCAAAAAGCTATTCTTCACTAGCTCTTACTAAAGTATCCTTACAAATGTGTGAAATTACTTTGGTCTGAACTTACAGAAGATCTTTTTTTTTCTCCCTTTATTCTTTTTTCCTTTCATCTTCCTAGATTTCCCCCCCTCATGTAATGATCATTAATAACTGTATACCTCAGAAAACAATAAACACATTTATCCAAACCAAGAAAGAATAGACTAATCTCTTTCTCTCGCTCTCTTTTTTTTTTGTAACACTGCAGAAGTTTTTATATAGGGAACAATAAATGGAAACAGATTATCTGCCAAAAAGTATCAAGGCAATTAAGGAGGGTTGTCTCTATTTATTAAGAGCTAATTTGACAGGATGGGTCTTCTTTCTCCATTGAATAATTTTCACCCACTTATTAAAATAATGGCTTTGTCACATGGGCAAAATTAAAATGCAAAAGTATCCACGAGAGATTTAAAGTGATGAGAACAATATAAAAAGAGAGAGAGAGAGAGAAAATATTCTTTATATGCTTAATTACAATGAAAGAAGAAAATATTGAAACCTGGGATCCTTTATCTTCTGCCTCTTTCTAGAGTTCATTAGATCAGGAGGAGAAATTTCACCTGAAATCTGCTTCAGTGTTTTTCAAAGAAAGGAAAAGAAATCAGTTGTTGCTGAGGAAACAAAAACATAGTTTTGATACTTCAAGGTAGTGTCTTAAATCTGGCGGCCATTTTGACTTCCTTGGTCTGCCTGTTCTTACATTTTAAATCTCAGAAATGCTAGTAGTTCCTCCAAGCGATAAGAGATGTGCTTACACTCCAAGTAAGGGAATGCCACAACATCAAATTTGCACCCAAATACAGTAATCCCTCGTTTTTCGCTGGGGTTAGGTTCCAAAAAGAACCCGTGATAGGCGAAATCCGTGAAGTAGGAACCTTTATTTTTTTAACCCCTCCTACCTGGCTTCTGCGTTTTCGGTGCCCAAAAAAAGCCTGAAAAATCCTCCAACCTCTCCCTCTCTTGACGACTGCTGTGGCTGCTTGGCACTGATCTCCTGAGCGAGCTTGTAGGCCGTTCCCTCGTCGATTTGCCGTGAACGGCCATTTTCCCTCAGGGAAAGCTGACAGCGCGGCCCGCCCTACAGCTGATGAGCGGCAGTCCTTCTGTGCACGCGCAGAGCTCATCGGACCGCTTTACTCGCCTGCCGCTGCCAGACTGAAGCAGGAGACCACCACGCAGGCGCAGAACTCATCGGAGAGGTTTGCGAGTCCCGGAGCCGTGCGATTTGCCGCTGACTGCCTGGCCGCCCACGCAAATCCGTGAAGCAGCGAGACCGTGAAAGGTGAACCGCGATATAGCGAGGGATTACTGTACTGTGGAAACACTCATTTTATCAATAATAAGATCTCTCAAGTAAGAGAGACTCATGAGGGTTATGTTCAGAAGTGGCCACAGGATGGGGTCAAAGTTTGCTTTGCCTAAAAATAGGTACATCTTCCTGCCAATGATCCCCTTTCCAAAAAACATGATGGCTCAGGATATCCAGAGCAATCAACTTTATGCCCACCATGTCCCAAAAGTGCTTTTTCCAAAGGGCAACTGGACTTCCTTGGTTTTTTTCTTATTTTTTTTCCTTTGAAAAAATTTCACTTCTCATTCAAGAAGCTTCCTCAGCTCTAACTAACCTCAGTCCAATCCAGTTGCCATGACCTAGATGATTGAGAATCTCCATAGATCAGTGATGGTGAACCTATGGCACGCGTGCCACCTGTGCCATATCTGCCGGAAGCCATATCTGCCGGCACGCGAGCCGTTGCCCTAGCTCAACTCCAGCATGCATGTGCGTGCTGGCCAGCTGATTTTTGGCTCATGTGGAGGCTCTGTGAGGGCATTTTATGTTTCCAGAGGGCCTCCGAGGGGGTGTTTTCACCCTCCCCAGGCTCCAGGGAAGCCTCTGGAGCCTGGGGAGGGCGAAAAACGGGCCTACCAGGCCCACCGGAAGTCGGGAAATGGGCCATTTCCGGCCTCCAGAGGGCCTCTGCGGGGGCGGGAGAGGCCGTTTTCACCCTCCCCAGGCATTGAATTATGGGTGTGGGCACTCACACGTGCGTGACAGCGCGCGCGCACGCATTTTCGGCACCCGAGGGAAAAAAGGTTCGCCATCACTGCCATAGATAGTCATGTCCAATGAGTTTTTTGAGTTGTGTTGGTTTTGCTTCTCCTCCTCCACCCCACCTTTCCTCAAAAAGAAAAGAGAAGAAAGGGGTTTAATCTGCAGCCAATGAATGCAAGAGCATGAAATAATATCAGGCACCATTTTAAGTCTGAATACACTCTGGCCCATTAACAGCCTGCTTGTGGAAATTACAGTGGAAGCTGCTTGTGGAAATTACAGTGCTGTGATGGTGTAATTGTGGTTTTAATTGTTCTTGTCCAATAGTGGCTCAAGGACGAAAACTACCTTGGCAGACAGACCTTCATCTGGGTCACCCAAGCCCATCTTACACCTTGCCATCCAGTACAACATTTGCCAAAATCCTGGGTCACATACACATCGTATCAATTACACATTGTAATTCTGCAATGATGAGCTAATGTTTAGCCCATGAAAAGTTTTTCTTAGTCTTACAGGCCAAATTCATTAGCCCTTAAACCAGAGGTCTTCAAACTTGGCAACTTTAAGACTTGTGGACTTCAACTCCCAGAATTCTCCAGCCAGCTACTGTATGCTGGCTGGAGAATTCTGGGAGTTGAGGTCCACAAGTCTTAAAGTTGCCAAATTTGAAGACCCCTGCCTTAAACAATAAGTCTCCATCATTTAGAAGTGATTTTTAACTCTTACCATGGGGGCTATGAGATCAGTATGCTAACAAAGCAAAGACCAGACAAGGCAAACAAGACCACCCTAGTTGGAAAGTGTGAGATGTATCTTCTTCAGGGATTCAGAGACGGTGTTGGAAAAGTTGGGTTGCGTTGATTTTACATCACCTCTCTGGAAATGGTTTGTAGTTTGGTAGTAGGCAATGTCTGTTGTACACAGAAGCTGTTGAATTCAGCCCTGGAGATTTTTGCCTAATAGAATGAAGAGGTGTCTTTTGATCCTCTTGATCCTCTTTTTACTACTTTGATACTTGATAGTATTTGAGGCTACTTTTGCTACTCTTACCAACTGCACTGTTTTCCTCTTCCTTTCCTTCTGCACCCCTCTTCTTTTTCCTTTAATTTTCCTAACCTTTGTTTCTATTTGTATTTTATCTGATAATAAACTTTAATAAAATATATGTTAAAAATTCTTATCAATGCTTACTAGTTGGATTTCCACCTATCAGGGAAGGTTTAGTTGACTTCTGCCCAGAGCAAAAGATGGACCAGATGACCTCTGAAGTCCCTCCCAACTCCTTCAGACTGCCACAAGCCTTTCCCATTTGTTCCTTGGGCTAGGAGGAAAAACAACAATTGCATTTGAAATGCACACCAATGCTTGCAAAAATGAGCCCGGAAGGCAAGTGTGTAATCTTTCTAAAAACAAATGAAGCTGTAATGAAGCAGAGCATTGAGTCAAGTCCCAAACGTCTTTGTGTTCCCCATCACCTTGGAATATTGTGTCTCATTAAGTAAAAATTAGCAAGTAGCATAAATAATCAATCCTGAACCAAACTGTAAATTGGGCAGACTCTACATGATGAGCAATTACTTGATACACAGACCAGAGCAAATTGCTCATCGCAATCCATAGCTTTTTATGTCTTCCATGAAACATGAGTGCAGGGGCGGGTTCCTAATTTTTTTACTACCACTGTGTGGGCGTGGCTTATTTTGTGGGTGTGGCTTGCCGGCCATGTGACCGGGTGGGCATGGCTTGCCGGCCATGTGACTAGGTGGGCATGGCTTCTCAGACTGTTGAAGGGAGGGGAACTGAGATAGGTCCTGCCGCCCATTCCCCCTCCCCTCAGCAGCTCGAGAAGCCTTGAACGTGCGAAAATGCCTGGGATCATCACCGCACGTTCATGGCTTCTTGGACTGCTGAAGGGAGGGGAACTGAGATAGATCCTGCCGCCTGTTCTTTCAGCGTCTCACGCGCTCCCTCAGCCATCCTCCCCTGCTTGGACTCACTGTGGTGTAGGAAGGCAGCGCATGCACAGTGCCAGAAGCTCGGCTTCTGGGCATGCGCAGAAGAAAATTTAAAAAAAATTAAAACATTTTTTTTAAATGGCGGCGCCCAGGCACCGGCAACCGACCACACCAGTACTGTGACATCACCAGCTGGCCGCTACCGGTGCTATAGAGTGGACCGCACCGGTAGGAACCCACCACTGCATGAGTGTCATAATTCCAAATAACATGTTCTTAAACATTACCCCTTCTGCTCAATGGCAATTTGCGAACGGGAAAAGCACTGGAAGTGCTGAATTAATTACGATCTGCTCCGTTGCAAGGAGGGAAACTTTAACTCCCACCCTCACCCTTGTAAAAAAAAATCCTAACCTGCTGTAAAGCATTGAATAGAAACCAATTAAGAATAGTTTATACAAAAAAGGATCTATTTATATACTTTATTTATGAGTTCATCCCATCACAATCATTCTCGCAATGACTTACGAAATTAAAAAAAAAACGCTAAAATTATAGAAGCAGTATAAATACAGCCTTGTAAAACATAAAGCATTTGCATAAATTTAACTTAGAAACAAAAATTAGGTAATCGTACCAAGCAGAGGATAAGACATGTTTTTTTTCCCAAGGCAGTAAAGTGTAGCCCAGGAGTGAAAAGATTCGGATTAAAAAGCCTGCAGGGACGAAAGCATCTCTCCCTGAAACCACACAAATTTGAAGGTGGTTTCCAGGTGACTCTCTCCAAAAGGGATTGTAGATAGGAGGAGAGCTACTTTTCTTTAACCAGTTCACACGAGCAGCAAAAAGAAGACCTCAGGGCATATCCACACATGCTGCAATTTTGAAAACCACTTCCTGAAACAGTCTTGTGAGCATTACTTGAAATGGGTTCAATCCAAAATCACAAACCATCAATCTGATGGAAAGGAGGACTAGGAGTGACATGATTAAAGTGTTCCAATATTGTCATAAAGAAGAGGGAGTCAAGCTATTCTCCAAAGCACCTGAGGGCAGGACAAGAAACAATGGATGGAAACTACCGTATTTTTCGGAGTATAAGACGCACCGGAGTACAAGACGCACCTTAGTTTTGGGGGAGGAAAACAAGGAAAAAAGGCCTCTGCCTCCCAGCAATTTGCCAAACAGCAAACAGCAAATAGCACAGATGATATACACTGTTTGCTGTGTATTTCTGTGCATGTGTGCCTGACCCATAGAAATAGCAAAGAATTGGAGAAATGTACATAATGCCAGAAAGTTTTCTTAAATGTAATCACACCAACTCCTCCAATAATAACAGAGCTGGAAGGGACCTTGGAGGTCTTCTAGTCCAACCCCCTGCTTAGGCAGGAACCCTACACCACTTCAGTTCTAACTTCAGTTCTAATTGTCCTAACTGTCAGGACATTTACTGAACAGGACACTATTACATTTCAGATTATACTTTTACAGATCTTTAAATTTTATGTGGCTTTCTGGAAGTATACATTCTCTGCTATTTAAAAGATGATACAAAAGCACCGGGCCTCTTCAGAGCAAGCATTTATTTTAAAAAGCTTCTTCATTTTGTTAAGTTGTCTAGAACAATAATAAAGCAGTCTTTAAAAAATAAGTCTAATAATTTGAACACTCTACAAACATTTAACAAAGTAACAGAATCTGCCTCTACCTAGGATAGAACTCACAACCTCCTGATTGTGAGGCACAAGCTCTTCCCTCTAGGCCATAGCAGCTTGCAGTTTATTTCCTTTCAATTTCAGCAGACAAACATTGCCAGCAGTCTATTTCAATTTGTCTCCTCACAGCCACCATAGTTATCTTCATTTTACCACGTGGCTTCTGAGTCAGCTGTGTGTCAGGAGGCAGATACTTTCTTCTTGTGCTAATCAGGCTCTTCCCTGTTTGCTGCAAACAGATAAATTGCTGGAAGACAGAGGCCAAAGGGTGGGGGTGGCTGGGTGGGTGGTGCTGCATTCGGTGTATAAGATGCACCCAAGTTTTCACCCTCTTTTTGGGGGTAAAAAGGTGCGTCTTACACTCCGAAAAATACGGCAACCAAGGAGAGAAGCAATCTAGGTATAAGGAGAAATTTCCTAACAGTGAGATCAATTACTGTAACCAGTGGAATGGCTTGCCTTCAGAAATTGTGGGTGCTCCATCACTAGAGGCTTTTAAGAAAAGACTGGGTAGCCATTTGTCTGGAATGGTATAGGATACTGATGGCTAACCTTTTTGTTGTCATGTGCCAAAAACACACGCACGCACCCATAATGCAACGCACACACGAACCCCCCCTGTGCATCCCACCCCCGCCCCTGTGTGTGCGACCCCCCACATGCACCCCGCACATGCGTGCATGACCCCCATGTTCCCCCTGTCCCCCACGTATGCGCACACAACCCCCGTGTGCACGCATGACCCCCATGTGCATGCAACCCCTGCACGTGCATCCCACCCCTGAGCATGTGCATGCATCTACTGCATGTGCCCTGCCCCCTGCGCATGCGCGGCAGAGTCCCAAAATCCAGCTGGCTGGCAGGAGGCACGCACGCATGCGCAGTGGAGCTGAGCTGGGGTGACGGCTCGCGTACCCGTAGAGAAGGCTCTGCATTCAACCTGTGGCGCGCGTGCCATAGGTTCGCCATCACGGGTATAGGATCTCTTGCTTGAGTAGGGTCCTGAACCTAGAAGACCTCCAAGGTTTGTTCTGACTCTGTTATTCTTTATTCGGTTTGGAGTACACGTAACTCTTCTATCTGAAACTTAATCATGAGGCCCATGTTCTTAAGGAGTCCTTTGAAAACTCTTTTCCCTTCTTACAGATTACAGATTATTAGAGTTGGAAGGGACCTTGTAGGTCATCTAGCCCACCCCCCCACCCCCCCACCCCGCTCAAGCAGGAGTCCCTACACCATTTCGGACAAATGGCAGTCCAATCTCCCTTTGAAAGTCTCAAGTATTGGATGGAGCAGTCACAATCTCCACAGGCAAGCTGTTCCACTCCAAATTCCCTTCTCGAAATTCCAATTCCCACACAGGTGCTCACTGTTCTGTATGAACATCACCTGTTTTGCAGATTCATTTTTCTGCTTTGAATTTCTTTGCTACTTCTAAGTCTTCCAAAGCTGAACTGAACAATTATTTCCACTTATTCATGCTAAAGAAAGTGGGGAAATCTTTTTACATGCACTTGCCAAATGATGGCATAAGATCAACTGAGAAAACACTTTTTCATCCCTATTTTCTAAAATGTTCTCCCTCAAATGTAATTGAAAACAGAATCCATATCGTGTAAAACCATTTAGGTAACCTTGGAGATTAACTCAGAGAATTTCATTGGCAGCTGGTAACATTTCCTGCTTATTCTGCGAATAAACTATCCTGGGAAAGTGCATGAGATGTTGCCAGCTTTCTTGTTGGAGTTTGGTTCATTCCTTGTTGCAATCAAAACTGTTCTTTATTTTTTTTAAAAAAAGAATTTTTGTGTGATATAAGAGAAAATACAAATTTTCCCGATTGCCAGATAGTCATTGAAAGAGATCAGTTGGAATGATGTAAAGACATGGGGGAAAATGTCAGGGTGATATGAAAATATTTTGGCCCCTTTCTGTACACTTGGGCTAACCTTTTTTTTAAAAAAAAATTCCTAATTAGCCAAATGAGGGTTTAATTAAATCTCAAAATGCTGCCTATGCTGCCGTAAAGACAATAAAAGTAGTCTGTAAAATGAGAGCTAGACAAAAATGGTTCAAATGAAAAGCCAAATGGGATCAAGGCCAGCAGCTGCTCAGCCTTCACCATTCTTCCTGGGTTCCTAAAACTAAGAATTTCTAGGACCTAGAACTAAGGAGGTATTTCCTGACAGTGAGAACAATTAACCAGTGGAACGGCTTGCCTCCAGAATTTAACAGATTAACAGAGTTGGAAGGGACCTCGCAGGTCATCTAGTCCAACCCCCTGCCCAAGCAGGAAACCCTACATCTGGCTCTACCTAGGATCGAGCTCACAACCTCCTGATTATGAGGCAAGAGCTCCACCTCAAATTTGTGGGTGCTCCATCACTGGAGGTTTTTAAGAAAATATTGGACAACTATTTGTCTGAAATATATTTATAGAGTCTCCTTCTCAACAGCAGCATTCTAGGAGAATCTTGTATTTGGTTTCATGAGAACTTCTAACAACTTAGAAGAACCAAGAGAGAAGAATATTTGTAGCTCAGGGTTGAAATCAAGGGTCCTTGGTGCTCTAGAAGTTGTGGATGCTGCGACAATGGAGGTTTTTAAGAAAAGATTGGACAACCATTTGTCTGAAATGATATAGGGTCTCCTGCTTGAACAGGGGGTTGGACTAGATACAGGGGTCTCCAACCTTGGCAACTTTAAGACTTGAGGACTTCAAGGAACTCTGGGAGTTGAAGTCCACAAGTCTAAAAGTTGCCAAGATTGGAGACCCCTGGAATAGAAGACCTCCGAAGTTCCTTCCAACTCTATTATTCTGTACTGTTCCTTCTGTACTGGAGATACATTTTCAACTTCCCCTTTGAGAAAACAGCAGTTCCATCAGGAATGGGTTCCTAAATCAAGATGACAGTTCTCACGCAGGACAGTTGGCATTTCTGAATTTTTCATCAGCGTGAACTCAAAGGAAAGACCCAAAATGAGCAAATGTCTGATGGGCTGGAATTAATTGAGACCTGGGTCCACAATCTGTTTCCCTCAGAAAGGAGGGGAGGAGAGAGAGAGAGAGAGAGAGAGAGAGAGAGAGAGAGAGAGAGAGAGAGAGAGAGAGAGAGAGAGAGAGAGCTTTTACCCTGGCAGAGAGCAGGGGAAGTTTTTTATACATAACTGATGAACATGCATATGGCATCTCCTAAAAATGTCCCAATACAAGAATCAGCTTCAGTTCTAAAGTCAGTCAGTCATTTTTTTCCCCATCAAAACTACAGAAATACAGTCTTGTTGGGAGAAACTTTCCTGCATGGTTGTTAAAAACTGAGCAAAGCAAAACTCAAAATACTTCGGAATAACTCCCCATCAGCAG
This sequence comes from Diadophis punctatus similis, assembly GCA_023053685.1. Lineage (NCBI taxonomy): Eukaryota > Metazoa > Chordata > Lepidosauria > Squamata > Dipsadidae > Diadophis > Diadophis punctatus. The sequence continues at coordinate 13,566,126 of JALIGW010000017.1, forward strand.
TTTCAAAGGTGCAGGCAAAGTATTTTTGAAAATGATAATCACAACATTTTTTTTGACACTATTTCAGAAAGTGGAGATCTTGCTGTTTTTTTGGGTGATTCAGTCACCTGCTTTCGCCATCACGTTTTTCTCTCCTGTGTCGTTGCGATACTAACTTCCTACCTGTAAGAGGTATGTATAATTAACTGAAAAATCGAAAATCGAAAACCGTAGGACTGGGTGACGGAACAAAAGCCAACTTTAAGGGCAAAGGGAGGGAAAATAATATTTTGCATTGAAATGTATAGTGAATTACGGATCTTTGCTAACTTTTAACAAGATTAAATTTCTTGGCATTTCAAAATCTGAAATGTTTATTGTCTCACAAGTTTTGGATGGATTATACTTCATAGGAGGCTTATTTAATAATAAATGCTTTTGATTTTTAAGGTGTCACAAAACTCACTGGGGGCAAAAAGCTAATTCTATCCTTATAGTAACCAAGAACTTTAATGATCTTTCAAGTGGAGTTTATCGGGGAATATATCCTGTTTTTAGCAATGGATAAGTGAGAACTGAGGTCAGTCTTAGCACATTCACACATGTCATCAGAAATAAGATGGAAGGAACATGACATTTTCAAAGAAAGAACAAGTAAAAGAGAAATCGAAACTATCCAGAGAAATAAAATGTGTAGCTTTTAAAGGTCTAGAACTGATATATTATATTCAATTATATTCAAGGTTATCAGCACATCCAAGTCTATGTTGCAAGCATTCACTGTTTATATTTTTTTTGCATATTATTTAAAGCAAATACACACAAACACAGACACTTTTCCCTAACTTATATGCATGGTAATGGTTTTGGAGAAAAAATAATACAAAATGCAGTATACTGGATTCATCCCAAAAATGAATTTTCTATCATAATTTCTGTGGCTTCTCCAATTAATCCTCTTTTTTTCTACACCCCTTCCCCCCCCCCCCTTTAAATGATATTAGGTTGCTGCACATGAGGATTACTGCGGCTTTATCCCACAAGGCAAACCCATTGAAACTTATTATAAAGAAGGACACATGCTTGCACATGTGACTGCATGCATGTTCCCATGCATATGAGCAGGAACTGTGCATGAATACCTGAGGCAATAGATCTTGCCCTTTCTAGCTGTAACATTTGTCAGAACATTGTAAAAACATCATGAAATGTAATATAGGTGTGTGTGTATGTGTATATTTCTGACAAATGAACTGAGTCTCAAAAATAGAAGGATACTCATTTTAAAACGAATTAACATTTTGATGTTTCATAGATAGTATTAATTCAGAATGGTTCCCCAAGTCTTTATCACAGAAATCTTTATGAAATATTTTCTCCATAGGTGCTTGTCAGTGGGCCTCCTTCCTTCCTTCCTTCCTTCCTTCCTTCCTTCCTTCCTTCCTTCCTTCCTTCCTTCCTATCCTACTTTCCAGAAAACCCCTGAACAGACATAATCTACAACACAATGTTGTCCTCTATTATCCTTATTTTTTCCATTCATCGTTTAGGGAAATATATAATGTCACACTTCCTAATCCTATAGGATAGCCAGAATGCAAACCCAAATAGAGACAAAATTCTTACATTGGAGAAACTACTTGAACAAGATACAGTACATTATCAGGAAGATTCAAAAGAAAATACATAGAAATGTTTTAAAAAGACAAGTACCGGTAGACATGCATCATTCCATTTATAAATTGGAATGAGAAACTGAGATTTACAGATTTGCTCACACCTAGAGATGTTTACTCAAAAGTAAGATTCCTTGAATACAGCGAGACATGTGATTGCAATCTAAAGATTAAAATTCTAGAATAGCACACTCATATGTGACCTTGTGCAGTATAATGGTTAAAGTCTTGAACTATAACCAGGAAGACACAGGTTCAAATGAATTTCACATAAGCTGAGGTTTGGGCCAGCCATAGTTGCTCAGCCTAAGATATTCATTAATATGCCAATTTATTTATTCTGCTTCTTAATAGCTGCTCTCGCAAATAGCAAAGAAATCAATCACGCTTACAATCAAATAAAATCAGCCTTGTTTTTCAGCAATTTTCCAAATGAGATTGCTTCACAAAACTGCCATTAGCTCTCATGTTGTAATAGGAGGTGTCATACATAACATCTTTGACTTTTCCCCCTAGTTATTAAAAAACACATTTTTCCTCATTTATTCTGACTAAAGAGGGAAAAAAAGAAATTCACCCAATCACAACTGTTTTTTTTTTAAACAAAGATATTCTGCCTGCCAATGTATAGGATTACTCAAAAAGAATATGCCACATATCCAGATCTGCCATTTTCAAGACCCAGTCATCTTTCAGCAGGAGAAAACAACACTTTCAAAAAAGAACAGATGTTTGGGGAAATGTGCATGGGAAATACATACATTAAAAGAAAGGTGTGCAAAGATCGGGCAAGTGTCTTTGCAAACCTTTTGGGCCAATTTTATCAACACTGGGAAAAACAAGATGAGGTCAGTGAGCTGAGGAATTTGTATTTTGTATTTGTATTTGTTTATTTTGTCAAGCATAAATGAATATAAGCAAAGTACAAACAGTAAAACATGATTGAATATATATATAATATTACAAGCATGAATAAGAGTAGAAGAGGTATGAATATATGGGTACATTAGGACAGGAACGGTAGGCACGATTGTGCGCTTATGCACAATTATGAATTCAAAAGGAATAAAATGGGATGGATTGTCTTTGATTTAAAGTGGTAGAAGCCCTTCACCCACTTTCTCTCCCTGGTGTGGATTCTCTTCTTATTGCTGTTCCTGTCTGATTCCTTCCCTTCCTGTAAATATACTTATACTTATTTTTGTGGAGCTTTTCATCTCTCATTTTCTTCCATTTCCCCCTTCCCTTCTCACATTATCTATTCCAGAATGGGGGCTGTTGGACAGGGTCCTCTGTGTGCCGGTGTGTTTTAAGCATGATGCCCCTATGCGTAGATAACATTTAAATGGAACTAACGCTACCTCATCACTTGTTTGGAAGGTTTATCAGTAGCAGCAGATAATTGGTTTTCACTTTCTGAACAGGGAATGGCGGCTTTTCCTAGCCTCCTAATTAAAGAAGAAGAAGAAGAACCTTATAGTTTTATTTGTGTTTCTGAGAGTTTCCTTCAACTCTGTGAAATAGCCTTGGGCTGCAGTGCATCACAAAAATCACAGAATTTTAGAATTGGAAGGTACCCCCAAGGAGCCACTAATTGAATCCTCTGCAATGGGCATGAAAACAAATCCCTGGAAGGTAGATGGCAGCCTTTTCCATCCCCCAGAGATGGAAAACTTCCATAGGTTGCATCTCCATCTCCGTATCTAGTGTTGTACAGATCTGGCAATGTATGAATTCATACACATCACACACAGAGAGAAGGTTGCAAATCGGTTGCATATGCAGGGTTTGAATATAAAGTCAGGATTCCCCCATGCAAACATTCTTTGTAGCAGCTGAATTGGAAGGCCTCAAATGCTTCATGACAAACTCCTAAAACATATGAAGAACGGTTGCAGCAACTGGGTATGTCTAGCTTAATGAAAAGAAGGATCAGGGGAGACATGATAGCAGTGTTCCAATATCTCAGGGGTTGCCACAAAGAAGAGGGAATCAAACTATTCTCCAAAGCACCTGAAGGTAGAACAAGAAGCAATGGGTGGAAACTAAACAAGGAGAGAAGCAACTTAGAACTAAGGAGAAATTTCCTGACAGTGAGAACAATTAATCCGTGGAACAGCTTGCCTCCAGAACTTGTGAATGCTCCAACACTGGAGGTTTTTAAGAAGATGTTGGATAACCATTTGTCTGAAGTAGTGTAGTGTTTCCTGCCTAGGCAGGGGGTTGGACTAGAAGACCTCCAAGGTCCCTTCCAACTCTGTTGTTGTTGTTGTTGTTGTTGTTGTTGTTGTTATTATTATTATTATTATTATTATTATTATTATTATTATTATTATTATTATTATTATTATTATTATTATTATTATTATTATTATTATTATTATTATTAACTCCCTTGCAGGATCCAATCTGGGTTGGTCACCGGGACCAGAGGTTGAATCTTCTGAGCTTTCAGGACTCGTACTGGAGTTCATCCTCAGGGAACTTCTCTCTCATCAGCTGCTACCAAAAACGTTTGCATTATCCTGGGACATGCATCATCCTTCATTTGTGAGAAACTCTCTTTTTTATCTCTTTATTTATTTATTTATGACTGATTTGGGCTATTAAAGATCTTACTTTCAAGTTTGCGGACATCTATTCTTAGACTGCTTGGTAGTGTCATTCTTGCTCCAGGTTTTCATCTAGTTTCTCTTATTCTGTGCAACATTATGCCATATCCTGTTGGCTTCTCTGTAACGGGGTGCCAGGGCAAATTAGGCTGGGCTCATCGGACTGTTTCCGAATCAGGTGCAGCCATCACATGGCCTCTCTAGCAGACGGCGAGATGGGACTCCAATGTTATTGTAATCTCTTTCCTTGAGGTTGAACCAAAATGACTCCCTTGGATTACCTATCTCATTTGGAAGGAGGGAGAAAGAGAGGCGAGAGAAGGAGAGAGGAGGAGAGAGAAGAGAGGGAAAAAGAGAGAGAGAGAGAGAGGAGAGAGGAGGAGAGAGGAGGAGAGAGGAGAGAGGAGAGAGGAGAGAGGAGAGAGGAAAGAGAGAGAGAGAGAGGAGAGAGGATGAGAGAGGAGAGAGGATAGAGGGAGAGGGAGAGGGAGAGGAGGAGAGAGGAGAGAGGAAAAGAGAGAGAGAGAGGAGGAGAGAGGAGAGAGGAGAGAGGAGAGAGGGAGAGAGAGAGAGAGAGAGAGAGAGAGAGAGAGAGAGAGAGAGAGAGAGAGAGAGAGAGAGAAAGAATGTATGATTGCTTTTGTCATTACTAATTTGGTGCTTTTATTTTTTGCTTTTATTAACTTGATACAAAAAAAGATATAAAACTAAACAACATTAAAAACAAAAAAAAGACCAATCATCACTACCCTACAAGGCCTATGTATATCAGACATATACATTTATAATTTTTCTACACCATCGTTACAGTAAAAGGAAACCATATCTCATTATAGTCATTCAAAGCTAATCTATCTTGGTTAAATAATTTGTTTGTAAGTTGTTAATAGCAGCAACTCTGCAAATCATTGAATGGTGGTGGTCACATGTTTATTTTTCCAGTGCTGAAAAAGAAGCTTTTTCAGCATGTAGATTCCACTGTCTTTGCCCAAATGTCAACTTTTATGCAATGAGAAAAGAGTTCAAAGGGATTTTCAAGGAAGAAATGACAAACTGAAGATAAAAAGGTAAAGGTAAAAGTTCCCCTCGCACATATGTGCTAGTCGTTCCTGACTCTAGGGGGCAGTGCTCATCTCTGTTTCAAAGCCGAAGAGCCAGCACTGTCTGAAGACGTCTCTGTGGTCATGTGTCCGGCATGACTAAATGCCAAAGGTGCATGGAACGCTGTTACCTTTCCACCAAAGCGGTCCCTATTTTTCTACTTGCATTTTTATGTGCTTTCAAACTGCTAGGTTGGCAGAAGCTGGGACAAGTAATAGGAGCTCACTCCGTTACATGGCGCTAGGGATTCGAACCGCTGAACTGCCGACCTTTCTGATTGACAAGCTCAGCATCTTAGCCACTGAGCCACCATGTCCCCTTAAACTGAAGATAGCTGCACTTAAAGCAGATCCAGAGATTGCGGTGGAACAAAGAGACAGCAAGTAGCCTTGAGTTCACCAATGAATGCTCCGTACAGTTGCTCCTCCCAAGAGACATCAATACAGCATCTTTGGCAGGTTTAGACGAAGGAATGGTCATCTTCTTCAAACTGTGGTTGGCATTCTTGCAAGGAAAATAAGTTCGCATGCTTCCTTTTATAATTACTTTTTGAAATTACCTTCAGTTCTTAGTTAAAGAATTTAAAATACAAGTTTAAGGACCTTTTTTAAAAAAAAAACTGTAATAAGCAGCAAAAAGGTAATCAAAACTCGGATTTTAGAAAATTGCAAATGAACTAAGAGTCCAGATAAGTTTGAAATAAGATTTTCGTGTTTATTATAAGAATCCGTTCCATGGGAAAATACTTTCATTTTGATTTTTTTTTAAATAAAAAAAGCATGATAGGATGGGACTTTGAAAGTTGGACACTAGAGGGAACTAGAAGGAAATAAATATTGCAATTATAGGAGAAGAGCACTTAAATTTGACTTACTAATGCAGAATGGAGCAAAATTCTTCGACATTTGGCATAGTGGAAGGTAGTTTTGAACAATGGACCAAGAAATTAAGAATGTCTGACTCTGTTGATAGACTGTGTTTCAAAGATGTTATGGAAGAGGACCACGTTTTCCCAGACAGGACTGGGATTAATCTGAAAGTGGATTTAAAAATGAAAAGCTACAAAAATGTTATGGGGGAAAAAAGATGCTATGCTGGACATACAAAAGAAGTCATCATCCCATGTTGAAGGAAAAAAGCTGTGTGTCTACTTAGTACTTGGCAGCCTTTAGATTCATTTGTCCCAATCTTTCCATTTTGGAATGTAAACTGTGAAAGTATCAAGAGGTCATGCAAGGATAATGTCCTACATCAATGAAGATGGTTTGATTTCTTCCCATCCTGGGCAATACTGCTTGCTTTTCACAGGTAGGCCTACACTAACTTTCATACATCTATCCAGATTTCCTCTCCTCAACTGCTGAGATCTCAAGAGAGTCATCCTTCCTTTACTCTGAACCTGGATAACAAAGCAGATCCTGAGTCACAAGCAACTAATATTCATATTCATATTCATATTCATATTCATAGCCTTAGTAAGACCACACCTAGAGTACCGCATCCAGCTTTGGTCACCACACTATAGAAAAGATGTTGAGACTCTAGAAAGAGTGCAGAGAAGAGCAACAAAGATGATTAGGGGACTGGAGGCTAAAACCTATGATGAACGGTTGCAGGAATTGGGCATGGCTAGTCTAGAGAAGAGAAGGACCAGGGGAGACATGATAGCAGTCTTCCAATATTTGAGGGGTTGCCACAGAGAGGAGGGGATCAAGCTATTTTCCAAAGCACCTGAAGGACAGACAAGGAATAATGGATGGAAACTGATCAAGGAGAGATTCAACCTGGAAATAAGGAGAAATTTTCTGACAGTGAGAACAATCAACCAATGGAACTGTCAGTGTTCCAGGAAACACCCCCATCAAAATAAAACTCTGAGGCTAGAAGTTCCTCAAAGTTCCAATTTATTAGAGATGTCGTGTTGGCACATCTGCGGAAACCCGAATCTGAAAGCTTCCAGGGTTTCCCCACCCAGTTGAAAGTTCACAACCCTGCCCCACACTCACAAGCTCATCACATGGTCCAATCAAATGTTCACACTCAACTGAATATGGTCTCCATGTAGGTGCAGGCATTTGTCCTTGAATAAAGAATTTTGTTATGACTAAGTTTCTACTGCTCCAACAAAAAAAAAACCCTCCCAATTTCCCATGCTAAAATATGTGGCAGTTGAAGCAAATAGAAATAATGGCTTCCAAGTCTGACAGGAACAGCTTGCCTTCCAAAGTTGTGGGAGCTTCATCACTGGAGACTTTCAAGAAGAGATTGGACTAGATGACATATAAGGTCCCTTCCAATTCTGTTAATCTGTTAAATATCTGCTTTCATCATGCATTATGTTCCTTGGAACTGATGAATTGGATTGAACTCCAAGAAAGCTAATGTCTCAGTAAATTTGCAAAGCTTTGAAAGTGACCCAGGAGTCTTTGCTTAATTTTTCTATGAATGTTGTAAAAACAACAACAACAACAACAACAACAACAACAACAACAACAACTCAGAGAATGATGCAGAGATGAGACTGGATATACTTGTATGAATTTGCAGGGGAAAGAGACAAGACAAGAGACTTCACTAGTCTCCTACCATCCCTTGAGTTAAGGTAGAAGACAATGAAACTTTAAAGCCCCATCTTACTTTAGAAGTATGAACTAGGCAATGATAGTTCCAAAGAAGCAACTCATGAGATAGGAAGAGGACTTCTCATTGGTCCAAGACCTTCCCAAGTGGTCACAACCCTATCCATTCAGCCTCTGGAAAGCCATTGAACTAGTCACGTAAGTATCACTCTGATGATCCTCAGAACAATGCAAGCTATGATAATTACTTAGCCTATCACTCCACAGAACCTCTCAGATCTATGCAGGAAGGGTAGCTGCCAAGTTATACTCCAACTACAATAAAACCATTGACCTGGAGAACAGTTTGGTAAGATAACAAGAGAGGCTTGATTGCAGTTCAGTATCTGTCATGGTCCACTGTCCAAATTGATTGCTTCATTGTAGCTAAAAGAAAGGCCAGCCTGGGCAAAAACTGTTGAAGCAGAGTTGTCTGCATAAGCATGGAAAACCATGAGCAAGCAAGATTGTAAGTGGGAGGTTTAGGGGGAGAACATTGGAGAATAACGCCACCCCAATGCCCTGACTCAGCCCTATAAGATTAAAAAAGGAGTCATGCTCAGATGAAACTGTTAGAATATTCATGACTGGGAGAGTCATGGCAACAAGGTCAGCCAATGAATAGGCATAGCAACTAAGTCAGCCAATGGGAGCTTAAACGCACCTGAGTCTGTGCAGAGAATTGAAACTGAAACTTAAGCTAGAAGGCTGGGTGTGGCTCAGCCCACTCTGTACTCTGTCTGCTCTGAACGCTGAACTAGAAACTGCTTGTAACTGCTGCTACATTAAAGAAGAACTCTGCTACTGGTATTGTAAATACTCATCTGTTATTATGTATATAAAGAAGTTAATGAATCCAGCTGAATCAGTTATTTGTGTGTGCTTCTGGATTTGATTTATGCAACAAACTCTGACAGAAACATTGTTGGATACAGAGGTGGTATTCAGCAGGTTCTAACCAGTTCTGGAGAACAGGTAGAGGAAATTTTGAGTAGTTTGGAGAACGGGTAAATACCACCTCTGACTGGCACCGCCCCCATCGATTCTCTGCCTCCCGAGTCCCAGCTGATTGGGAGGAAATGGGGATTTTGCAGTAACCGTCCCCTGGAGTGGGGGGGGAATGGAGATTTTACAGTATCCTTCCCCTGCTACGCCCACTAAGCCACGCCACGCCCACTAAACCACACCCACAGAACCGGCAGTAAAATTTTTTTGAATCCCACCACTGGTTGGATATGAATCCCATACTCAAAATTTGTCTGTCTTCCTTTCTTCCTTCCTTCCTTCCTTCCTTCCTTCCTTCCTTCCTTCCTTCCTTCCTTCCTCCCTCCCTCCCTTCCTCCCTCCCCCCTCCCTCCTTCCTTCCTTCCTCCCTCCCTTCTTTCTCTTCCTCCCCCTCCTCCTCCCTCCCTCTCTCCCACTGTTCTTTCTCCTTCCCTCCCTCCCTCCCTCCCTGCCAGCATTTGAGGGAAGAAGTGTCTTGAATAACTATCCAGGCATTGGGTACACAACAGTGAGGATTTTAAGGCTGATGGATGTGAGCCAATCTAACCAGGTGGATGCTCCGTGCAAACTGCCTTTGTTGCAAGGTCTTGTGGCAGAAGTGAGATTAGCCATGGGATTTATTTGCCAAATTTATAGATCTGCCTTTTGTCAGGACGATTTTTATATTGTTCTTAACTGTGGTGGCAGTCTATAAATTACACTTGATCATATGCAGACACACGCAGACACACACACGCACGCTTTTGAAAGAAGCTGGAGAAATATGCAGCTTGAAGCAAATGCCAAGCCCAAGAAAAGGAAAGATATTCTGAGCCACAGCAGAAATACACTCACATTTAGGCTTGGTAAGATTTTCAAAGACATAAAATTTGGTGACATGCTGTCATTATCTACTTATCCATGGAGTTATCTCCAAATGTTTTCACTTTCTGGAAATTGTCTTAGTAATCTTGCAGTATTTCTATCTTTCCTCCCTCCCTCCCTCTCTGTAAAATATCTTGTCAAAGATTCCCTTCCCCACTTTCGAGATTTTTTTGAAATAACTTTGCTTTACCTCCATACTATTTTCTTCTTAAATAATAACTTGGCAACTGGGTCATTTTTTTTTGCACAGATGCATAGTTTTATCACTGTTAAAATGCTGTAAGAAACAGGTTATGGGACACCCAATGGAAAATTTGGGGCTTAAGCTTTGTGTGGCAGAGACAAACTAATTTTGCACAACTGATGATGATGATGATGATGATGATGATGATGATGATGATGATGATGGGATGTGAATGTCCTCCAGGACTCAACTGCGTCTTTGGGTATCAGTGAGTGACATGGAAAAGATTGAAGAAGGTAACTTTGTAATAGCTAACAGGCACAATATTCATATTTCTTCGGGACAGAAAAGTCCATCCCCAGACTAACGGAACCGCAGACTAAAGGAACCGCAGAAAAAACCAACTCCATGGTGGAACAGATCTTCGCTGTTATGTGGACTACCAACAAGCTTTAGTGCTTCCATCCATTCCGTTAGGGACATGGATGTGGGTGCTTCTGTGGGCAGTTCTGGCATTGGGATGAATTCCTGTCCGCTGGTGACTTGGAAAGGTGTCAATCCGGTACTGCTGTGTACTGCGTTGTTGTATGTTACTTCTGCAAATGGCAGCAGTTCCGCTCAGTTGGCTTGTTGGTAGCCCACATAACAGCAAAGATACTGTTCCACCATGGAGTTGGCTTTTTCTACGGTTCCGTTAGTCTGGGGATGGAACGTGGCAAACGATGCTTTGTCATAGGGATTTACTGATGTCTTTTTTTTGTCCTTGGTTCTGGAAGGGTGTTTAAAGCTTTTATTGGTTGTGAGGATAATCCTACGATAGTGCTTACATTAGTGATTTTGTTTTCTTCCTCAAGAAGTTGGGAAACCATGCCACAAGGAACATGGCATCATCTAGTTTGGGTCCTTAAGATTGGCTATTCCTGAAACAGATAAGAGTTGCAAAGTCAAGTGCCAAATATGGGATGAGAAAAACTCATAGCTATGGGCATATGAACAAAATCTGGCTAAAAGGATGTCCCAGGTATCTCCAGAACTTCAGCCTGCTGTGTTAGCTGTGCTTCATCAGTTCCTGTGCAGAAGAAGTGTGAAGGTCTTTCCTTTCCTCCACTGACCATCTCTCTTCTCAGGAAGAACACAGAAACATTTCATTCACAACAGCTTGGTTAGTGATTGTGTACCATCTGACCCATCCACTGTGATTATTAAGTTCGCAGATGATACCACTGTACTGGGTCTTATTACAGGTGGAGACGAAGCAGCGTACAGGGGGGAGGTTCAAAAATTATCCACATGGTGCTCAGAAAACAACCTGCACCTGAACATCAGCAAGACAAAGGAGATGGTGCTGGACTTCTGGAAGAAGAGAGAGGAACCTGCCCCACTTTACATCGAGGGGGGCTGTGTGGAGAGAGTCCCCTCCTTCAAATTCCTGGGAGTCTATCTCAGCGAAGATCTCACCTGGAGAAACAACACAAGCCAGGTGGCCAGAAAAGCCCAACAGAGACTCCACTTCCTCAGAGTCTTGCGAAAAAACAAAGTGGAGCAACAACTGACGACCTCCTTTTACCGGTCCACAATAGAAAGCGTCCTCACTTATTGCATTACAATATGATATGCTGGCATGACAACCGCGGATAGAAAGACATTACAGAGGGTGATGAGCACAGCACAAAACATCATGGGCTCTCCCCTGATATCACTAGATGAAATCGCTAGGACTCACTGCCTTAGAAAAGTGAGGAAAATCCTCAGGGACGACTCACACCCTGGTCAGTACTTCTTTATTCTCCTGCCTTCGGGCAGGAGATATAGAAGCATAGGCAGCCATACAAACAGGCTAAAGAACAGGTTTTATCCACGGGCTATCAGACTCTTGAATGAAAAATAACTCTATAACAACATAGTACAATTGACTTGCGAGCCTGGCGCGACGTGCAATAAGTTCATATGTTGCAATATGATTGGGTGTTTGTTAGCAGGATTCACTGGGCTAGGGATTTTTTTTGTCTTTCACTGTGGGTTGTATTGTGTTGGGGGCGGGGTGCATGAAGGGAGGCTCAGCCAATCTCATTGTATACATGTTGTACTCTGACAATAAAGGTTTGAATTGAATTGAAATTGAAATTGAAAAGAACTGATTTCATTCAAAGGAGATGAACATGAATTTAGCAGCAGGAAGATACTCTGAAAAAGGGAAAAAATTGTGCTATTCAAAATCTTAAAAGATGATGCAGTAAAAGTGCTACACTCAATTTGCCAGCAAATTTGGAAAACTCAAGAGTGGCCACAGGATTGGAAAAGGTCAGTTTACATTCCAATTCTAAAGAAAGGCAATGCCAAAGAATGTTCAAACTACCGCACCATTGCACTCATTTCACATGCTAGCAAAGTTATGCTCAAAATCTTACAAGTTAGGCTCCAGCAGTATGTGGATCGAGAACTACCAGAAGTACAGGTAGGATTTTGAAGAGGCAGAGGAACTAGAGATCAAATTGCCAACATACGCTGGATCAAGGAAAAAGCTAGGAAGTTCCAGAAAAACATCTACTTCTGCTTCATTGACTATACTAAAGCCTTTGATTGTGTGGATCACAACAAATTGTGGCGAGTTCTTAAAGAGATGGGAGTACCAGACCATCTTGAGAAACCTATATGCGGGTCAAGAAGCAACAGTGAGAACTAGACATGGAACCACTGATTGGTTCAAAATTGGAAAAGGAGTTTGGCAAGGCTGTATACTGTGACCCTGCCTATTTAACTTATATGCAGAGCACATCATGAGAAAGGCGGGGCTAGATGAATTACAAGTTGGAATTAAGATTGCTGGGAGAAATATCAACAATCTCAGATATGCAGATGATACCACTCTAATGGCAGAAAGTGAAGAGGAACTAAAGAGCCTCTTGATGCGGGTGAAGAAGGAGAGTAAAAAAGTTGGCTTGAAATTCAACATTAAGAAAACTAAGATCATGGCATCTGGCCTCTCAATTCCTGGCAAATAGATGGGGAAGAAATGGAGGTAGTGACAGATTTTATTTTCCTGGGCTCCAAGATCACCGCAGATGGGGACTACAGCCAAAAATTTAAAAGATGCTTTGCTCCTGTGGCAAAGCTAGACAGCATACTAAAAAGCAGAGACATCACCCTGCCAACAAAAGTGTGTATAGTCAAGGCTATGGTTTTCCCAGTTGCAATGTATGGCTGTGAAAGTTGGACCATAAGAAAAGATGAGCGCCAAAGAATTGAGGCCTTTGAACTATGGTGCTGGAGAAGACTCCTGCGAGTCCCTTGGACTGCAAGGCGATAAAACTGGTCAGTCCTAGAGGAGATCAACCCTGACTGCTCTTTAGAAGGCCAGATCCTGAAGATCAAACTCAAATACTTTGGCAACCTAATGAGAAGGAAGGACTCACTGGAGAAGAGCCTAATGCTGGGAACGATTGAGGGCAAAAGAAGAAAGGACGACAGAGAATGAGGTGACTGGATGGAGTCACTGAAGCAGTCGGCATGAGCTTAAATGGACTCCAGAGGATGGTAGAGGACAGGAAGGCCTGGAGGAATGTTGTCCATGGGGTTGCGATGGGTCGGACACAACTTCGCAACTAACAAGAACAACAAGAACACTCTGAAAATGGGGGAAAATTGTGAATTAGATTTAGATTTAGATTTATTATTAGAGTTGGAAGGTCAATCATTAGGCTGACTGGTCTGTAGTTCAGTGGTCCTCAACTTTTCTGGCTTTGTGGATCAACGGGGTGGGGTGGGGGTAGAAATGGTTCAGTGAGAGTGGCAGGCATGTGTGAACATTTTATTACAAATTAGCACAAATGCAGCTTCACACATGAGTGCCCACCACGTGCGCGAATGGAGCTGCACAAGTGTGCGCACCAGCCGCTTGTGCGGCCCAGTTTCAAACGGGCCACAGCCCAGAATTGGGATACAGCCTGGGAGTTGGGGACCCCTGAATTAGACAACTCCCTTTGAAATATGCATCATTTCCTCTGAGTTGATTTGCCTCTGAAATTTAAAGTCTCCATAAATCTGAGCTATGAAATGAAGATTTAACAATGCCAGAAGCATTGAATGATTGATCATGGATCATTTTGTAGGCCCATTGAGTTCAATGGTGGGACCTAAGTGGGAGATCAAAGAGCAGCACAGATTTGCCTACTGATTTGAATGCTAATTTGTAATAAAATGCATTAAGGGAAGTTTGTAACTCCTGAGCATGGAGATAGCATTGTGGGAGAGCAGAAGTCCTTGTTCTATCAGCCTTATAAAAGCCAACAAGCAGGGTAGGTAAAAATGAATATTTTAACCCCAAAAGGAACAATCCATTGCTAGAAAGAGATGTAGAGACTTCCAGAACTTTACCATACATACTATTTCCTGTGCTTCTTCCACCTCCCATTCTTGACCATAAAGGTAAAAAAGTTTCAACTACTTTCCCTCCTAAGTATTTCTGGAGGAGATCTTGTTATCTTAACCAATTTCAATCTAACCTTTGTTGGGCAACTTTTGGAGTCCAGATCTCTCTTTTTAGGGGAACTGTAAGGTCCGGCCTCTCCTCCTCATTCAAGAAAGTAAGAACTCTTGAAACTTGGCATTTCAAAAGGAACCTTTTATTGAACTGGAGTGATAGCAAGACAAAAGAAAGCAGGCTCTGAGGTCCCTCAGGCAATACAGTTAGGATAAAGGAATTAGAAACAGTCCACTGTGGATTCAGCCAATCCGCAGGTGTGAAGATGTTATTGTACCAGCTGCTCTGAGAACGCGATTTAATTTAATTTAATTTAATTAAAAGTTCTTATAGGCCGCCCAATCCCATAGGACTCAGGGTGGCGTACAGCAAGGATAAGAACAATACAATATAATAAAAAACAGTTTAAAAACATTACAAAAGTTAAAAACAAAAACCATTCATCCATGGGGAAAATCGATCTTCTTCACCCCGCCTGCTGGAAGAGCCATGTCTTTATGGCTTTGCGGAAGGCCAGTAGGGTGGGGATAGTCCGGATCTCTGGTGGGATTTGGTTCCAGAGAGATGGGGCTCCCACAGAGAAGGCTCTCCCCCGAGGTCCCTCCAACCGACATTGGATAAGGGAACTTTCTCAGGGTCATCCTCTACTGGCTTTTGGCCGAGACAACCCACACCGCCCTCCCTCCCCTTACATTCCCCAAAGGTGCGAAAATCCCAGGGCGCCTAGGTGCTGAGCTAAAGGTTATAAATCAATAGGATACAGGATATGGGGTACCTAAGGAAGAAAGCAATAAAGTAAATAATGTAACCGATGGTCCCCCCCTCCCCTTGAAGAATGGCAGAATCAGGGATCTGTCAGGAACGTTACTTTTCAGTTGGACCCTTCGAAACAGGATGCCTAACAGAGACCCAACCACCTCCATGCCAGTGGATTCTGGCAATCTTTCTTAGATGGTGAAGGAAAAACTAGCAGTAGGAACAACTAGAGTGACAGACTCTTGGCATCTTAGCCCTGCCCAGCATCTGTCGAACAAGTGTGTAAGCTGGAGCCATTTATGTAAACACTAAAAGCAAAATATTTAGTTTTTCGATAGTAAGATCGTTGAGAGGAATGGGGGGGGACAGAGATGTTCACATATTTGAAAACAAAATGACTCTGCTGTTTCCCTGCCATCTTCTCCTGTCAGTTGTCAGGATCAATCCTTTAGCTGTACAGATATAAAATAGTTGAACAGGCCTCTCCTAGCTAACCAGTATTGCACCTGAAGCTGGAAATCTGGCTACAGTCCAAACCTAATCACCATAAAAATCACTGAATTCGTTCAAAGGCCCTCAGTGACTTGGGTAGAAGCTTCTTCCCCTCATACTAAAAATAATAAAGCGGGGAGATTCTCTGAGGATCTGACTGTACTTTGGTATTGATTTCTCACAATGAAATATTCTCATCTGCAGATGAAGTTCATCCGTTGTGGGAGTTCCTTCTTCGTTCTTTTTCACTGACTTCAAAGTCTACTTGGTTATAATATCATGAATGCTGCTTGGCCAGAGTTATTTTAAAAAGACAACTCAAAGGAGAAACTGTTTCTCCCCAATTGAAAGCCACAAGTTTCCTTTGCGGTGCCTTCATGTATTGATCCAGATGAAATAAACCTACCATAATCCACTGCCAGCAATCCTCAGGCGGCTGATAGGATTTGAAGTCCAAAACAATGGTATAGCATCAGGTTACCTACCTATGGACTACACCGAACTAACAGGTGGAAGCTTGTCAAAGAGAGATCCAAGTCCAGGGGTGAAATCCAGCAGGTTCTAACAGGTTCCGGAGAACCGGTAGCAGAAAATTTGAGTAGTCCAGAGAACTGGCAAATACCACCTCTGGCTGGCCCCAGAGTGGGGTGGGAATGGAGATTTTGCAATATCCTTCCCCCAGGAGTGGGGGTGGGAATGGAGATTTTGCAGTATCCTTCCCCTGGAATGGGGAGGGAATGGGGATTTTGAAGTATCCTTCCCCTGGAGTGGGGTGGGAATGGAGATTTTGCAGTATCCTTCCCCTGGAGTCGGGAGGGAATTGGGATTTTGCAGTATCCTTGTCACGATGTGAATAATTGCCAGTTGTGCATCTCCACTATTTCTAGGTTTATTGTATTTCCTAATCAAGCAGACATGTGATATGTTTTACTACGCATGCGTGCATTCCAGGAGTTTTGTCTCCTCCTACTTTCCTTCTCCTTCGATGCCTCGCCCGAGGCAGACGTGAATCCTTAGCTGAGAAGATGTAGCTTATTAAAGGTTTATTCTTTTGTTACTTTTGTACTAAAATAAATATTTTTTTTAATTAGAATTGAATCTCGGTTTTATTTTCTAAGTACGAATGACTTCAGGGAAGCAAGATCCTAAATCGCCTCTTGATAGGAAAATTCCTATCTGTCAATCCTTCCCCTGGAGTGGGGTGGGAATGGAGATTTTGCAGTATCCTTCCCCTGGAGTGGGGTGGGAACGGGGATTTTGCAGTATCCTTCCCCTGCCATGCCCACCAAGCCACGCCCACCAAGCCACACCATGCCCACCAAGCCACACCCACAGAACCAGTAGTAAAAAAATTGGATTTCACCACTGGATCCAACCTAGAAGTAAGGAGAAATTTTCTGACAATGAGAGCAATTAATCAATGGAATAGCTTGCCATTGGGGTTGTGGATGCTCCATCACTGGAAGTTTTAAAAAATAGATCACTTGACTGGAATGATAAGAGGTTCCTGCCTTGAGCAGGAGATTGGACCAGAAGATGTTCCTCATGTATGATATCAATCCAGAAAAAAGTCTTCCATGGAGACAATTAATTGAACTTCAACAATACATTACCCAGTAATATTCTGTCAAAGAGCCTTCTACGGTGACGCGCTACATATCAGATTTCCTCTACTGCTGCATATTTTAGTGACCGCAGTACATGAATACTCTGGGTTAAAAAAAATGAGGGATAAGTTCCTTAACTAATCCAATGAAGAGAAGGACAGAATAGCAGTGTTCCACTATTTTGGGGGCTGCCACAAAGAAGAGGGAACCAACCTATTCTCCAAAGCACCAGAAGGCAGGCAATGGATGGAAACTAATCTAAGAGTGATCCAACCTAGAACTAAGAAGAAATTTCCTGACAGTGAGACCAATTAACATGTGGAACGACTTGTCTCCAGAAGTTCTGGGTGCTCCATCATTGGAGGCTTTTAAGAAAAGATTGGACAAACATTTGTCTGAAATGTTATAGAGTTTCCTGCTTCTTGTGCAGGGGGTTGGCCTAGAAGACCTTCAATGTCCCTTCCAGCTCTGTTATTCTGTTATAACTGATACCCACAAGTCACAAATATCCATTTACTACAATTCAGAAAATGTGTAATTTGGATAAAAGTGTAAAATCCATGCAGTGTGGGAAGATGCACATAAAACCATTTAGAACATTCTGTTATATTCTTTTATATTTGGTCAAATCTTTTGCAAAAACATTCATATGGAAGGACTTTAAGACCTCCAAGTAACACAATATGCATTTGTTTTCTATTTTTCTAATCTACCCCAGCACCTTAAAAGGAAAAAAAAGCTCTTCTCCAACAGATGTGAGAATTGCAGTTTCTACTCTCAGTGGAAGCTGTCCTCTAAATAAATAAAAAAGATATTATTAGATTTCACATATTTTAGGAAAAGGGCATACAGAAGTGCATGTTTTAGGGAGAAATGTGTAAAGTGTTTTTATTCATTTTAATGCAAACTCACACAAATGTACGGTAGAAAAAATATAACAGGAGAATGAGAAACTGAACAAAATCATATTTCAAGTTTGTCCACCCCTATATCTGGAATGAAATTGAATTAACAGGTTGTCTAAGAGAGAGGGGTGTGTGCATGCACACACACAAAATAAAACATAAATCAGCCCCTGGGTCTATATCTGTGTCTGAACCTTTTTGAGCAGTTTTCTTGGCAGCTGTGTGCTTACCATTTCTTTCTTTTAAGATGTTTTTCAACTTCATAACTCACCTCACACCAGTGAATTCCCTGGTGGCTTTGCACCCCAGTCAATGTTGTTTTCAGAAATGTAATTTTCACAATAAAAAATAACTCTTTATGTGCATGACGTTGGATGTTAGAAGGAGAAGGGGTAGTCTTATTAATCCTAGCAAAAATAGAATTGACCTTATAAAACAGCTAGAGATGTGGTTTAAAAACTTGGCTTTGTTTCTCATGTGAATGTAAAAATTGTTGGGTTAAATTAAACAAAATAGTTGGTGATTGTATCAGAAAAAGCCCACAGAGGAAGTGGAGCCAAGAAGAACATGGAAAGTGAAGAAGCAGCAGGCATGGGAAGCAAGTGGAGAAAAGTGAAACCAAAGCAGGACCTCGGACAGCTCCTGGCTGAGAATCAAATAAGTAGTCCCTAAAGAACCAACTCAAATAAATTGTTCACTCCAGTGTGTTGAATTGATTCAGTTAGAATCATCAATCTGATTCAATAAGAAGAGCATCCATGTGTTCCTTCCAACTGCTCAACAGCCCCAAATTTAAGTCAACACACTGCATCAATTTGATTTGTTCAGCGTGTCCGTGAATTGCAACTTCCACTCAAAACTTTTTACAGCTATCCTGGCTGTGATCTGAAGCCAATGAAGAGTTACATGGTTAATCAAAATCCATTCCACCTCCTTTGAGGATCTTGGCAGCTGTGCGCTTACCATTTTTTTAGTCTAAGATCACTGTAAAGCTGGGGAATATGGGCATTTTCCTGCTGTGAACGAGAGAAAGGCTCTGTCCTGAAGTTAAGCTCGGGAGGTTGAATATATGAAGGAGTGACCTACTCCTAAGGATTTTTCACTGCAATCTTTTATTAAATATTGCAATGTCCTAGGTATTAAGAATGTCACTAAACTGTCTTCCACTCATCCTTTAAAAAAAATATCGATGTCTCCCTTTAAGCAATGTCTTCTGATTGTTATGGCACTTGAAGCTTTTAGGTGTATCTCACTGTCATCTCAAACTCATCTTTAAAATCTGGAAGCTATGCAAGAGAGGTTTCATATGGTCTAAGTTTTAAATTAATAACAAGTCCATTGGCTTTGAAGATGGGAACTATCAGGTTTTGATTTTGGAGTCGTGGCTGTCATCCTGATTTTGGAGTCCCCTTGTGGATGCTCCCTGCCCTTCAGAATGAATCCTGCTGGATATTTTTAAGGATTTCACTCTTGAAATACTTCCCCTGGATCTCCTATAAGTCAGAGATAGAATAGGTCCTTGGTCAGCCTGTGAATCATTCAGAAAAATAACAACACTTTCTTGTGCTGAGTCAAGGTCATAAAAGCCATACTTAAAAAAAGGGTTTTATTTTAAAATAAAATAATAAATAAATAAAATTATTTTTTTTCTTTTTCACTTGCATTTTTGGACTGATACAGAGACACTTCAATCATAAGGTAACCGTAGAGAGAGGTCATTTATCATGAACCATTCATGAGTGAAATCTTGACTCTTTAATTCACAAAAAAAGTGTCCTTGCATTGTGCCTGGATCACAGACAACAGAGTAGTTGTTACACAGCCCAGTGCGTTACCTAGTATCACAGCATAAAGGAGTATTGTACTAGCAAAGGAGATCGGGTGCTTGAAATAAGGGTCAACTGCTCTGTTCCATGAAGCTGTGATGTGTGAAAATGAATGACATTGCTATCAAAATAAGGGACAGCCAGAAACTCCATCTTAATCTTACTTTAAAACTGAATCTATATTGCAGCATTACTTTCAGATATTTAGGCATCCTGCAAATCTACAAATTGGGCCTGTGCCAAGCAACTGACCCTTGATCCGAATTGGGGATCTGGTATTTAAGAAGGCTCTGATTGAATCAAGTCTTTGATTCAAGGGTAAATCTATTTGATTTAACATGCCTTGGGATGTGATTTTTTTTAAAAAATGTTGATAGGCTACAATAGAGAAGCTTCAAAATTCTAAGGCTCCTATATTTTTGATGTGGGATGGCAGACCTTTGGGATGAAAATAACAGAGATGGCAGATCTGAAGAAGAACTCAACTGTGCCAGGTTTTACCTGGGTACCTTCAAGGTTTTAGTGCAATCAAGTCTTGCAACTTTCCCCTTGAACCTCTTTTAAAATTAGGGATGAGGAATGGCAGTATAGCAATCTCTGAATTGTCTAACTAAGGGTTGATAGAAAAGTTGACTGAATCAATGCAGAAAGTGTCCTACTCTGATTGAAAAATATATAAGCAGGTTTTTTTAACCATGCTGTTATTTTTCTATCCACTTTGCTAAAGTGCCAAGTTTCATATCCAATCACTAGAGGTGACTCTTCCTTGGTGCCAGGAATGTTGGCTTAGCTGGTTGGAAAGCTTGATCTCTCCTAGGGAGGATCCCATCCTTAATAGCAGGTCTCAGCTGTATCAGGTTTATAGCTTGATGAAAATATTCTGTTACCTGCTTAGTCAAGGCAGCAGGCTGACACAGTGAAATAAAATGCCACCAAGACAGGCAGCCCATGGAGAAAAGGGTTGGTGTAGACCAGGGATCTCCAAACCTGGCAACTTTAAGACTTGTGGACTTCAACTGCCAGAATTCCCCAGCCAGTCTTTCTGGGAAATTCTGGGAGTTGAAGTCCACAAGTCTTAAAGTTGCCAAGTTTGGAGACCCCTGGTGTAGACTATAGGGTGTTCATAGCTTTGCTCTCCTCTATTTTCAAAACATTTGGGGCATGCTTGTGCTGCCCATTCCCCCTTGCCAAGAGACTGCAATGAGTCCCAATCAAGCAGAAGGTAAAATTACATTTTGGCTCACAATCACATCCAGGATTGATCAGCCCTGAGCCTTTCTTCATCATGCTGAGAGCTGAGCTGGACTCCACTGGGTTGGCAGGACCAGCATAGACAAAATGGAAAGCTTGTGAGTTAGTCATTTTGGAGCTATTGTGTCAAGGTGAGAATAAATCTCATAGAGGCGATGTGGATCTTTTCTTGGAATTCAAACATTTAGAAATAAAGCCGAGATTAAAAGTCTAATAGAAAATATTTATTTCAGTACAAAAACAATAAATCACGGATAGTTACATCCTTGCTAATAAATCATGACCGTTCCGGTCAGAGTCAAAGGCAGAAGAGAATAATGGAGAATCAGGAATGCACACATGTGCAGAAGATCACATCACGTGTCCTGCTTGTATTGGAATGTACCATAATATTAGAATAGGGATGCATCACTCTGCATGTACATACAACTGGCAATATTCACTATGTGACATATTGGGAGATGAGGAAGAGAATGCAGGCCAAAGTCTTGACACTGTAAAGAGAACTCTGCTAGGCAGACAGTTTGAGGAGTGTTAAAACTGATTGGTTGGCTACTTGTATTGGCATTGGATAACCCATCACAGCACTGTTCGCCCCCAATCCCCATGATCTTTAGCAATGGAGGTTGCAACTGCATATATTATGTACCGTCTATAGCAGAGGTCACCAACCGGTGGTCCGCGAGAAAATTTTGGTGGTCTGCGATGCATCTGGGTGGAGGAGCTGCTCCAGGTTGACCAATGGCCAAAGACTAAAGCTCTGGAATATGGGACTGGCCAGGCAGCTCATGGGTGGTGGTGGAAATCTCTGCCTTAGAGGGAGGTATGTGCAACTTGCAATGCAGCCCTCGCCGGCCGGAATGAGCTAATGGTATATGGGGAGGGATGGCAGTACAGGCATGCCGAATCAATGGGTGGCGGTAACCCTGGCTCTTTCTTCCCCCTGCTGTGGCTTCCTGTCGGCTGAGCCCACCAGTGGCTGTCCCCGCCCCTCGTCCTCCCTTCCCAGTCACTCCTTGCCTGGCCTGAGAAGGGAAGGGTGGGGGGTGGAGATTTGCTCCATATTCCAGAGTGGGTGCAAAGCTTCGTCTCTTGCTGGATCTCATGGGCATTTCGTCTGGCTCTTGTTGGTGCTCTGTGCATCTCGGTCTCTTGGTGAGACACTTGACTCACTGGCCTGGCCCATGAGATGAGAGAGAAAGAGAGAGAGAATCAGAGAGAGAGAGAGAGAGAGAGAGAATCAGAATGAGAGAGAATGAGAGAGAGAATGAAAGAGAATGAGAGAGAGAGAATGAGAGAGAGAGAGAGAGAGAGAGAGAGAGAGAGAGAGAGAGAGAGAGAATGAGAGAGAGAGAGAGAGAGAGAGAGAGAGAGAGAGAGAGAGAGAGAGAGATGAGAGAGAGAGAGAGAAAGAGAGACAGAGACAAAGAGAGGGGGAGAGAGAGATGAGAGACAGACAGACAGACAAAGAGAGAGGAGAGAGAGAGAGGAGAGAGAAAGAGATGAGAGACAGACAGACAGAGAGAGGGAGGAGAGAGAGAAGAGAGAAAGAAAGGGGGAGAGAGATGAGAGAGAGAGAAAGTGAGGGGGAGAGTGCCTGAAGGACCCCATCCTGTCATTGGGAGTCCAGACACTTCAGCAAGCGCCACGCTGGATTCGTATTAGTGGTCCGCAGGATTTAAAATTATGAATTTAAGGTCTGAAAGGTTGGTGACCCCTGGTCTATAGAATCCCCAAGCTATCGAAAACCCATGAATCCTGCAGAATGCTTCCAAAGTCTACAAAGGACAAAGGTCCTAGAGTCAAGGCATTGTTATGAAGTGCTTCCTTGTTTCACTTTCCAAATCTGCCTGTACATCAAAACTTTGAAGTAGATCTTTTCAGTGAGAGGTTCTTAAACATTCTGCAGTATGCGGGTCACCCTAAACACGAACAACAAAGTGTAGCAAATGAGCATCATCAGTACTACTTACGTCTTCTGAAACCTGACAAAGATAAGGAATTTATTGCATGGGCTCATTCATACAACAAGCCTACCCTGGTTATAGAATTAACCCATTTTTAGGCATGGACAAGACCCTGAGTCATAAAAACCCAAACTTATTTATTCATTAAAATTTCTATGCCGCCCAACTCCCAGGGGACTCTGGGCGGCTAACAACAGGTATAGAAATATAATCAATAAAAAACAATTTTAAAAACATGTTAAAATACTATCAATCTTTTAAAAGAACTTTCACTCATACCCCGCCTGCTGGAAGAGCCAAGTTTTTATTGCTTTACAGAAGGCCAGCAGGGTGGGGATAGTCCTGATCTCTGGAGGGAGTTGGTTCCAAAGGGAGGGGGCTCCCACAGAGAAGGCTCTCCCCCTCGGCCCCACCAACTGGCATTGCTTGGTCGATGGGACCTGGAGGAGACCAACTCTGTGGGACCTAACCGGTCGTAGGGAGGTATGCGGCAGGATGCGGTCCCGAAGGTAACCTGGCCCTGAGCCATGTAGGGCTTTAAAGGTCAAAACCAACACCTTAAATTGGATCCGGAGACTAATGGGCAGCCAATGCAGCTGGCGGAGGATTGTGTTACGTGGGTGCATCTGG